>VXAY01005784.1:1141362-1162797 GCA_013399855.1 Oxyruncus cristatus | reverse complement strand
TTTTTTTTTTTTTTTGGACAGCCTGTTCAGGGGTGCAGTACAATTTCTGCACTCTTTTGCAATGACAGGTTCAGTTGGGGTCCTGGCACTGATTGTTAGAAAGAGACAAGTCTTCCTAGAGGCACAAAAGGTAGACTTTTATTAAAGAAAGCAGTAGGGCAAAAATGTGACGTCTGTCCCTTAACATTTTTTATGAATTCATAAAGGTGACGTCTGGCCTTAAAATTGCACTGTGCAAAGGCACAACAGTAACTGATTTTATCTTTTGTTTGAATACTGATTTATTGCAAAGCTTCTTACACATCCAGTTCCCACTGATGTATGGCTCCAAAGCTGTGAGCAGCATGAAGACTAGAATAGTCAGTATCTATACTTATTTTTAAAGAAAAGAGAGGATTCCTGAATACCCATAACCTAATATTGTCAACAAACGATAACTGTCCCAGTTAATAAAAGGGTAAATTACTGGTTTCTTTACTGTGTTGTTTAAGAAAAACTGGTTGCTGTTGATCACTAATGTCCAGAGATTTATTCATCTCCTTGAAATTCATCAGTCTGACGGGATATAGCATGTGGTTGAAAGACCCAACACGTATCTGTTTCTTTTGATTTGTCTCAATAACTGACTTACAGGAAGGTAAAATTCTCTGGTGTTTAAACTTCTGGCAAATAATACTGTTCAAAACAATTTCATTATCTCCCCACCTGTAGGAAACATATATACCCAAACTGGTCATATGGCTGATGAAATAAGTATGTACCCTGACAGGATACACAGAAGATTGTGATCTGTTTTGCAGACATGCAGAACACCCACAAATCTTCTGAAAATAGAGCTGTCAGTGAAGGGGGGGAGCGGGGGGGGTTGTCACTTATGAAGCGACAGACCTTGTAGTGTCACTGCATGTTTTTGTAATCTGGCCACACTCTATTCAGTTCCCCAAAAGATTAAGAAATCAGAAACAATATCCCCACAAGGCCAATAAAGCTGTTGATATAAAAAGAACTATTATATGATCATGACTTCAAACTGACCTTCAGGTCTTCAGGCTAAAAGATGACTAGCAGCATTGAGAACAGAGAGGGGCAATATAAGACCTAAAAATAAACTAAGCTATTGATCTATACATTTTCAGCAGTCTGATTCAGCTGACACACTCCACTGTTTACAGCATGCAATAACTCACATACACACAACATTTCAAGGCTGATTCATTTTGGAACACAAGCTGACATGAAGCAGAAAATTCTAAATTAAGGGAAAACAATTTTGATGTCTTCCAATTACACAGCAAGGCATTGCACATAATAATGAAATTGGGGGGTAAGCACAGCCAACATTTCCTTGTTATTGTATGGAAAGTTCAAATTTCTTCTACAGGGACAATCTTCTTTTTCCTATTATTTTTCAATTGACAAATTTGTACAGGAATTGACAATTTTATACAGGAATTATTCCCTTTCTCTACAATAATACTTAGCAGCCTAATGCAATAAAATGTCATCTTTTATTGTCATTATATAATTAGGCTTTGTAATTAATATAGATATAATATAGAAATAGTATAAATGTGTGTAATTTCATTGTCATTTAGAAGGTGTGGCACACTCTGTGTGAAAAGAAGAAAAGCAGAGAAATCATGGTGAAAACTAATAAAAATACCCTGGTCTCGTGGTAGCCATTTAAACCTGTGCAAAGTGTCACCAAAACTGGAGAGTAGTATCTTTTGCATCAGAGCAAGTAGCTATACAAAGTGCATGGAAGCAGAAAATAAAGCCCACTGTTTTGTTCAGTTTCAGAAGAAAACATAGCATTTTCATTGTAATTACTTTCTGTTGCAGCAAGTAATAAAAATAAGTTTCACAACAACTGTGAAAGATAAAATATTCCTTCCTTAGAGTAGAGTCTCTTCTTCTTGTGACAGCTGAATAGACTAAGGCATCTGAACTGCTGCAGTGTTTTGAGAAGATTTCACAACATATGGTAGAAATGGAGCAGTTGGAAAGCCCAGCTGCTTTGAAGCATGTAACCTGGATGCATCCTTAATTAGTCCATGTCCTTCCCCCAAGATCTACTCTTCTGAAAAAGGGATTACCTGTTTTTGCTGAATTGGCAAAAAGTATCCAGTATCTTCTATGAATTACACTTTTGAATAATCAGTGTTTTGTGTGATCTCTTCGTTGTTACTGCCTTGATGCTAACATGGAATGGAGCATATGACACTTGTTAATAATAGATCATTTGCCAAAGCCACATTCCTCTTTTGATGCTAATAAGTGGGGGGAAACAGGCAGACACATGCTTTCAGACTGCACTGTGATTTGTTCTGCAAATAATTTGCTGAAAGTGTTGAGGGTGTAAGAAATTATGCCCTACAATGCAAGAAAAGCTCATTGAAACCCATGTGTTGGCAGCATTTGGATAAGTCTCATTTCTCTAAACTAGAGCTATAAACCCCCAAACTCCCACTTCATGGTGGATTGACCTTGGAAGTTTCTAAACTTGGTAGGTTACTCTGCTGAAACCAACAGTTTTGACACCCACCAGAACAGTCTCACCATGAACTGCAAGAAGCCAAACCCCACCGAGATCCAGAGAAGTGTGAGAATCCTCTGATCCATTTGATATGCACAGTCTGAAATAATACCTTTCCCACATGCAGTTATAGTTACCTTAAAACAGCTACAAAAGAAGTCACAGTCCCTCTTTCAAGTGACCTTAGAACCATACAAAAATATAATGTGGAAGAGACCTCTAGAGGCCACCCAGCCCAACCTCCTCCGCAAAACAGCACAACTTCAAAGTTACATCAGTGTCCGGTGGTTACCATGTTAACTCAGGAAACAGTTCCTATGTTTAGGTCAGCATAAGGATATGTTTTCCCAGGGAGAATCACCCAGTGATAGACAGCAATATCAGCTGGCATGTGGAAAGAGGGAGGGAAGAGGGCAGAAAGTTCAGGATCTCATGGGTCACAAGAACATTGCTGGTGTAGCTAACATTTAGGAAAGAAGTGGTCCTGGGTTGTAGTTCCAGAGTGTTTTGACTGTTACTTATCTTACATAAATGACCATCCGTTAAAAAATCCACAAATATAACCCTGGGCACCATGGACTCAGACTCAGGGCTCCCTTCCTTCCTGTTTAAGTGCCCTTACTCTCAAATGGTCTGGATTCTGAACTCAGTTCTGGTGCCAGGCACCTCACATGTAGATACTGTAGTATCAATATTGGATTTAGCCACAAAATGCCATAAGCTGGACAGCCAAAGTTTAGCATTTAGCTGAAATTATATACTCATACCTTTTAAGAGTCATTTTCTTCAGACAAAAAAGGCAGGTATATTCAGCTAACAATTTAATAATCTTTTACCTCTTAATGTAATACTAGCTAATACACAAACTGAGAAACCGATGGGTAATTTGAAACATGAACTTTTTCAAGGAAATATATACATCCACACACATCACTAATAAGAAAAGGTAATGAAAAAACGAAATTTTAAAAAGCAAACAGTTCCTGCAATTTGCAGGTAGTGTGGGGATGACTATAAAGAATCTTCTAACAGTTAAGGTGGCCTTAAGCGTATGAAAGAGAAATAGTTGCCGGGCTATTTTCTTTTGACTTGGGCAGGGAGGAGGAGAGAAGCATGTGATTTGGTTGGTTTTGATGTGTTGGCAAGAGAGGAAAATATTTTCTGGTTAGAGTTTGATAGGATTTAAGATTTTTTTCATAACAGCAGAAATAATAGTAAGAAATAGCAAAGACCATTAACCCCAGTCAGCATAGCGTGTTTTTTGATGAATTCTGAATGACCTCAAAATTAATAAGCTAAATGAGATGGTCATTCTCCTTATCTGTTACTTGTCCCATGTTAGAACTTGGGTGATGCTTTCAGCTTGTAACTGGTAATGGGATCAATAGAGAAGGGCAAACCCAGAATATTGTAGAGATAAAGCTTTTGAAAAAAAAAATAGGAGGGAGGAACGCTCCTTAAATTGTATTGAAATATCAATAAAATCACAGAAAGGAAAAAATAAGGAACCAGATGTATGAACCAAAAAACAAAAGGTCATTGAATTCCCAAGATTTTTTTATGAAATAGAGTGTTAATTAGCATGGGGACATGTATTTTGAAAGCATTTATTGAGCTTTATGAGTGGTGTACTTCTTACTGAACATAAAATTAATGAGCATAGCACAACAAAAATGTCTAGAAGGTATTTACTAAAAGTGGCTAGTTCAGGCCATCTAAAGTGTAGAAATATACTATAAAATAAAAATCTATCTGTAATAAAGTACCTAAATTGTAAGACTATTTAGTTGATATTCATAGTACATAGAAAGCTGAGAGTTTCTTTTTCTTGATATCAGGGTGGACTTGTATTAGATTTATCTTAGGTAAGTCTGGTTTTCCTTGACAATTGAATAAATCTTTTATTGTAGCACATGGTGAAATTGTCTTTAAGGTACTTTGGGTGTATTTTCAGGCATAATTTTTTTTATTTAAAGAGTTACCAATTTTACATTAAGGCAGTATCTTTGTAAATATGGAAATTGCAGTAACTACTTCTCATTTAATATCTTAGAAGCTGGCATAAGAAGGTATGTTCAGCTGCAGACAGCCTGTTGAGTATACTACTAATAATAAATGAAGAATGTTTATTAAATGGGAAGAAAAGGTCTTCTTTTCACCACTTTGCATTTTTTTCTAATCTCAGTATCCATCCTTGAAAATGTTCCACTTTCTAAATGAATCCTACCAATTATGCAGAAACCTACCTTCTTTTGAAATAGAAGAACAATTGTGATATGGGCTCACATCTGTACCAATTCATTCTATTCAGAAAAGTTTAGTTTCACTGGGTTTGTAGGTGGGTTAAGAATGAAAAACTGTAACAAAAGGAGAGTAGCATCTTTTAGTCTCTAATTAGTTGCTGGGTTTGGAAGTGGGCAAAAACTTAGAGCCTGTGGCTCATGGTCATTCTGCAGAAGTTTTAGAGGTTAGCTAATTTATTTTGATGCATTTTGTTAGGAGAGGATGCAGACTGCAGCCTCTTTCCAGGTTTTCAAACAAAGCTTCAAAAATAAGTTTTGTATAGGATAGTTATTTCCAGATACAAATGTAGTCTATTTTCTCTCTTCTTTACATCTACAATATCAGGAAAGCAGAGGAAACTGCAGTTTACACATTGTGATAAATTAGTCAATGTATCTAGAAAACTATAAACGTTAAGAACATTAAAGCTTACAGGCTTCTATCCTAGGCATTCTTCCGCTGGAGTGAGCTTTTGATACCTGCAGTAAAACTAAAAATGTCTCTCTGGTTGCCACGATTTAACCCCAGCTGGCAACTAAGCTGGCAACTAAGTACCATACAGCAGCTCGCTCAGGTCCTTCCTGTCCCCTCAGTGGGATGGCACAGAGAATCAGGAGAAAAAAACACAAAAACTTGTAGGTCAAGATAAGAACATCTTCATAACTTAAACAAAATAAAATAATATAATAGTAATAATAATAGTGGTACTAATAGCAAGTGTAATTAAAGGGACAGGGAGGGGTAGAGAGAGAGAAACTGAGCAAAAAGGAGAGAGAGAGAAGACCCAAGAAAAATGAGTATTTTACAATACAATTGCTTGCTGACTGATGCCAAGCCTGTTCCTGAGCTGTGATCACTCCTCTTCCGAGTATTTTCCCTCAGTTTACAGGGGATGACAATCTATGCTATGGAATATCTATCCCTTTGTCCAGATTATTTCAGCTCTCCTGGCCATGCTCCCTTGCAGCTTTTTATGTACCTACTCATTAGCAGAGCCTGGGAAACTGAAAAGTCCATGACTTAGGGTAAGCACCACTTAGCAACCAATACATCTGTGTGTTGTCAACATTATTCTCATACTAAATCCAAAACAAAGCACTGTGCCAGTTACTAAGAAGAAAATTAAGTCTCTCCCAGCCAGAACCATGATACTGATTAAATCCTTAAATAAAACATTCTGTTCTCTCTGAAACATGAGCTACATTTCACATAATACAGGAAAGGTAGAGCTCCCAAGGAGTTAGTTTTGTCTCACTCATTCTGTGCTAGTTTTGTTTTGTTAGAGTACCCAAGTAGTTAGTGAAGAACATAGGTCATACCATCTTGCCACAATTCCTCAAAACCAAAATATGCTTTTACATCATAAAAAAGTGTCCAATGTAAGATCCAGCTACTGGCTGAGGACAGGCAAGTCTGTCTGCCCAGTTCTCCATGGTCACAACTCCACTCTTTTTCTCTGCCTACACAGTAAGAATTTAATGGATGGCCCTAGAAATCTGGATCATGCTTTTATAGTCTGATCGTGCTAATGAAATTTAATTTGTATCATCACATTGTGTGTACATGTGTGTGCAATCTTTTCCATCTACCCTTGCCAAGTGGTTTTTGATTAAAATATTGCTGACCAGCTTTGATGGAAGTTTGGGTAATGCACCAAACTTTCCTAAAAGTGATGTTAAAGGAACCTAAGAAATCTGGGCAGAACACTAAGACTCAATGTCTAGTTTAAGTGAATCAGGTTGTAATATGCTCAATAGGCACAAACATGGAGAGCCATAAGGGAGATGGACGTTTCTAAAGTAAGTTCTATCCCATCTACTTAAGCAGTTTCAATTGCAGTTCACATGTTTTTAAACACTAAGGGGTCTAATTACGCAATGAGGATTTTCTAGAAACTAAAGTTTGCTTATTTTGCATTTTATGGAAAAAAATATTTACCACGAAACTGAAGGTTAAACTTCAACATGAATGTATGCATTAGGATCTTTTCTTCCTTTCTTCTTTCCTCCTGACAGTTATGTCAGTAAGTAATCATAGATTACTGTAATCATAGAATGAAACTATGGATGTAGCTGCTTCATTTTCACTCCATGCACTTCAGAAATTCTTGCAGCTTTTATGCTTTTCTTTATCTGCATCAAAATATTTAACAGCTACCAAACCAGTCTAAATGGATAATAATGAAAAATACTTCTTTCATAAATATTGTGAGGAAGATGAGATAACATCAAGCACAAAATCCACTTCTTTTGTTGCCATGCCATGAACAGATAACAGAAAATGTCTTTTAGTTGACTCAAAACCACACAATAATCTAAGACCTTATTACAAATGTGACCCATGATGTTTTGTTATCATGCATATAAATGCTTATTAGCAGGTTAGTGCTGCCAGTAGTGCATTCACCGGAATTTTAAAGGATAACATTTTTTGTCTTCTGAAAAAACACCTCTTAGTGAATATTAAAGAAAAGAAATAGTTTAATACATATTCTTTCATCAACTTTTGCTAAAAAAGTCAGGTTTTAATTTCTTCTTCGATAAACTTTCTATCACTAAGTTGAGGTTGCAGTAAAGCACTGTCAGTAAATCTATGTGCTTCTAAGTGTTACTCTGATGATGCATTACCCACAAATATGAAAGTGATTATATACTGGCTGGCAGGAAGAGGCTCCTGAGGTTTAAGATCTGTATACCATTTCTTAATATTTTCAGGGAAAATAATGAATGGAAAATGAACATATAAAAATACTTTCTCTCTTTAAACGTCTAGATTCATGAAAAAACAAATTATAGATTAAAGACAGTGAGTTTTCTAAATTATTACATACATTCAAGTTTGGTGAAACAGGTTTTTTTGGTGGTAACATCCAATAAATACTATTTCCATGAAATCTGCACAATTTTACTGAACAAACATGAGAAAAAGGCTGTTCTACTGCTTTAATTGCATGACATCATAAATTTCCTTAACCGTTTGAAGATTTCGGGTTACTTCGTAAATGAATATGTTTAGCTGAATAGATTTATGTAATTATTTGATAACTTTATGAAAGTTTGGCACTTCATGGCTTTAGTCCTGTAAGGCCCTCAGCACTCCCTGGAAGTCCTATTGCTCTCAAACAAGCTGCATGTAGTGACAGATGGACATCTGGAACAAAAAAAAAATTAAATACACTCAAACAAGTTTAAAATATGGTCAGATAAGCTATGACTTTTTCAGGTTCTGCCATTAAAAACAAAATTTCTATTTCAATGTCTACCCAAAATTTAAAAACAAACAAACAAACAAACAAAAACAAACAAAAAAAAACCAAAACAGACATGCATTGTGCTGTTTCTGACATTGCAAACAAAGAAATATTGAGTCCATTGTTTAAATAAGTTGATATCCTCTTCTCTCTGAAGTCCCAAATGGGAAACATATACGACAGGCAAGGACAAGTCATATTTTCACACAGCAGCAAATTTTCTCTAAGAAAAAATTAGCTTAAAAAATATTATTATACTTCAAACTGTCTCATAGAGAACGGTTTAGCATTCAGCATTATATACTAATAGTCATACTACATTATTTTAAAGCATTTAATAAAGACAAAAGAGTGGATCAAGAAGACAAGTATTAATGTAAAAATATCTTCTACATGTAAAAATGCCATTTAATACTGATGTATGAAAGCAGTATATAATGCTGTGTTTGGAGGGTGCACTAGATCAAAAGCACTTCAGCTTTCATTCAGTACTGGTGTAATCTTCTTAGTTGCTCATGTCTGCATAAGGAAGACAATCATCAAGATGACTGAAATATGAGTCTATTATAGTCTTTCAGGGAATTAGATAATGCCTACTATCAGAAAGCCAATGTTGGTTTAATTTCCATTTGTTCATTAGTATTCGTGTAACATTTATTTTTGGTTCTTTTTAGATTCAGAGATCTCCTCTGTAGAGGTCTCACAGTAACAATAAGAATAGAGAAGAAAAGAGAAGAGATGTACTTGCTAGTTATAGCTTGGCAGCTTCAATAGAACTAATACACAGGAGAAAAGAGAGCCAGGAGAGGTTACATCCAGGGAAAAGAGTTCTACAAAATCTACAAAAATAATTTTAAAGCTGAAGTAACACTGCTTCATCTTTTGAGCACACTGTCATTCAGATCTAAGGTGGTCATGACAAAAATCGTTAATTATTGCAGAAATATGGCTTTAGCTTCTGCGTCTGATTCATGTTTCTTATTTAGTTTTCCAAGTTTTTCCTTTTCAATACTGTTATTGGCCTTATTGATAAAGATCTGAAAATTAGTTCAAAACTGCCAGTTAAAAGGAAGAGACTGTACTCTTGGGCTGGCAGTGTTTATTCTGCACCACGAGCTGGATCAAAGAATAAACAGGAACAGTAACTTAGCTTTACTTGCACGTGGGAGATTCTACCTTCCTTGATTTCCTGATCACCAACAACAAACTTGTTTAACTGCTGTGCAGAGTTAAAAATCCTGCTGGACAAAAAAAATATTAAACTAAATAGCTTTTCCTGTTTTGTGAAAATACTTACAGGTCACTGAGATTAACCTAGGCTAATAATCAATAGAAACCACCTGTAAAAATTAGAACAATATGAATGCTCTCATGTTACCACTTGTCTATGTTCTTTGAGCAAACAGGACACGCTTTACAGTCCATTAATGTAGTCACCTTCCACTTTTACACTCAGATAATGAGTATGGATGATTTTTGCTTTCTGATTCAACCTTGAAGTGTATTTGGATTAGAAGATCTGAAAAGTCAAATGTTCTTACAAATTCCTTCCCTTATTTTTCACTGTCTACAATAATGTCCACAATATAATTATCCTGGTTCTGTTTCCTTTTTTACATATTCATGTGTATTTCATATCTTGGTGCTGAATATACTTTACGCAATCAGAAATTTTAACGTTCCTTCAATCGCTAATGATAATAGAGATATTCATAATAAAGATATTCAAGTTTCTCAGCATACACAGAGCTGATGTGTTTCTAGATTTGCTACAGCTTTCCTGACTTAAAGACACAGCATTGATTATCCACTCATCTCTCAGGGCTGTGCACTTGACATGGGACTGAGTCCAGCAAGATATTGGCAAAATAATATTCTTTCATGTCATATAGTATTTCCCAGAAATAAATACTTCAACATTGTGTTTGGACTTGTAGCATCTTCCATAGTTTTGCACAGGATGTTTTATGGGTGAGAGAAATGTTTATTTTAAAGTCCCCAAGTAATTTTGGACTATATTTGTAGCTTGAACTCTATTAAATGTTTATGAAATTCTCTTAACATGAAAGATGCTATGCAAGAGCTAACCTTGTTAGTACAAGCTTCAGTTCATCAGTTGCAAAAGCAGCAGTGACAAAACACTATTTAGTACTGAATATAACTACATCATTTAAATCAATGGTTCATATGAGGCACACTTGCTCATGAGAAACAGCAAAGTACCATCCTGAAAATCTAATTCATTAAGCTTTGTACCCATCAAACTTGCATATCCACTTTTCACACAGATATACTCTGTAATCATCTATCTTAATTCTACAATGATCCGTTATCTATCCTATGATTTTATGATCTTAAAACTGTTTGGTTTCCCTCGAACCCATATACCTCTTTTGGTATTTTTTCACTGTAAACACTGCCCTTTTTTCAAATTTTCTGGATGTGCAGTAGTTCTGTCCATGATGAAAGGTGGCAACTAGATTGTGAATATGTTACATATTGTTTTTGTGAGTGTACAACAGTCGCGTATTTTCTCTCTAATTGAAAATATACAGGACAAATATATTGTGAATTCTGAGAAGAATTTTAAAAAGTCCAATATTTTCTGAATTACTTGCATGCAGCATTTGGTCCATGCAATCACAATATGCTCATGGAATGAGTTCAGTGCTTCTTGAGGGCATCAGGCATGCTTTCTGGTTGTTTTCCATGTCGTGCTTAATAGTCACTACAAGAGCCATGGTCCAGCATATAATAATCCTACCTCACACTTACTCTCATACAGTGCTAACATAGCCAGGAAACCATATTCTAAATTCATGCAGTGGTTTGACAGAAATATTTCTTTAACAATTCATGGTGGCATTCATCATTTATGATTTCTCTTATAATTTATTAATACACTATTATGCATCTTTGGTTTTTACTGTGTGCATTTGCATTCTTTTAATAAATTGATATTTGAAATGCCTCGGAACAAAATTTATGAATATACATGTGATACATAGCACTACAACTCTCTCAGAGCCTCTTGAAACTGTACAGTTTGAATAGCAGAATCACAGAATGATAGAATAGTTTGGATTGGACTGGGCTGCCTTCCACTAGATAAGGTTGCTCAGTGCCCCACCCAACCTGGCCTTGAACACTGTCACAGGGATGAGGCACCCACAATTTCTTTGGGCAACCAGTTCCAGTGTCTCACCACCCTCACAAAGAATTTCATCCCAACATCTGATCTAAACCTGCTCTCTGTCAGTTTAAAGCCATTCCCCCTTGTCCTCTTGTAAAAAGCTTTTCTCTGACTTTCTCTAGGCCCTTTGTAGGTACTGGAAGGTGCTTATGAGATCTCCCTGGAGCCTTCCCTTCTCCAGGCTGAACAATCCTAACTCAGCCCGTGTTCATTAAAAGAGGTGCTCCAGCCCCCTGCTCATCTTTGTGGCCTCCTTTGGACTCACTCCAACAGGTCCACATCCTTCATATGCAGGCAGCCCCACAGCTGGATGGAGCATTCCAGGTGGGGTCTCATGAAAGTGGAGTAGAGAGGAAAAAATCACCTCTCTCAATCTGCTGGTCACACTTCATTTAGCACAGGAGAAGAGGACAACTATTGGAGTGAATTAATCTTAAAAATAAAAAGAATCAACTAAATTTAGAGAAGTAAGAATTATGATAGCCCAAAGAATCAACTAAATTTAGAGAAGTAAGAATTACGACAGCCCATTGCTCTTGAACAGCTTTTATAAATGTTTTCTGCTCATTATCCTTTGCAGGATACTGTCAGTTTAGTAAGTAAATATTAATCTCTCTACTTGACAGAAGTTAGGTTAAACATCAGCTTGCCTAAGATCACTGAGAAACTTAGTAACAGACACCAGAGTAAAATTCTCAGATCATCCAACATCTTGTCTAAAATTTTGCCTACATATTGCATTTTATAAAACAGGGAAGAAGACTCAAATGCTGTTGCTCCCTGTGATGCCACAGAGCATGTAATAAGTTACCTAGTGAAGCTTATTGCCAATGTCTTCAAAGCACATCAATCTAGTTTGGCTCTCTGACACTTCACCAAGAAATACTGTGCAAAACAAGCCCTTTTAAACACAACGCAGAACAGAAATTATACCTGGTACCATGCAGATTTTCTTAAAGGGGAAAGATGTTAGAACTGCCAAAAAAAAGATAACACCACAAACAGTGTAACCCAGCCCGAAGTGATAAAGGCTTACTGAATCTTTTTTTTTTTTTTTTCATTAACTATCACATGAGAGTACCTCTGGTCTGCCTCTGGTACATGCGCTTCCTTTCTCCTCTTGCTTAACAGAGCCTAGACCAATAATAAATTTTCATTCTTAAATATAATTTCTTTCAATTTCAATGAACTACTGTTATCTTTGAGAAACAGAAAGCTACCAAACACTTCAGAGAGATGAATCTGTCTAAAACATGTGAATTTATGACAGTTACTTTGAGCTCACTCCATATTTTTCTGGGTATCTGATTGCTGCCCTTCTATAATAAATGCTACCTTGAACTTGTGATTTCAGGAAGTGAACACATGAACCTAAAAAGAGTAAAAGGTGTTCACCAGCCCTATCTGTGATTCTCAAACACCTTAAGCAAGATTCTCAGAATGAAAAATGTGGTTTAATGAAGTCTTCTAACTTGCTGCAGTGTTGGTTTAACGGTGAATGGGACAAACAAGAACACAGGAAAAGTTGAATTTTATATCAGAGTTCTTTACTCAAAGCCAAAATACAGAACAGTTTATGTAACCTTGAGATGTTCTCATTATAAAGAGATTAAATCTTATCATCTAATACTGCTTGTAAAATACGTCTGTTATAAATACATCATTGTTTTCACCGGGAAAACCACAGTGAGATAGTATTTCATCAAAGTTAAATACCCCTAATTTTTCTGAAGAAAAACCCATTGCAGCTACTATAACTTTTGTGACTTAGCATTATAGTTTTCTTTTTAGTAAAATGCAAGGAAGCTTGGCTTTCTCATCATGTCTTATCCCAAGGTTCAAAGACTTTTTAAACTGCAATATTTCGTTCTTGTCCCAGTCATGCTACTTACTCATACAAATGTTTCATTCTGCCTCTTTTACAATCCAAACTACGAGAGTTTCATTGACCAGAAGAGAATAAATTGTCTTTTTACTAACAGTGAATTTGTCAACGTCTGTTTTAATCAGAACATTCATCTCATATCCAATTAGTCTTTATGGAAACTGTCAATATGAAACTAAACAATGTGTTTTCTCCATTTTGTGTATGTGCAACTGTGATCCTTTTTTTATTTCAGAAATGAAGTCCCCTCTTCTTTCTTAAGATATAGTAAACAAAAATAGTTACGAGTGTTTCTTTTCACTTCTCATTGCATGCAAATAAGTAATGCGGAAACAAAACGTTCTGTATCGCATCATGAATATGAAACTCACAACTGTCAGTAAGCCTCTCTTTTTGTGTGTGTCTAAGAAACTAACACAAAAAAAGTTGGATCCATTTCTGCTATGATCACTTTTATATTGCTGTACCCTCATTTTGTCCAATTGGCTTTTTTTTTTTAACTCTTCAATTTCACCTAATTCGGTCTAAATCAACCTAGGAATAATGTAACTAAAATGAGACCAGGAGCCAGATTTCAGGGGAATAAGTCCAATTTACATTATGTGTTGCTCTGAAGTGAAGAAAACTGTCTGGAATTTTCAAGCAACTGCAAGAAACTTGTGAATTAAGCTGTGTTGTTCTTGTTGTCTAATCCATTTCCTTCATTGTCTGTAAATCCAGCAGGAGAACAGTGATACAAATTTTATAAATAGCAGTTCCCTTGTCACATGTACTCACTGCTCTCAAAGAAGAGGAAAACATTCTTGTCAACTCACCAGGTGGGGGTCTGAAAATATTAAGACTGCTTAAAAGACTAAGCAATGCTTCAGCTTGCTGCCAGCTAATGTGTTTGATGCATAAAAAATTAGCTAGCACCATTAGTTAAGTGCAAGTCCTAGTCACAGTACTAAAAATTGATGAACAACCTCTACCACCAGGTCAACACAGTGCTTAATGGCTGTTTGAAGCTACCATATAATCTTTTGGATGGCTTAATTGTTTCTTCCTTCACAGGTCAAAGAAGAGTGGTTATTAACCCTTGTGTTCCCTCAACATTTTCAGTGTAGAATTTGACTTAATATGAAGTCCCACTAGATTACTAAGGATAGCATCTTTATACAACACTTGCTGTTTAAAAAATAAGCAAATAAAAGCAGACAATGTTGCTGAGAAGGTATTTCTTCTTCCAATCATTATTTCATTTGAGTAGAATTAGTCATTTTAATAACCTTTAAAATATATAATTTTCTAAATACAATTGTTTTTAATTAGCATGGAAATAAGGAATAAGTAGAAATAAAGGAAAAAGGGTATAAGATTTCTTGAATATGAATATTGCCAAAATGGGTAATAACTAAAGGTTGTCACCATCTGATGTTTGTTCATTGGTCTGTGTAAAATGAAGTGGTGATCTGAGTCCCATAGGATTTGCAGATCACTTGCAGCACAGAAGGCAATAATTAGCATCATTGCTGACAGTCCCTGTAACTACAAAATACATTGAACAGGGGCAAAAACATAATTTACCTTCTTATCCTTACAGGATTTTTTCCTTCTTGTCAGATCAGTCAGACTGGAGGAGTAGCCAAAGGAAATTTGTTTTATCTGGTGCCCACACTATGCTTGTTCTTTGCAACAAAGCAAACATTTCAGCTTCCAGAGCCAGCAAATTACGCAGTGCTTACAAACATAATCCTTCCAAATAAAATTGAAATCCAACTTAGATAACACCAGCAGATAACAAATCCATACTTCTAAAGGAATAATAACAAGCTTTAGGCATTGACAGTAGTAGAAGTGAAGTAAAAAGCAATACTCCTGTGGTATCCTTCTTTGTCACACTTTTAGCTGAACTAGAATTACAGCCTCAGTGAAATCTGTCCGTGCATGAAAGTTTTCCACAACACAGGACTTAAATTGGAGATAGCTGTCAAGGACACTACCAGATCTTTCGCTAACATTTTTTTGTTTCTGGATGCCTACAATTTCTAATGAGAACAGACTCTTTTGTAGTGAACTTAAGCCGATGATAATAGATTTGCTTTAGGAGCAAAAAACTACATCACTGCAAGAAAAGTCATTCACTGGCCGTGAACAGGCTGGCAAGGTTATCATGTGGTGGATAAATGAATTTGATGACAAGCTTAATTATGCAGATTTTATGGACTAGATATGCCACGTAAGGGTTGCTACAGGGGACAAGAATCAACCTAACGTGAAAAATTGTCAATGGATTTATTGGACCTGGCAGAGATCATGAATTTCACAGAAGTTTAATTTGCCAAAACACCAATTGGAGCTTCATCCTCAAAACTACAGTGAAATACTTTTGAAGTTTGACCTGTATTTTCTAAGTTTACTGAAAGTTTGAGTAGATACACTATCTGTTTATTGACGTGGTATATTTCTTATTGTAGGTTCTATCCTTAGGGGCTGATGTTCTACCAGAATACAAACTCCAGACACCTCGCATCAACAAGTTTACTATATTGCACTATAGTCCTTTCAAAGCCGTCTGGGACTGGCTCATTTTGTTGCTGGTAATATACACGGCCATATTCACCCCTTACTCTGCTGCCTTCCTTCTGAATGATAGTGAGGATCGGAAGAGGAGAGAGTGTGGATATTCCTGCAGCCCACTGAATGTTGTAGATTTAATTGTGGATATTATGTTTATCATTGACATTCTAATAAACTTCAGAACAACATATGTAAACCAGAATGAAGAAGTGGTAAGTGACCCAGCAAAAATAGCAATTCACTACTTCAAAGGCTGGTTCCTAATTGACATGGTTGCTGCAATACCTTTTGACCTGCTGATTTTTGGCTCTGGCTCTGAAGAGGTAAGCTTAAATGAATATGAAATCTTAAATCTTAATTTTTTACTTTACCAAGATATTCCATGTGCCCTAAAATATCTTTTGCTTATCAGTTACAGGCTGTTTAGTAATTCCACCTCATCTTTTAAAGTTAAACTAAATGGAAATCTTCCTGTTTAGAATGATGTACATTAGCTTTCATTAACAGGAGAAAACGCTGAACGATTCAGCTAGTATTTTTCACTTATACCATATTTGATAATGTCTTTACAAATAATGAAATAAATATATTGCATATGAAGGACTTTTTCAAATGCTTTTGTATAAGAACTGCTCCTTTGATTGCTGTTTGCTCTGTAAAAACTAAAGATGCGTGTAGTGCTGTGTTGGCATTGAAGCATTAAAATAGATTTTCTCTGTTCAAAATCTTTAGATCAGATGTTTACTTAGCATAAAACAGATTAGTTGAAGTGTAAACTATACCAGTTACCAAAAAGATTTGACTGTTTTCTATTTTATCAAGAATATGGACTATCAAAAGAAAGAAAAAAATATTAGATGTGCTTAACCTTGTTGGACAAGATTTATGCCCCTACCCTGTCTCTACAGTAGAGTGAAAAAGTGTTCAATATATGCATTCGAAATGGCCCAAAGGTGTATAAATATATGCTGTATTCTGGATTACTGACCTAACGCTTCCTCCGTCCAAAGGATTGTATTTAGTTTAAGAGGGGCTAAAATTATATTTTTTGACGGAAAGTGAACTGACAAGTAGATAATTGAGTTTGGATTTTTGTGATGCAGAGAATGCAGCTGGTTTTTGGGGTTTTTTTTAAAGCAGCAAACCAAACAAAAGGTAAATGAGGAGAGAAATGTAGATAATACCAGGTAGATAATACCATGCAGTAAAAAAATAATTCTGTTAAGGGAAAGCAATAAGAAAAGAAACAAGATCATAAAGAGCAGAGTGAACATGTTAATAGTTCTCTTATCAGAAGATAACTTTACTATCCAGAAGGTGGCTAAAAAGCTTAGAGATTTAAGAGAAAATTTGATCACCTTTTGCGTTCATTGTCTGTGGCACATCTCAGTCTCTGCAGATATTTTTTTCTGTGATTTTGACAGCACAAAAGTTTTGATAATGGCATTACTTCTAACTCTGACCACAACATTCCCCTTCAGCTGTGGTCTGCATCCATTTGTGATCACTGAGCACTCATCATTGCCAAAGAGTATTTTCAGTCATTGGAAGTGTGGAACATAAAGAATTACAACAGGGACCAGTTCCAAAGTTCACTGATGAAGTGCTCTTTGGATTTGCCCCTGAACATCGTTCTTCTACCTCCCCTGTTACAGATGTACTTAAGAGCAAAGGGCCAGGTGCCAAAGTGATGCTAAAGGGATAACCTTAACATAAGAAAATGTAGGGATTAGTAAGAAACAAGTGCATTCTTGCAGATGAGAACACAAATACAAAAACATGGAACTTGAAACAGAAATCATTGGACCATGTAATGACTTTTTCAATATTGCAGATATAAGTAAATTGATTCTTTATTCACTCAAAACCTAGTAATTGAAAAGTTTCACTGTCTGGAAAAACTGGTTTGTTTAACTAAGCATTAGTGACACTATATAGATTATGTCCTGTTCCCCATGCCATCATGGCTTCTCTCTCTCATTCATGATATTGAATATGTCAATCACTTTTTCTAAGCTGCTACTTGCTGCGGTTTTTCCTCCTACATTGCTAACTATATTTCCCCAATGATCCCTTTTTGATAGTTTAGCAAGAAGAAGCAAATGTAAAACTGTCAGAATGGAACATTTTTCATTTAATAGATTTTTTTTCCCAGTCATAAGGGTTATCTTTTTTATGAAATAGCTCGTTTTTGTTATCTAGAGATTCTTCAAATAAGATCCCCTATGAACAATTGTATTGAATAGTCTTTTTATTAAACAACATAAGCTCTATAGAGAGCTCCATGTGTGCTCATCCAGCTTTAAAACACCTTGATATCAAACAGAGTCTTGAAAGGGCAGGAGATAATAATCCAAATACCACATGCAGCACTATCTGAATGCTTCTATTTGAGTTGTACTTTGTCAACCATAGGAAAGCAACAGAGTTAGACAGTTAACTTTCCAATTTCAAAAATAGGGAACTAATATAATTTTAAATTTTTTTTCTGCTTAAAGTGACTAAGAAAAAAATTATTGTGGCTGGTAGTAAATAATTCTCTTTTTTTGTGTGTCTGTGTTGTAAAAGTTAAGTGGCATCCCTGATATGTGGGAAGATAAAAATAATGAGTAGGTGGGCTTTTTATTTTCTATTATTTTGGTAGTTTCTTTTCAGTCATTCTCTCAGCTGATGAGTCTGAGTTGGATTTTAAACAAATAATAGTTGCAGCATTCAGCTCCTTGAAAGACATATAGATGAAGTGTACAAGGGGAATCCTGGTTAAGATTACTAGATGTTTTAGATATATGCATTTAAAATAATGCCTCTTTTAATGCCTATCAACTTTTCATTTCAAAAAAAAGTAAGTTCTAGGGAAAATTCAGACTGATATATAGATAACTAGCTCTTTCATCTAGAACCTACAGCAATGAAATATACAAACAAATGTTAATACAGCTTCAGCAAGAAAATTTTCATATTTTTAGGGTTTTTTTAATTGAGGACAGAGAAAAAACAACTGGAATATGCAGAAAAGCATGAAGGCTTTTACTTTTGCTGTTTGTACAAATAAGAGTGATCAGAACTATTTTAAAGAACATAATTAAAAATTCTATCAACAGGAAAAATGTTGCCTTAGAAAATAAAAATAAGTACATCATGATCTATATATCCAGCATATTCACAAAATGTAAGTGTTTCTCCTAGTTGTAGCAACAAATCAAGAAAATAGATAGGGTCTGGCTAAAATGAAGACGCATAAATCAAAATACTCTGGTTCTCTTAGTTTTGACGTCTTCTTTCACTCCATTACACAGTGTATCTGTTAAAGCAAACTGAAGAATCCCACTTTTTTCTAGAATTGAGATTGAACCTCATCATCCTCATTGCATCTCCACCGATATAATCAGTACTTTGCCCCTTTCCAAATTAAAATATATTTGAAAATCAAGCTCAGAAAACATCGCAGGAAGAGAGTAATACAGTTTTCTGTGCTCAGATTAGCAATTTACTTGGAAAACATATTCCAATGAATTTCAAGTATTCTACACGGAAAACTTCTCATCTGATCATACAGCAGTCTGCCTTCGTATTAGCAATTCTGTGGACTGAGTACAGGCCAGGATGGTGCAGCATTAGGTTAGAGTCTCTGGAAAATTATTTATTTAGGTGGTTGGCTAATATCGGAGAGGCATTTAATATCAGATTTTCTTCTCTTGCTTTTCAAGGGAGGCAAAGAGGAAACCTATTACTGTTTGAGTAGCAAGCAGTCACCTGTAGGACCATTTTGGCAGTCCTCTCTCAGATTATCAAAGGCAGTTGAAGTACCAGTATGCCTCTATAAATAAGAACTTTTTGCTAGTTGAAATATTTTTGTTTAATTGCTGTGTGCACTAACATTTTCAGCATCATTATGCATACAGCATAAAAGTCTTCAACATTGACACAGTACTCATAAGAGACTATTTAGGTAATGGAGCATAGGCTGAAAGGCCAAATTCTGGCATTTATTTGAGACTTTTTCAGGAGACAGAAAAGAGTTAACTATGTTTGTTGCTATAGTGCTCATATTCAACAGGTTTATTTACAGGTTGCAAAAATAGTAGAAGATTGATGATGGTTTTAACATAAAATGTGTGAGGCAGAAAATTAGTGAGAAACTGAGGACCTTACAATGCCAAGAAATGGGAAAGGGCCCCATAGCAAATGAAATATGGGTTAAGCAAGGGCACATTAATGCACATTGGAAGACGGTTTGAGTTACTCAAACACATCCGTGGGTCATTTGGTTTAAAAAAAAGCCTGTGAAGAGATGACATTATAGCTTTATGTACAGTACATATTGGAAGAAGAACTCATGGAGAACAGCCTTGGAGAGAAGGACTTGGGAGTTCCAGTTGACAAAAAGCTGGGCATGAACCAACTGTGTGTGATCGCAGCCCAGGAGGCCAACAGCATGCTGGGCTACAGCAAAAGAGGAATGGCCAGCAGGTCAAGGAGGGTGATTCTGCCCCTCTAACTCTGCCCTGCCCCTGGAGTACTGCATCAGGCTCAGAGCCCTCTGCGCAGGAGAGACATGGACCTGTTGGAGCAGGACCAGAGGGGGGCCACAAAGATGATCAGATGGATGGAAGAACTCTCCTATGAAAACAGGCTGAGAGAGTTGGGCTTGTTCAGCCTGAAGAAGAGAAGACTCCAGGGAGACCTTGTTGTAGCTTTCCAGTACCTAGAGGGGGCCTATAACAGAAAAACTTTTTAGCAGGGCCTGTTGGTATAAGACAAGGGGTAATGGTTTTAAACAAAAAGAGGGTTGATTTAGACTGGATATAAGAAAGGAATTTTTTACAATGATAGTGTTGAAACCCTGGAACAGGTTGCCCAGAGAGGTGGTGGGTGCTTCATCCCTGGAAACATTCAAGGCAAGGTTGGATGGGGCTCTGAGCAACCTGATCTAGTTGAAGATGTCCCTGCTCATTAACAGGGGTTGGACTAGATGAGCTTTACAGGTCCCTTCAATCTAAACTGTTTCATGACCCTACTTAGCTCATGGAGAGAATCATGCAGGCATGAAGGAACCATTGCAGGCATAACGTAGCCTTTATTTTTTTCTGCTACTACTACAGTCAAAACAGAAAAAAGCACAATCCATGTTTAGCACAGGTCTCCCTCCTATACTATAGCTGGGAAAAATCGAAAGTCATTTTAAAAGGCCAAATAGCAAAAAGCTACATCAAAACTACATTGGCTATACTGGTTAACAAAATGTTAGATTTGCAGATTTGAATATATAAATAATGCAAGGGAGAAATCTAAGTTGTTAAGTTTTACTTTTCCCTATAATTCTGTTTATTTGCAATGAAAAGTAAATTTGAGGAAAGAGAATGCCTATTTTGGCAGAATCTATTTAAAATGGGTATTACCTTAAAACCTTTACCTTTTTAATAAATCTTACCAATTAAGGAATTCTTTAATGTAGTGTAGGGATTTTAGATTGTAAAAGTATTTAAATATGTTTCAATAAATTCCAGTTTATGCAAGCAGCTAAATGCAGTTTACCTAAGTGCTAAATGGAATACTGCTTGCACTTAATGTACTATAGTGAGGAAAATGATCCTGTATTCATCTTCTACCAGTCCAGATTCATAGTTTCAGTAGCTATGAGATTTCCACATGCTTCCAACTCACAGAAAATATTGCTACTGATTAGGAAAAAAAAAAAAAAAAAAAAAAGAAAAAAAAAAAAAGAGGAA
>VXAY01005784.1:1064955-1141355 GCA_013399855.1 Oxyruncus cristatus | reverse complement strand
TGAAAAAAAAAAAAAAAAAAAAAAAAAAAAAAGGAAAGGAAAAAGGAAGGGAAAAAGGGAAGGGAAAAGGGAAAGGCAGAGAAAAGGGAGAGGAAGGGAAAAGGGAAAGGAAGGGAAAAGGAAAGGGAAGGCAAGGCAAGGAAAGGAAAGGAAAGAAAAAGAGGAAAAATTCTGATGTGATTATCCAGCAACTCTTGAACTTATAAACTCGCAGCTAGATATGAACAAAACACAGCAGCAAGCAATCCAGGGAAGAAAGCAGCATCTCTCCGATTGCTATTTGCAGACATTAGTTATTGGCACCGGATGAGGTAGGCTGGGTAATTGATAGAGTAGGACCTCTGCCTCCTTGAGTGTTGTGCTGATCAAAGTATTCCAGCACATCAAGAAAATTACATTGCATGAGACATAGTTTTGAATACAAGAAGTTCTGTCCCTGGCAAGTGACACGTGGGAGGTGTACTGTTACTATGTGAAGGCTACATCTATGCTGAGAACTGGACAGCATGCAAAGGCACACCAAAACTCACAGATCATGCTTTCCACCTCTACTGCCAGCTATATTTTAGTGTCAAAGCCTCTCTACTGTGCTAGAGAAAAGTAAAACTCAGAATGACTTTCTCCATGCTTTAAAGCAAACCTATTCTCATTCATGCTCATTTCACCCTTGAAGAGAAGGAGTTTGCTTGTCTTATACACCTTCCACATACTCCAGAGCTCACACTGGTGTGTTATCTAAGCATAAGATTGGCAATGATGATGAATAATATTAGCAAGTCTTATCTTAAGAATGGAGTGGAACACTGTAGATATATTCTGGATTCTCAGTCTACCATCTGACCTATTTAAGGGACACTGTAAGAATATCCAGCCTCTTGCATAACATAGAGATATACATCTCTATACCCATCTCACCCTACTAAGAAAAAATGTTAGCTTTTCTTAAGGGATCATAAGTATATAAGCCTGATCCACCTTAAAAAAAATTACCTAATGGCAATATTCACAGGCTTCTGAATCTCAGCCTAGGCATAGCATTTTGAAGGATATGGTCTCTCAGACTGTGGAGCTCACAAACCTTTTTTATGTGGTCATGAGACATTCACCCTGAAATTATTCTTTGGGATGTTAAATTGAACAAAGGAGTGTTCCTTACATCCTCTTGCTCATCTATTCAGAAAATATGAACAATGTATTGAGATGTTCACTGAGAAATGCAGCCAAGAAAGACTCTTATTTGGTTCGAAAGGTTTTGGGATTTTACTCAGAAACATGGTAGATACAAGGATTTAATAAAACATAAAAACTAGTCTAGTACTTGTTGCAAGAAAGCCTTAATGTGATGCATACTACTGTCAGAGTGCTTTTGAGCTTGGAAAACTTTTCCAGTGTCATGTAATATACATGCTTGTCTAAAAAAAAAAGTAGGAAAAAACTTATTAAAAATTTATTCAGTCTTGGCATTTACTGAATACTTTAATATATGTTCAGACTTAATGCAGAGAACATGTTAGCTGAGTTATTTTTGAAATCAGGTAGTTCTTATTTACAGTGTTGTCCATCTCTTTTACAAGGAATAAACAAGTATGAAAACTATTTACTAATTGAAATTTGCAAACTTATATTAATAACTTTTAGTTTCCTTTAAAAAGATCCAAGTCTCAAAAAGGCTGCAATAAATAATAGTGGAGGTCTTTACTAAAAAACTTGGAATATATTCCTCTGCAGTGGTGGTTTGGAATAAAGGGGCACCACAGGTTTGAGTGATCAGCTCATTACCTGGTGGGTGAATGCTGCCTGCCCCCCTTCTGCCTGGCCCCAGGGAGCCCAGCACGGACCCACACAGACCAGAGGAGAGAGGCGAGCAAGAGAGAGCTTTATTGTGGGTAGGCGTCATATATGGGCTTCAGGGGGACCAGAAAAACACCAATAGAAACCCCTGAAAGTTTACAGAATCCACCAATAATAAGTAAGGGTTAACATCCAATAGGAAAGGGTTAATAAAGGCCAATAAGAAGACTTCCAAATATCTTCCCAAACATTCCTGAGTAGAGATAACAGTTTTTGAAGGGGTTTCTGGGAAGAAGAAGCTGTGACTTTGCAAAAACTACAAAAAAGCCATTTTGAAACATGTTTAAACAACATTAAAAACTTCTGATTTTACAGCATTTAGGCTGTTCTCTTCATTCTCTTTACTAGTCCATTTCTGACAGGAGTTTTTCCACCCCACATAAGGGATGTCAACTCCCACATTCCTGGTTTATAACTGCTCCAATTTATTTTTTTAATGGTACAGTATTTTTTTACTGGCTTCTACCACTACCTATACAAGATGCAAAAAGATTCATCTGGACTCTGGCAACAGTAATTTTTCCATGATTTTCTGTTCACAGTGCTTCATCTTCTTTTACCTGTACCGAGTGTTCTTACCATTACAAACAGGAAGAATATTTGTAGGTCACAGAATCACAGAACATGCTGAGTTGGAAGGGATCCACAAGGATCATTGAGTTCAACCCTTAGCCCAGCACAGGACTACCCCAAAGAGTCACACCATGTGCCTGAGAGTATTCTCCAAATGCTTCTTGAACTCTGCCAGGCTTGGTGCTGTCATCACTTCCCTGGGGAACCTGTTCCAGTGTCCAACCACCCTCTGTGTGAAGAAACTTCGGCAAATTTCTGCCCTATTACTTCTCTCTTCTGGAATATGTGTGCTCAAAGCATTGCAAGGAGTTTTTAAATTAGGATCGAATATAGTCACACAGCGTTGTTCAAAAATACTTATTACCTACATGGCCTACTAATTATGAGTAGTTCAAATAACTTACAGAATTAATCATGTCAAAAAAATCATTAATCTAATAGATCATTTAAGTCCATTACAGTGCGTTGAAGACTTCAGAACAAGTAAAATATTCAAAATGAAAAAAATACTGAGCAGAAAATGACAACTTCAATATATCTTCATTTTAAACATGCATTTCTTATTTTCTTCACTCTTCCTATAACAAAATTGATAGTTTAAAGAAAATGAAATTAAGATTACATTGAATCGGAGGGGGGCGGAATTTGCAGTGGTTTACTCATGCTTACTATTCAGGACAATACATTTGCTAACAGAGAAATTTCTTCTTATTTTTACAGACAACTACATTAATAGGTCTTCTGAAGACAGCTAGACTGCTGCGTTTGGTGAGGGTAGCACGGAAATTGGACAGATATTCCGAATATGGTGCTGCAGTTCTGATGCTCCTCATGTGCATATTTGCACTAATTGCACACTGGCTTGCTTGCATTTGGTATGCCATTGGAAATGTAGAAAGACCTTACTTGGCTCACAAGATTGGCTGGTTGGATTCTTTAGGAGAACAACTAGGAAAGCATTATAATAAGAGTGATGCAAGCTCTGGACCATCCATCAAGGACAAATATGTTACAGCACTTTATTTTACCTTCAGCAGTCTGACAAGTGTAGGATTTGGAAATGTGTCTCCAAACACCAACTCAGAGAAAATCTTTTCCATCTGTGTCATGTTGATTGGCTGTAAGTAATTTTATCGTGGTTTTTTTAATCTTATTTTTTTCTCAGTGTTTGAGCAAATGGCTTAACATTCTAAGCTAATAAGATTATAAGCATGCAGCCGGAAGGGCAAATTCCCAAGGAAAGCAATGTTGTATGCAAAAATATGTTGTGACTCATTCAGTGTCAGGAAGTAGTCAAATTCCTTGACTACTCAAAATCTGTTATCCAAACTGTCAGAAGTTTTGTGTTGTGTATCAGTGTCTGTAAGCAAATCCTATATGGGGTAGGAAGCTGAGTTTTGAGTGGATTTAGGAAACTATGGCCCATCATATTTGGATAACCATAATTACATTTTATTTTTCATTTAAACCCTGAACCTATAAATGTGTGCATAGCTTTTTAACTCTGCCCTTTTTTCTTAGCTTGAACTTAGCGTTAGTTCCTTGGTTTTAGTTCTAGAAAAGTCTCTAGAATTAGGTGAACCCAACTTACAACACTAAATTCAGGTCCACAAATCTCCAAAGACAAAAATTACCAACTTGATTATGATTTAGTGTTTAAGCCTCATCTTGATTATGATTTAGTGTTTAAGCCTCATCTTCTAACTGAGTAGGTACTCATACACTCAAATCAATAAAAAGGTTCAGGTAAACCAATTCTACATCTCTTAAAATGTAAATACTCTCATCTGAGTTGTTTTACATGCAAAGTACATCATAAGAACTGTTGCATCATCTGCAAAACCTGACGTTATGACTTAAGTAAGTTTTGTTTCTGTTTAATTCAGCATTAATGTACGCTAGCATTTTTGGAAATGTATCTGCAATAATCCAAAGACTGTACTCGGGAACTGCACGGTATCACATGCAGATGCTGCGAGTGAAGGAGTTTATACGCTTCCATCAAATCCCAAACCCTCTGCGGCAGCGACTCGAGGAATACTTCCAGCATGCCTGGACATACACCAATGGCATTGACATGAACATGGTATGTTGTTCTGTTTTTCAGGCAGCGATGCCGAAGAATAGATAAATGCATGAGAATTTAGAGATTGTAAATGTTTACAATTTATAAGCTGTAAGAGTACAAACCTGAGAAGGTGGATATACAGCAATTATTGAGAACCAAGCCAATATAAGTTTGGCATCTGAACACTTAGCTGCCTGGGTTATCACAAGCTATATCAGAAATCTGAACTCTCACTGAGAATTTCAGGTGACTATTATAAGCTTAAATAGAGTAAAAAAATTCATACCTGTTTCAGAATTTGTTTGTTGTTTGGCCTGATTTTCTACTTCCAGTATCAAACAAGATTATGTGTGTTGTTTTCTACAGAGTTACTGTTCTATAATACCTGTGGAGATCAATTCTTTTTCAAAATCCTACTGTGTAATCTAGAACAGGTATATTGGGAGTGAGTTGAAGAGGCAGGTTTAGCTGCTCTTTTCAAAGTAAAATATATTAATTACACGATAGTCTGAACAGTAGTTCCCTTGCATTCAAACCACTGAAATAATTCTGCACTGCAAATCAACACAGCACTACTAACCATTTAGCCATCCATAGAAACTCATTTCAAGGAAGTAAAAAGGCACAACACTCACATTTTCTGTTCTTGATTTTAAAAAACTTGTAAACTCTCCTCATAGAGATATGTATTATGTGGCCAACTGAAAAGGAATAACAATCTGCTAATGAATAAAAGTAAGCATCTCTATTTCTGGCTTATTTTCTGGAGACAATAACATTTTTTTCTGAAAACCTGACGTCGTTTTGAAGACACTGAGAGCATTGTGCATCTTCGGGATCTGTGAATCTGTGTCTCTAGAGGAATGCTTTCCAGAACTATTCAGAGTTGGAGATCAGAGACTTTGCAGAGCTCTCCATAAAGCCATCAAGAACAAAAATATCTATATATTTTTGTTAAAGTTTAACTAGAAATCAACCTCCAAAATTTTGACATAAATTCAAACAGCTTCCATGTGGTATCTATACATATATTTGTGAATGACTGCCAGAGTGATACACTTTTGTGCAGTCAGTAGAAATGATGGTCTTGATTAAAAGCTTTTATAAAGCTGAATGACTAACAGTTTGACCTTATCATTACCATTAAGTAAAGCAGCTCTTAAAAATAAGACAGAAAATTAAATATAGTGGGCTTCACCTCCCACTTCCATGAGTGTCCCCTCCAGAGGGATAACATACCCAGCGCGGGACAAGGATACTTGTATAAACCTCGGCTGGGGATTACTGCAGTGGAAGGCAGCATCAGTGGCTTCATCCTGTGTGGCACTGAATGGCCCTAATTCCCTCTGATAGCAGTGGGATTGTGGGGTACTCAGCACTTTGCAGGATCATGCCCTTAAGCTGCAGGTGGGTGCAGCCTGAGCCAAAAGTAGCTCATTGAATTATTTCTGAAGATATTACAAAATCGTGTGTGCCTTAACTAATTCATTACCACTAATGGATGTACTAAGAACACCTGTTTCATATGAAATAATAACTAAAACTGGTTGTGTTGTCAGGTGAAATGTTGCATAATTCAGGAACTGATGTACTGGAATTAGTCTTGGATTTGTTATTAATGTGAAATAGCAACTAAATGGATTAAATAGACCATATTCTGCAATATGATTGTGAGGCAGTATGGAGACTTTATTTTAAATAAATTGTGGAAATAAAATACAAGTTTAGTATCTTTTTTTTGGTTTATTTTATTTCTTATTCTGTTCACAATTCTCTCCCTCAAGTTTTGTGGCAATCACCTTATTTCCTTTAAAAGTGAGTTTGAATGTATTACAATTAGTGCAAGGATAATATAAGAATTGTGTGATTTATGTTGTACTTATGAAAGATTTATCTCTTTCCTGTCTGCTTCACACCTAAATACATGGAATAACACCACCCACTGGTAAGAGCAGGAGGTATTTATATCAAACTTAATTCCAGTATAAAGTGTGGAGAATATCCATGTTATCTGTCGGGTTTAGAGCTTGTTCAATGCTTTCTAATTTTAATTCTAACTTCTTGCATGATAAAGGGAGAGATAGCAAAGGGAAGTAATCCAAGTAGAATCAGATGTGGGGCAAAATGGTTACTAAAAATTAGACATTAAAAAAGGCTGATCTAACCACATTTATTAATCACTGTTTTACCCCACAACTCAAGTCATGCTTTGCCCAAAAAAGGTCATGTGTATATTGGTTTGCATTAGATAGTTGCTCTGTAGGAATGTCACTCTGACAAAGTTGCCATGCTGCTAATCATTCTGCATTTTCGTTTCCGTGAATGCTCTTGGTTCAAACCATATATGCATGTTAGCATAAGCACCAATGAAGTTTTCTTGATTATAAGCCATGTGCATATGAGTTGGACTTGCATGTGTTATTTACTAATTTTGCATGAAATATTTGCATTTACACAAAAAGGGCTAATACTGTCCTCAGTGCCATGAATGTTTGACTCCTGCCAATATTTACTTGGAGTTTTTTTGCAAATATCTGAAGGTAGAATATCATCCAATATCTTTTTTTATTATTATTCCATGACTGAAAATCAAATATTTAGTCCTCTTTCTCCTTTGAAATATGAAATGCATATTAATTTACATTTTACATATACATGTACATACAACATATACACACACAATCTCATCTATATATATATAAAAATAAAATTGGAGAATATATTTCAAAGATGCTTTATCTCCATTAATATATTTAAGAATTCAGGAAAAAATGGAAAATCATAAAAGAAATTAAACAGAAACCCTTTTGACCTCAGAAGTAATACTGCACTAAGACTAAACTTGATTTTCTAAACAAAATTCTACCACTTAGATAAAAAACCAGAAGATAATCTTTTATGCTCATTTGAAATAGTAAAATTTCAAAATTAGTTTTAAAGACCAGCAGGTGAAATATGCTGAGAACCTTGTTTATTTTTCCATTTGCTCCCTTCTGCTTCATTTCTACGTCTTTTTGATTATGTTCCATTACATAATGTATTTTGATTAAAAACAGTTCCACATAATTATGCATGGACTGGATAAACAGGATTTGGTATTTATTTTAATCTGGATAAAAATCTTTATCTATAGAATAAGCATAATTTAAATCATATCCCTGTGATATACACTGGCAAAGTCAAATTATAAAAAAAAAAATGTTTACAACGCATACTCTTTCATGAAAGATGCCACCTGTCCCAAAGATTCAATCTCTTTTTATTTTTTAAACTGTCCTGTTCTGTTTTTCCTAAACTCTCTTTGCCTTCTTTTTTCCCTCTCATTCACATGTTATCAGTCCAGCACTGATAATAGCATGCCTATGATGCTTACCCTAAAAAGATTATATATTTAGTGTTTGAGATACTTTTTTAAGTTATGCATGTATTTTTACAATTCTGTCCCACCCCTTCTTTCCATGGATCTTCTGTGCATCTGAATAGCTTTCTTGCTTTATCTCATATTCGAAAGAGTTCAAAGTAAAAAAGTGGGACAAACTTTGAAAGGTGTTTAGCCAACTGTACACATTAATGAAAATTTTGGATGTGGGACAGACGGCTTTTTATTTTGGGCTTTACCCACTACCATGAAAGAAGAGAGCAAGTCAGAAATTTTATGCATAAATTTATGACTTGTCCTGCAAATATCCAAGGAAATTATTAACTTTACATTTGTGATAAGTTGTCTCAGCCAGCAGAGCACACACCTGTCTTGAACCAGCAATGCTACTGTAGCAAGTAAAGGGCAGGTTCACCATTGATTTGTTAAGGCATCTTTTGTAAGAAATTAGCCATTGGTACCTACCTGGTTGATATCACTACATTTGTTATTCTTGCTTTTCCTCCGCTGTCATCACTTCTTACAACAAAAACAATTCTACCAATAAAACCACTGCAAGTAATATATTTGAAGCTGAGAATTATAAAAGTAAATTAAATTTAAAAAATAGCAACGAGAAGTTTTTTGTACCATCAGAATGGTAATGCAAATTAGATGTGTTTGAAACAAAAATTAGTAGTAAATGGTTAAACAGAAGTAATGTGTCATCATGTTGGAAAGGGGTACTGCTATGTCAGAAAGGAAATCCTAAGACATACCAGTCAGAAAGTACCTCGGATATAATTAGCTGAAAATCTGTTCTTTCATTTTCTATAATAAGACTCTTTAAAAAACATGAATGTCTGCATTGAATTGAGTAACAGAAAAGAATATCCTAGAAGAAAAAAAATATATATTTTCAAGTGTCCATCTATTGCTAAATGATCCTTTATCAGTTTCCCACTGCATTGTATTTTGTGGTCTGAAGTCTCAAAAACAAGAGGAATTATGAATTTTTCAGCTATTGTATTTTTGGAAGTACACAGATCTGATCAGTTTCCAGCTTCTACAGACTTGGAACTTTCCTGTTGATAAGGGAGTCAACAGTTGAAGAAACTGAAATAATTTTCTGTCTTCCTCATCCAGCAATGTATCATGTCTCAGGGATCACCTTTCAGATGTACTCAGAAACTGAAATAAGATTATGGAAGATTGATTCACTGCAGCTCCACTAATTTCAGCAAAAAGAAACATCGGACATCTGTGCTGTCACAAGGACTGAAAACAAAATATTTAGTTCTTGATAAGGTTGTCAGACTTCAATCTCAGTGAAAGGGGAATTAGCTCATCATCATCATCACACACTACTCGTCTCTCTCGGCTGCTGTAAGGAACTCTGTCATATACTCAAAATTTAAAAAAAAAAATCTCTATATGAAGATGAGGCTTTTTCTGAAATAATCTTTATTATATCTGGAACCCAAGAGCTGCTGGAGCAGAATTATTGTCACCTGTGATGTTGTTCATTCTTTTCTAGATGATGTAAGCCCTTGGAAATGTTTTGACCTTCTACTCATGGAAATAGTTCATTTCAGAGGAATAGTAAATTTAAAATTTTTGCTAGAAATAAAGCTGCTGAATTACAGAAATGCTTAGCCTAGGTGAAGATGTTATTAAAATCTGAGAGTCAAATGCTTGTGACAGAACTAAATCTCACACTTTTCTCCATCAGAGGAAACAGCTACTGGGGGACAGAGATCCTAACTCAAAATCTATGCAGCACAATTTGTTTAGCTAAAAAGTCTCAGATTAGCCTTAAAGTTATGTGGCTGAAAGATGAAAATTAAATATATCAATTAATATTAATTTCACTCATTCTTACACAAGAAACTAAGAAAAATGTTAATTTTCAATACAAAATTCAAATTTTATTATTCAAGTGTTTGGAGAACTTTATTTAGCATTTAGTGATGCCAGCGTCAGCATAGCCTGATGACTCTGTTATGCAGACGGGAACCAAACAGAGATTAGGTACGTGTAGTCATGACACAAAGCGTATTTATTCCTGCCTCTTTGTACCTTCAGATGCTCAAATTTCTTTCTGTATTAGTTTTTGCATGGATCAGTTTCTTAAACCATTTCACAAGGAGAGATCAAGACAAATCAGGAATAAACCGATGATGTGGGGAAGGACCAGAATTCCTTTACAGTTTATGCCATCTTAAATTGTCACATGAACTTGAGAGACTTACCTTTATCTTTCCCACCATATGCTGGATACCTGCCCCTCATAAGCATCCCACCTAACCAACCTATCTTGATACTAAAAAACAGACCCCAAAGTACTAGCAACCCTGCAACTGTATGCTGGATGCCTGCCACTCATGAGCAAGTCTGACTGATTCTGGGACAAGAAAGCCTGAGTCAAGACTAGTTGCAACATACCACAAACAGACACACAACACACAAGAGCCCTCTTGTGCTCTCTTCAACTGCTTCCTGGCCTTTAATATTTTATCCCACCTATGTTTCAAGAGAGAAAATGTGTGACAAAAGATTATATGCAGAATTAAAGGAATAACTTTGACTCCAGGCCTGCAGGGACTGAAGCATCTCTCATGCTTGGAAAGGCTGAGAGATCTGGGACTGTTCGGCCAGTCTGGAGAAGTGAAAGATCACAGAGGATCTCATCGATGTAAATACATGAAGGGAGGGTGTAAAGAAGGTGGAACCAGGCTCTTTCAGTGCTGCCGCATGACAGGACCAGAGGAAATGGCCACACACTGAAACAGGAGATTTCATCCAAACATCAGGAGACACATTTTTACTGTCAGGATGACTGAGCACAAGTTGCCCAGAGAGGCTGTGGAGTCTCCATACTTGGAGGTGTTCAAAAGCCATCTGGACATCACCTTGGGTTACCAGCTCTGGGTAGCCCTGCTTCAGCAGGGGGTTGGACCAGTTGACCTTTCCAACCAGAAGTTCTTTCCAACCTCAACGATTCTGTGATTGTGTTGGTATGGAATGTGGTATACCCACATTTAATGACAATTATTGTAGCTAATATCCTATGTTGCTTCAGTTTGGATACTTTCTAAATAGTTTCTGTGGTACAGATGTCAATACCTGGTCCAGAACTGAGGACAGAAAATCTGAAAATTGTCATGAATTTTATAATTTATCCAAAAAAACCAAGGTTATGATTGCCCCAGTTAGTTGTCGTCTGAGGTTAAGACTCAAAGACGTTTCCAATTCTGTTGTCACAAATGTGTCTGATACATGTGTGAGTGATACCTTGTTGTCATCTTGAAAAGGAGAAGTGAATGAAGCTGGACTTTCTCCCCTCTTGCAAAAGATCACATTCTTCAAGGCAGTATGAATCAGGTCCCTATTATCCCAACTAAACCGCAATTCCATGTAAAATGTTTTACTTCTCTTTGAATGACATTTTCCTCTTCTCTATGCATGCCAGAGAGGTAAATCAACATTATTTGACAATAAATAAGTTTTATTCCAGGCAGGAAGAAATAACTGAACTTGGACTTCAAAATCATCAGTGAGAAACAACTGGAGCCTATGGTCACAGCATCCTAAGTGATTTTTTTTTTTTTTTCTTTTTTTAATGGGGGCAGTTAAAGCTGATTTTATGTCTTGTTATGTGCCTTCTTAAAAATAACTGTGTGTACCTGTTAGTCTCATGAGTTCTGATGCCAAACAGGATTCTAACCATGAGAATACGTGATTTCTCTCACCAGGGCCTGGTGGAATCATAACTGAAGAGATATTGAGTGTAACTATAGAAACATGTTAAGAAAGAATGCAGCGATTGAAACTCAAACTTGTATGCTAACAATTTATTAGTTTGGGATTTTTCATTTATGACAATTTTATAGAAAAGCATTTACAGCTTTTTAGTTTTCAATAATTTTATTTTTTGTATTACCTAATCTTGAATTCATATAATTTCAAGACTTTTTCTTGCCACATTGGAGTGTAACTTAAATGTGTTTAAAGACTCCAAAAACACACAACAAGTGAAAAGAAGTGAAATTCAATGAGTTTTGTTATTTTTTAGCTAATCTTAATATTTTGAAAACTACGTGGATGACTTTCTAATATTTAGAGAGGACAGTGTGTCTGGACATACTGTATTGATGTTGATTCTCATTCTATAATAACATAATTTTCAATACAATTGTAGTAGTGAAAATCTAAAAATAAGAAATGTACATGGAGGTTTGGGTTGGCAAAGTGTTGTCTGTACTGCACAACATAAAACTTAGTTTGGAAACATAAAATTCTGGATAGTGTCAGCTACTGGACTTAGATTAAATACCTCACTACATACAATGTGCATGATATGGTAAGCTCATTTTAACAATGTAGTTTATAACAATGTTTTAACAAATTTACTTTCAAATTAGCTTCTTTCTTGCATTTCTCAGCTTATACGAATTGAATCATCTCCAAAACTCCATTTGAAATCAATGTTACTTGGTTTTCCTTCTAAACATTTCAAAATTGTAATATTAAAGAGTAAATGTCTTTCCTCTCTGATGTATAAAACTATTTTAGAGTGTAAGCTCCAGGGGGCAGGGACTTTTTAATCACAAATGCTGGAATGGAGGCTGGTGTCTTTCAGATGTTATTGGCATATAAATAAATATTAACTAATATGCGATGATTTTAGAACAGTTTCATGTTAAGTATAAATTAATTTTAAAAATAATTGTTTCTTTAAAAGAATATCCAAAGTATCTTCAGAAATATCAACCAACATGTATGGTCTGCATGGTTTTTGCTTAATGGTAAAAAACAATTCCTTGAGAAATCAGGTAAACATCTGATGTGAAAAATAATACAATTTATTATAAGTTGTGCTTCTGACATTCTAACAATTCAAATACCTTTTCTTTTAAGTACTTCTGAATTCAAAATACATTTCCTAATTTGCATCCTATAAAAATGGAGGTCTTCTAAATTGTATTTAGATAGATGCATAGCATACTAATAAATTCTTAATAAGTCTTCTATACCCACATGACTAGAGAACAATTTCAAAATAAACACTGGCAATATTTCCCCAACTGTATCAGTTGACAGACGTATTTGCTTATCAGTTTCTCAGTATCATTCAGCAAATAAGTTGATACAATCGACAGCCTTTTTCTTTCAATATAATAACATTAAAATAAAAAGCATAATTGGATACTAAGATATTTCTAGTGGTGTTATAGATACTGAAAACAGAGTGGCACCACAGAAGCTTTTCATTTATTATATTTTTTTTGCTTACTGTTGTGTAATGTTGGCTTTTTCTGAGGATGTATAAATTTCATGTGGTAATTGCCCTAAAGCTCATAAAATTTTTGTATATATGTATTAAAACATTCTGTTTGTTATTTCACAGCATTAATTTCCATTAACAATCATAGAAACATTTCAACTCAGTTCAAGGTACTAATATTTCATTTGTAAAACATAGCTTGGCTTGTGTGGACAGAAGCCTCATATCAGAAATGTGTTCACCTTCTTCATTAGCAAGGGATATGAGTTGTGAATATCTTTGTGCAAAAACAGTGAGTGCACAGACCTTTATTGTGCTGAAGTAGAAATTAATATAGCAACGAGTGAATGCATTTTGGATGTATCTTTTTTTCTGTGCAGAAATACTTACACGTTTCTAGAAAAACAGTGCAGAGGGTAAAGAGGAATGCATTAAGAGGAATGCTCTAATAACAAAAAGACACATCCTGTTCACATATTCATAAGACTTATAGCATCAGTACAGGTTTTGCCAGAAATATGCAACAGTTGTAGCCAGTCCTATCCCATTCACATCTTTGACAGCAGAAAACAGGATATGACAAAGGAAGGGTAGTGCCTGAGAATGTGTCAGCAGGCAGTCTCAAGGTGGGCAGTACTCCCATGAAGTCAGTAGCAGAAATCTTTATATATTCAAAAAGAATCAGAGGTACTATTATCCTAGACAATTTAGAAAAGCTCACACATAATGAGCACATTGTAAATAGCTCACTTCTTTCCTTCTAAACAAATTTAACATGTTGCCATGGTAGCCAAGAGGAGTCCCGTGGTTCTACTTCAGGCAAACTCCCATTGTTCTGAGGAAGACATGAGCAAGGACCACAGCAACTAGCCCTGTGGTTTGCTGAACTAATCATCTGCCTATGTAAATCTGCATTACATCTTTGTTTCAGTGGTTCTTGTTGTTTGTTCTGATAAAAATCCAAGTCCTACAAGCAGAATATATTTAACATGAAAATCCTATTAAGATGGCCTCCTTTTGAAAAATCTCTGATGTTCAGATAGCTCTCATTTTACAAATGTCATGGCTATTTCAGCAAACACATCTCTTATAATAATCATAGTACTTTTATAATTAATAAAAAAGAAATAGAGATGTTAGTCCAAATAGGTGAAATTCAGTCCAGACTCTCCCTTTAGCTGTTTAATTTGTTATTTTACTGTGGTGTGTTCATTCTTACACCTTGATACTGTTTCTTGCAATGAAACAAAGCTTAATAGCATATTTTGTAACCAATATATAGATTAGTATTAATACACACATTGTATAAACTTTGTAGTATAGATTACAATACGCACTCGTTGAATTTTAATACTCTGACAGCTCTTAGAGCCACATCTATCTGTATGTCATTTCTTTCTTTTTGTCCAGGAAGAAAACATAAAAATTGTATAAAGGAATCTTCACAGCATTCGCATGAAATCCTTATGCTTGCCTTTCCAGGTCCTGAAGGGGTTTCCAGAGTGCTTACAAGCTGACATTTGTCTGCACCTCAACCAAAATTTGCTTCAGAATTGCAAAGCTTTCCGGGGGGCCAGTAAAGGCTGTCTTCGAGCTTTGGCTATGAAATTTAAGACAACACATGCACCTCCTGGAGACACTTTAGTGCACTGTGGAGATGTTCTCACCGCTCTTTACTTTGTGTCAAGAGGCTCTATTGAAATCCTTAAGAGTGACATTGTTGTAGCCATTCTTGGTAAGTAGATTATTATGTTGTTAAAAGAGTCAAAGATTTGGAAAGAAGTGTTCATAGTTGTTCCTGGGGAAGGAAAAATGTGAATGTTTTACTCCCTGTTATTTAAAATCAAGCAAAGAAATTATTTAAGGAGAAAAGTTTACATTACTGTAATAATTCATGTTCACCACAGAGCCCATATTTTTGGATATCTAAAGATTTATCTTTAGTCAGATTTATCCCTAGGTAAATGGTAAGCTGCAAGTTGAAAGAAAGCAGATATCCATTTACTCCAGTTCTGATCATGCTGCAAGAATCAAAGTCAAGGACACCCTTCTCTTGTACAGTGATGAGGGTATTGAGACATGCAGACCGCCTTATACGCTAATTGGAAGAATCTACTCTAGGCATTCAAAATGTCTCCTAAAGGTTTTCACAGATGTCTGTTTCTGCCGACTGGGCATATAGAGAAAGAAGAGAATAACAGATTATTCTGATCTATGTGTAATACCAGTGTATTCTGCTATATTGTTAACATGTTCTTTTTTGCATAGCACAGTCAATTACTTGGTTTCTTTCCTAAAGAAGTTGGTTCAGGGCAATGCTTAGTCCATCTTGGAGTTCACCTGCAACTGGTGATAACTCTCATGTGAAACCACAAAGACTTCATAAGCTACAGCAATTTTAAAAGTAAAATAACTAAAACCCTACCTAAAGAAGACTACAGATTTGTCTCTCCAATTTTGTATTAGATAATAGGAATGCAAAGAGTAATTGAGTAGATGAGTAGGGATTTTGCTGTACAGAAGCCTAAACTAGTAATGTCATTCATATGTTCTCCTTTCTGTTTATCAGTCACTGTAGGAACTTACAGTCAGAAAAGCAGCCGAAGCAAGATGTGGACTGGTGGCAGTATGTTCCTATTAGTCCACTTTTAACTGATTATTTTGGTAGCTTCCATAGGGTGGATATGTGAGCAGAAGAACAAAGATATGTCTAAAGCAATCCTTCCCTAGGTTTAGATAGTGTCATCAAGATAATGTGTCATCTCATGCTGTTCCATCTCATCAGCTGGATCTGCTTTAGGCACAAGCGAAGTAGGAAGCATGCAAGTATAACACTGTGAGGTTTTTTACTTACCTGTCTAAGTGTCCCTGATTACGAGCAGCGTGGTTCATCAAGGAGTTCATCTCTTACATCAAAAATGTGTAAATTGCACTCGCAATCAAGAAAACTGACAAGTTTATGAATTCATCAATTTCTTCCTGGGCCAATATTAAGCACATCAGATCCCTACGCTCTCACACTGCAGCAGAAACCCAGGTATTTGCAAGGCAATGCCACTTCCAGACTACAGCTGCTCCCACCATGGACTGCAGTTTGGAGCCCCACTCTTCCAGGGAATGGAAGGTCAGACAGAAAAACAGTGTGCACAACCACAGCCAAAAGTAAATACTCTAATGGGCCACATCTGTTGCATGATCCATGAGACAAGACAGCTGGCTCCAATTAATAAGTTTGTGGTATCTTGAAGAATCTGCAGAAAAAGAATAGAAGATTATACAAATGAAAATTACTCTGCAATGAAATCACACAGAAACCTAATCAAGTTTATCAATACTTAGCCAAATATTTTTAGGTAGTTGCTTTTTCTCAAAAATGTACACACAGAAATGGACATGAAAAACACTCAACGCTTTCTCCTCTGGGCCTGTAAAGACTTGAGTCCAACAGAGGTAGCACGGATGAAGTTTTCACCCTTAACAAGTATTGCAATTTCATCAAAGAAATCAAAGAGTTCTGAGAAACGTTGGGGTTTTTCCCACAGCTTTTCTCAAATCATCAGCACTGTCTGATGTGGATGAGTTAAGTCTGATCAGTACTGACGTGACAACAGTAATTCTGGGTCAAATCCTTAGAAAATAAAGTGCCTCTGAAATCTACCATCTCTTTCAGCTTTGCAGACAAGGTATAAAATACTGCAACCACGTCAATACTCTTATTGCAAAGAAGGTATTATATGCCTTGAATAGGGACCTCTGCATTTGTAAACATTTAGACCAGAAGGACTTTATTGGCTAACCCCTGTTATGTCACTGACTCCTGTTACATTTCATACCTTTAACTATCTGTTATGTCTAATAATTCTGTTTGATGAAAGAAAAGCAATATGTTTTGATTTGAAGACATAGAGATGAAAAATGATCACTTCTGTTGGCAGGTTTTTTCCATAGTAAATAATCTTTATTTTTGAATATGTATGCTTTATTTCCAGTATAAAATTTTCTTGCTTCAATTTCTTTCCTTTGGTTCTTGCTAGGCATTCCTTCTTGTATTCCAGAAGCATTGACTCCCAAGTAATTTTTTTCTCTAAAGAATATATGCAATATAATCAGCTTATCTCTTAATCTTCCTATGTTCTTTGAGATCCTTACTGTAAATCAAGCCTTTAACTATTTTTTGCATTTTTTAGCTGCTTGCTCACCCAGTTTTCAGCTTCCCTTTTAGAAACTGGAAAAATCAGAACTACTTTTAGTAACATGATGTAACATAATGTAAAACACACCAATGTTTAACAGGGAGGCAAAATCATCCCTGTATTCTTCTTTACCAGTCTGCTGTTTTGCCCTTGCTATGACCACTATTCTTTTCCACAAGTGTTGTCCTACTTTCCCCCCAAACCCCACTTTGCAGGTAAGCCCTGAAACCCTTACTTTAGAGCATATTTTCACTGGTCTGTGGCTGCAGCTGCTCTGCATTGATGAAGGTCAGGTGAAGATTTGGCAAAAATAAGCGATTAAATAGAGATGACAATTTTAACAAACGGGTAATATGAATGTGGCAAAACTGACTGAAAGAACTGTAGTGGTATCAAAACAGAGGCAGCCATGTTTAGAGAGCATCTTCAAAACAACTTCTGCATCTTAGAAGTTTTGCACTTCCTCTGGAAAATATTAAAGCTAAGTAATTTTCTACTAGAATGTATTTCGAGTATGGTCAGCTCCTTCATGTAATTCTTAACAAAACGATATTACAGGCTAGATAAGTCTTGTACTGGACTCAGCAGTAGAAATTGCATCTTTGTCATCATAACAATATGGTTTAAATTACCAAATAATGTTTTTAAAGAAAGAACAAAGGAAACTGCTCCACTCATGCTGTTTTGATGAAACTGAAGAAAAGTTGTGATGAAACTAGATTTTGCTTTCACTTAGTCCAGTTATATGCCTATGCGTTTTCATTGATTTTGATACTTTCACTTTTAATAGTTAATATTACTTTTTCTTTACAAAAATATATGTTCAATGGTAATCTGATTGTATGACTTAATGTAAAATCAAGTAATCTATGCCACTATCATAAAGAAATACATCATTCAATTTAATGGTTTATTCATGTTTAAAATAATAATCTCCATCTAATTTTCTCTCTGCAGGGAAAAACGATATTTTTGGAGAAATGGTACATCTTTATGCAAAACCAGGAAAGTCAAATGCAGATGTGAGAGCTTTAACTTACTGTGACTTACATAAGATCCAGAGAGAAGATCTACTAGAAGTTTTGGACATGTACCCTGAATTTTCTGATCTCTTCCTCACCAATCTAGAACTGACCTTTAATCTCAGAGATGAAACTGCAAAGGTACATATAATAAGTGATTATTTTTCTCAATACTGGGCCAAATCTGCCCATCAGTAACAAAACTTGAAAATGGCATTTGAAAAACCAAGGTTAGAAAAATTAAAAACTAAAATCCTGAGGCCAAATCCTATGTTAAAAAAATATACTCACCTAATTTCTCCTACTGAAGTCAGTTAAACACAGCAGAAGCCAATGAAATTATTCAGATGATGTTAATCTAACAGGGTTTGGTTCTATATTTAAATAGTATTAAAGCTTCTCCCAGAGGGATTTTGTTAAAGCCATGGAAAATATGGCTTTTTTCAGATGACTATAGCCTAGGTCACCACAAGGGGAACTTTTGACACTAAATATAATTGTACATCCATAAGATAAGGATAAATCAGATTATCCAGATTCATTCTGTGTCTAGCAATAGAAAATATTTAATTGCCTTTCAAACAGGAATTGTTAATTCTCTTATCTTTGAGTGCACTCTACCTCCTAGGAGACTAAAAACTTACAAGGGCCTTTTCAAATTTCGGTCTTCATATTTGCCTTCATAGTCTTTTTTTTACCACAGTGACAGTCATAAATGTTACCTTTTGCGCAAATTGCATCTTCAGGAAAGTCAGAAAATCACCAGTGTTTCCTTATTTCAGACTGACAGGGCGAGTCTGACTTAGAAAAGGAAGTGGATGTTTGGCCAGAAAGGGAGTGGGGAAAGGCAATTGCCGGGCTCGTGCTGCTGAGGCTAAAGCCTTCCCTGCAAGGTTGCAGGTACTACCAGACATGGACTACAATGCCCACAGAATGACTATTTCCCATTTCATTGTTTCTGAGATACTGTTATTTTGTGGTTTCCAACCACACTTTAAGGGAAAACAGAGGTTCAGTGAGAAGGAACCAACATATTTTGGCCTCAAAGGCCTTCTGAGAAACAAGGAGAAAAGAGCACTAATTTTTAGGCTGTAAAAGATAGGGACATATTTGCTACTTACATGTGGATCTTTATTTAAAAAAAAAAAATTAAAACAAATATAACTTCTGACAATAAATATCACTTCTTTTTATGATGAACCCTTTTAATAAAATATCATTCTGAAAATAAAAGACCAGGTATATTCTTTATTTTCAAAGTTATCCTTTTTAATGTATTGTAAAGGTCATAATTATTAATTACATCTGAAACACAATACAATAAGTGTATAGTCTAGCGATAAATTTAAGTTAAAAGTGAATGTCCACATATTTGAAAAATTCTTAGAATATAAATTCACATTAATGATTTTAGTCTGAGCAATTACTTCTTGCAATTACATTGTCATTAATGTTTTATCATTATTTTCTTCTTACATCTGAGTAAATTGGAAAAAAAATCCATCTTCTGTTTTGTGGTGTAAAATACAAAGAAAAGTAACACTGCTTATGTATCTTAGAAATTCGTCAGTTGTTATTTCTTACTGCTGTACCAGCCACTAAGAAAAAAATCCCTGTTCACAGAAACAAAGAAGGGAGGAGAGGCTCACCCATGCTTCTGAGCTTGCAAAATCACAGTTTTTAGCAATTCCACTTACTTTCCACTATTTATTGCAATCCAGAAAATCATCCCCCAAAAGCTGCAATGAGCACATTCTCATCTTCAAAACATCACTCAGATCTAAATTTATTATCTGAATAATAGGTGCTTCTGCCTCAACTTCTGCTCCTGTCCTCCTATTTATGTAAAAGCACCTTTTTCCTCCTGCAGTTGTTCTACCAGTGGGCCACAACTGTAAGCCTCACTAGGTTTACAATGAAGGGAATAGCAAAAATTTAAATGCCAAATTCCCACTTCTTTCCCTCTGCCCTTCTCCCACATGCCAATTTGCTTGAGTTGGTATGGGAAACCTCACTAGCACAGGAAAGGGAAGTAGGTTGAAGCCTATGCTATGGGTAAGAGCTCAACTGGTGTTATATTTGCTTATTTGTAAATTTTTCAGTTTTAAATAAGTAGGGGGAAAAAAGAGTCAAATGCGTCTTGGTTTTATTATGGAAAGAAAGCACAGCCTGTAAGATTGGGTTCTGGCATGGAAATGAGTATCTGAATGATCTAACTCTGATAGAGAGGAAGGAAGGGTCTAGAAAGATAAAACAATGAGAGGTAAAGTGCCTCATGCTTGTCAGTTTTATATTTACTGTTGTGAAATTTAACCTTTATAATCATTACCATGTACAAATAAAATTGCAGTCAGTTACCACAATACTTCTTGCAATAGTAGACGTTCTCTGTTAGAGGTTTGGTGGGGGTTTTTTCCATTAATTTCTCTAAGGTTACTTAAACCACGTCTGTGCAAGTTCATGGAAGCTGATACATATGAACACATGTATTTCCATGTAAACTTATTATGAGGTTAATTTTATTTCATCATGAGATGGTGACATTTTTGGTTTGTGTCCATTTGCATAAAGCTTTTAATGTTAGCCTTGGGCAATACCATTAGCTGGGGATGGAGAGGTTGATGCAGACTGACTGTAATATTGCCTTTCTTAAAGCTTGAACATGATTAATAGTCAATCACCTATTACAAACCTGCCCTCTTTAGATGGGACTAATCTGTCATTTTGTTTCATATTTCATTAAACAAGTCTGACCTCGTAATAAGATCACAAACTACTAATGATACAGATGGAGATAACTGCAAACTACGAAGACGGAAATTGTCCTTCCAAAGTGAAATAGAGAAAGGTAATTAACTTCATTTCTTACGTTAGACAGCGCTGCTTCATTATTCATTGGTATTTCACTTGGTAATGCTGGGTACATTAGGGTCCCATGTTGGATGTTACTGCAACAGACCTTGAGAATCCAGCCAGGCAGTAAAAATACTCGGTGCATTATCCCCTATATGCTCAAATATAACTAGAAGATAGATGTTTCACCCTTCCATGACTTCACATCTATCTGTGCAGAGCTGTTCAAACATTAAGCTACCTTAGTGCCTTCGAAATATACACATATATGTATATTGTCTCAAACAATATATATTTTCTGAGGCACCATGTTTTAAACTTTTTGGAGAACCTAGTTTATTGGATTCTTTCATATCCTTAAAAAGTGCTTTGTTGAACTTGATCCTAGGTAGTGTTTCTCCCTGGAATTCAAATATTTTAAAATTTAAAAATTTAAAATATTTTGGGACCCAGTAGATTCACCATACTCCAATTTTTATTCATATGGTAGTGTGTAAAAGGTTTTCCTGGCAAAAATTCAGGTAATGTTTTATGTGCTTACATTCACCTCAGTGGCTTTTGGAACTAATGAAGGAAAATTCAGTGAAATATTAAACTGTTTCATCAATATTCAGTACTGCTAAATACCAGGAACTGTAGAGAGTAGCTATGGTCAAACAGCAACAGTCATGAAGACAGCTAAACTGATACTCATAGGATTTTCATGTTTATGTAGGAAAGACACAATTCCTTTAATAACATCGTACATTTATGGTTGAATGGTTTGTCTGACAAATTACTGTTTCTGGCATGCTTGTCTTTTACACTCCACCATTAAACTTCAATCCTAAATGCACCATAATACTAATTTATAGAGTGGCAGAGTAGCTGATAATAGATGGGAACTCTTTAAACATACATAGCAGGTATAATGCTTGATGAAGAAAGGCTCTAATCCAGAGTGTGGCTATTCAGAACAATGACATTGCTGTTTGATCAGAGAAGCGTCTTTAGGGCAGGAAGCCAAGACTGACAACAAATCTGTCAGGAAAATGTCCCCATGAAATATTCAATCTGCTCTTCACAAAGAATCTGTTGACAGAGGTGCTTTGCCTGACTAACCTTCACATTTCTTATGAGAAAACATATGCTGCTACCTAGACAAGATGGAAGTGATCTTTCATGTTGTGCGTGCTGCAGAATTACAAATAGGCTACTCAGGTGTCAATGTGGTTCCAAGACCCCTAGGCTTTTATCATTCTTGCCCAGCCGACTACACTGAACATCCTCTTTGAAACATTTATTTGCATTACTTTCGAAAGAACATAATTTCCCATTGTTTTGAGTCTGAAAAAAATACTTCCACCATTGGGGAAGAAGAGACAAGACTGACAACAAGCTCCTTAGTCCTGGCAATGATTGTATACCACCTGGTAATGTATGAGTTAGGCAGAAGTGAGGTACATATGAAGTCCATCTGAGGAAAGGATGAAATTGTAAGAGTCCTTTGCCAAGAACTGCTTATTCTTTTGGCTCAGTGGCTTACTGCCCCTCTCTGGTCTCTGCTCAGAGTCCCTCCATGTTCCCATAGCTGCAGCAGACATCTCACAGTCACAGATCTTCAGAGTCCTTTTCTGTGGCCCATCCTACATCCTCTGAGGCCGTAGAGTACTAGAGGTAATACTGGCTTGTAAAGTGATATTCCATTGATTTCAACCCTTTAAATGTAGGAGGGAGTGGCATCATATTTTTATCCAGCATAGTTAGTCTATAATGATAAATATCTTGGGATGATCCTGCAGAGTTTTTCAGAAGAACTGGAGTAGAAAAGACAGAGATCCTGAACAAACAGCTGGTAAATACATTTCTGGCCACAGTATGCCAAAAGATAAAAAATACGTGTTATATCACTACTTTTAACAATCATATTTTGTTTTCAGAAATGCAGTTTGAACAGGATAGAGACACCCAGCATTCTCACTTTTATATTCTGATATATTATTTTGTATTTATTTGGGGGTGCTCATGAAATGGTCTTCTTGCTGGCATTCTTTACTTTCATCTGTTGACCTGCTAGCATATTATCCAGCTTGAAATTGTATTATTTCCATCTTTAGTGTGATCGTCAGGGTTTTCCTCCATTTTGGAGTGCTAAAAATGGGATTGTGTTATCTCAGCCTTTAGTTCATGCTAGCCTGATTTAGACCCTGTTGCCATGGTAACTTCCTGCATGAGTTTTTCAGGGGTTAAACCAAAATCAACACAGCTCTCTGTTATGCATCTTCTGTTAGTACCACTATTTTTCCAATTCCACACAAGACCTTCTCACTCAACACACACATATTTCCACCATTTCTTACCTGTGTCAGCAAAAATTGATCTTAGCTGCTAAGACTAGTAAGGGCTTTGTCATAATGTGCTTTTAAAGGGTACAAGACTATTCAAGAGACCAACTTGTTCTCTGTCTTCCAGAGTGGGTTACAATACCACAAGAGGTCCCCTGCAAAGATTAATATACACACTAGATACTGGTTTGTACTTTGTCCCACCCAAAAGACATTCACTGTGGGTCTTTCAGAATAGGGGATGATACTTCTTGCACAGGTGCAGGTGCAGACTTAGCCAGTTGCCATAGATGCTTGACAGTCAGCCAAGAAACTCTGCTTAAAATTAGCAGCATTCCTGCCTGGCAGTTCCAAACAAAGCTCTCAGCTGGGTTGGCAAGTTAGTCTCTTGCTGAAAACTGAGGGAAAACAACCGTCTCCATCTATATCCAGTTTTCATTTTCAGCAATGCAGAATATAATCCTTTCTTGCCCATTTCTCATTTTCCTCTAGCAGTGCTGCAGCAATTTGCTAATTTCAAGGGAATTACATTCGGGCAAGAAGTTTCTGTTGCTCTGCTAGTTCTGAGTGCAGATCTATTATTCTGTGCTGAACGCGACATTACTAGAGTTGTTTAAATGAATATGAAATCCAATACACAGGTGAAAAACGCAGAGTGTAAATAGGCTCACTGAAAGCCTGAAAACTTGAGGCTTTGAAAAGACTTCTGCGGAGTTCAACCATTATCACTTCTGCTAGCATCTTTTTTAACTTTTTGTTAATGTTGGCTCTAAAATCTTAATCTTCTTGGGACAGTTCCAGTGTCAGCTGGCCCAGGAAACTCATAACAAGGAAATTTTAGTTCCATGGATGTGATTTTAAAAGGCCACAAAAAGTTCTCACAAAATCTTTTTAAACTGGATCTTGCACTTACCCATGCTAACACAGGCTGTAACAATCAAGTGGGATATAAAATACATCTTGCAGTGTTTCATTTTTAGAATGTTGTAACCTAAGTAAACTCATATAGTGCTCAAGTTTAATTTGAAGAGTTTTGTTTCCTGACCAGACTTTTCAAAAAGTGTCTACTGATCTGTTCTCAAAGTAAGCACAGAAGCCAGAGTTCCAATAAACTTCTAAATGAACCCCAATTAGTACAACTATCTAAAGTGTGAATTGCTTTGTAGGTATTAGTCAGGCTAAGAAGCCAAACCATATTAACACAGCTTTATTACACAAGGTACCCAGAGGCCATGGCTCTGGATATAGAAGACAAGGAAACCTTCCAGGAACTGGGTCTCCTACCTAAAACTATGAACTGGAGTCATTCTAAGAGAATAGGGAAACACCCCCTGCCCCTGTTCTTTCCTATTCTTGTCCCCTTCCCCAACTCATTTATATAAATGGTTACTTTATAAACAGATGACTCAGACAAGCACTGTGCCGTGTCCCTAGAAAGAAAGTAGGGTAAGAATCTGGAGAAAAATTGAAGCTGTTACTTAACAGTGTTAAACTGTTAGCACTTTGCTGATGCAGTTGGCTTGGGCTTAATTAGAAAAGAGTTTCTAATATTCAGCCAGAGTGTCAGGTCCTTAAATGGCCGGGAAACAACTATGATGTTTGCAGGCAGCATGTGGCTGGAAATGAGACCTCAGGTCCCCAGAACCTTACCTTAAGCGTGAAACCTCTAACAGAAAAGTAGTCAACAGAGAGCCCATCAGCGCAGTGTTCCATCTGCTCCTATTACTGTTGTTGTTATTGCTGTTACCACAGTGCCTAGGAACCATCTCAGGGAGCTTCCATAGAAGAGTCTTGTTTCCAAGTTTCTTCCAGAGAGGCTGTTTTCAAAGGCCAAATCTGGTCAAAATGTTGTGTCCAGTCACATATAGCTGTAGCCATCCTTCAGAAAAAAAATTAGTGATAATAGTGCTACAGTGAAAGCTAAATTCATTGTTAAAGAGAAGAGCAATCTAAGCTTGATTGGAGAACTGCTTTGACCTTTCATTTTGAGGTGCATGGATATATCGGTTATAATTTTCATTTCTGATTTTTTTAAAGTATAGAAGTATTTCCTGAAGTATAAATTAAGAATTGTCCTTCCATCACTATCTGATTAGCCTTAAAGTTGATACAAAACCAGACAGAGCAAAGAAAATGCAGGTAGAAGGCTGTCCCTCCATCCTTAGCATCTCATTGTACTGAAAATTACGCAAAAGAATACATGAACTATTTCATACTCACTCCAGCTTTGAAATTCTTGGCTTTTAAAATGTGTCTCAAATTCAGTTATTCAAAACTAGCTCTTTTCTAAGTCCATTTAAAAATAGGAACATGGACATTTTCCTTATGGAAAAGTTACCCAGACTTTAGTCCATGATGTTTGGGGAAGGTTTCAGTGCCTTCTGATGTTCCGTATTTCCAGAATCACCCAAACTTTCATAGCTCAGAGAGGAAGCACAGCAAAGGACACATTACCTTATCAAACTCTCACAAGCAGTACTGATACAGAACAGTAATTTGAACCTCTCTCTCTGGTACAGTTCATTTCCTCCATCACTATCTAATCTACTGGAACCTTTCACCGAAATTGTCAGAACTTGCTAAAACGATGGAATTTCATTAGTTTATATCTGTATTTATATCTATCTATGTCTATAGTATGTATATACAATGCAGACTTTGGACCTCCCAAATTATGAATGAAATTGGAATTCAGCAAAGCTTCTTCATTAAAAACAATTATAGAAAAAGAACTCTAAACCTTTTTACTACTGAGAGGAAAAAATGTTTTAGCCTTCCTAAAATACTTCTAGTAACCTACTTTTCTTAGAAATAGGGATCTTCCTGCATAGTTTCTAGACAGACAGCATTTTTCCTTAGTGTTAGTCAAATACCACACACGTATCTGACAGTACATTTGTAAGTAGGGGGTCCTAAAGATAGGTGGGAAATTTGAAGGGAAACATAATGAGTAGAAGTGAGGAAGAAGGAGGAAAACAAATATGTGCTGAATATATGAGAATTTCAACAGCTCTGGTTTGAGGAACTATTGTAAGTCTCTGGCATTGTTTCAGATTTTGAGGTCTGACAGGTCTACAGATGTCTAATTGAAGGTGCTAAAGCAGGACTTCTAGATATACAAATTCATGTGTCTGGTGGAACTTCAGACAAATTAGAGATTCACAGAATCACAGAATATGCTGAGTTCCAAGGGGGAGCCACAGAGATCATTGAGTCCAACCCTTAGTCCTGCACAGGAACACCTCCAAGAGTCACATCACACCGTGTTGCCTGAGAGTGTTGCCCAAATGCTTCTTGAACTCTGTCAGGCTCCCTGGGGAGCCTCTTGCAGTGCCCAACCACCCTGTGGGTGAAAAAGCTTTTTCTAATATCCAACCTAGACCTCCAGCGACACAACTTCAGGGTGAGTTGTAGTACCTTCTGATGTTTGAGAAGAGTTAAATGTCTCTATAGACAAGACGAATATCAGTTTTCAGACAAATTTTCTCGTAGCAAAGATGGAGTAGTTCTCATTTCAAATGTTGCATACAAAATGAAGTCCTGAGTTTTATCTATTCCTTATCATTCATTTTTAAAGATTTTGGGAGTCACGTCCTTCTCCCACTGGAAAATAAATCCACTAAAGTTCCTCATACTCTTTACCATAAGACTTTTTCCAGTCTTTTATTTCATATATATATATATATATATATATACATATATATGTCATATAACAATATCATTGTTTTAATAATATATCTCAAAGGAATTCAAATTACTTTAACATTTTTCTTCTATTCTTAGATAAAGGAACAATATGGCAAAAAAGGTCCACCATGTTGCTTTAACAAAGCAACATTTATCTATTGAATAACCAGACACAGTTCCTTTTTATTTTCATGTTTACAGGCAGTCAGCTTCCTCCTTTTGCATACTCTTCCATTAGCCAATCTATCAGAAGGCAGTCAGCTGTATTTAGAAATGTACTCCATACCGGTAACATTCAACTAAGTATGAAGCAAACAGAATGAAAAAAATAAATAAAAGAAGAGCATTTTAATTAGCAGTTTAATGATCCTAAACTCCCACTGACATTCTGTAGAGTAGTTTAGTCTGCATACGACTTGAATAGACTTCTCTGGAATCAACACTCATATACTGGTCCTGCTCCACAGTACCAGTACTTTTTGATATTAGATAAATATTATAATATTCTTACACCATTAAGTGAAAAGCAGTCATTTCAGGAACTAGGACTACCATTTTCCCTGACTGATTTTATGCTGCTCCTCCTCTATATGATGAAAAACATAGGCATGGTTTGATCATCAGTGTTCAAATTATGCATCAAAAGCTTTTGAGCTTTTGATCTTTGAATTTTTGCACTTTTTCAACCCTGCTTGTGGTACTGTATTTAACATTAACTATCCGAACTACTTGGTCACTGACTTTTCCTTCAAAATATTTGCTGCCTGTGGTGCATGGGTGGGCACATATGCATTTTTCTGTTCTCTGACAAGGTAATGGACATTTTTAAATTAAAGAACACGTATCAAATCATCGTGATGACTAGCAAATACTTTGTTCATACATCGAAAGAGGTCCATCACAGGAATATTTGTGAACATCAGACAAGAAGAGCTTATAACAGTTGAACTGAAACACTTGCTGGGAATCTGAAGATCTCCAGATATTTTGAGCCATTAACCATCCTTCCATCCAAGTCACAGTGGGCATTTCTTTACCAAAGAATGCACTTGGTTAGCGTAAAATAATATGGTAGATTTTTTCAAAGGAAAGAGAAGATGTCCTTTCTGCTGAACAGATTAATAGTTATGCAGATCATGTTAATGATGAGGATTGCCTGTTTTATGGTTTGGAATATAAATTGCTTTCTGTGGGAGTAAGGAAGTCATTCACCTCATTTCCTTCAGAAAATTGAATTTGTCTCAGCATATTAGAGGACTTCTTGTTGAATGGCTCAAAAGGGAGTAAAAATCTACCACCCTCTGAAACACTAGGCTACATATCTGGCCTGATTAAGTGTGACAAATTCCAGTTAATGAAATTACAGCAGTATTAAACCACACTTCTCCACATGTAATAAATTGCTTGCACTTTCACCAATATTGTTTGCAGCAGACTAATACATTAAGAGAAAATGTATCTAGATCATGCAGCCTGGCACTGTCTGAATAATGCAAAATTTCAATACTACAGCCCATGTCACACAGAAAAACCCTGTCTTATCTCTGGTAAGCATCCCACCAAGTTGGATTTTAATGCCAGTATTTCTGTGAGTCAATGCCATAGCTATATGACTCAGACTTGTGACAACCCCATTTCTTCCCTTCATTTGCCAGTGCATGCGTGAAAAGCATGACACAAACCTTCTGATAATTACTTTGAAGATTTTGGAGTTTCCAGATAGCAAATGTCAGAGGACATTGCCTATAAACTTGGCAGGCATCCAAAACACATAACAGGCCAAAGCAAGTCCCATAAAGAGTGTAAATGATGTTTGTACATGTTTGGTAAAGCAGGAAGTTACAAAATAATCATCTTCAGTAAAACGCAGTTTCTAGCAATCAGAATCACAGAGTGAAACTTGTTGTAGCGCCTTACTGCAAAAGGAAAGAGGAAGCACTAGAATTTGGGAGGGGTTTAATGATTGCATCTGGAAGCAGAATAGAAAGGAAAAAAGAAACCTTTTGAAACCTGGAGTCCGTATGACAGGAAGTGAACTTATCCATACATGCACAGGTAGAAAACTTCTCTTCTGGAAAATTCATTCCAAACTAGCTACTGGATTTCATTACAAAAGGAAGGAGAAAGTGGAGAAATCCACATTTTAATAAAGCACTACCTAGATATTACTTGTAACTTATTTTCCACTGAGCTACAGAGGCACTGCTAAGGTGTTGAGCTGAGGTACAGAGTTTGCATCATCATCAGGTCCTGAAGAGTTAATTAAAAAGAGCAGTTTCTATTTTAATTCATACTCTAGGTGCAGAGTATCACAAGATTATCCTCCAGACAGAAGCATCTTTAGCATTAAATATGAGTCTTTAAAAAAGAAAACAACTCTTGACTCTCTGAGTGTAGCCAGATGGCTAGAATATAAAGCAACGGCAGTAAAGCCAAAGATGTCTATTTTGAAATAGATCAGCTGATGAACAAATCTTCCCTGATTTCAATAGGCAGGACCCTAAATTCAACATATTTCTGCTTTCCTTCTCATGCCAGTGAGTTCATTATACTTGGGCAGCATTTGGAAAATTATATATTCTGTTATTCTGATATAGATGGAGATTAAATGCAGGGATCTCAACTCAATAACCCTGGTTTTACAGCAGTGTAACTATTAGCAGAACCTGGCTTCATGTTTCTAGATATTTTAGTATTTTATGAATCTGAAGATAAGACAGTCTGCTATACTTCAGCTGCTATATAATTTTTTTCACTAGACTCCCAGTGACCTCTTCTTAAATGAGACCACTGATTGATTTGTATTCCACAGAGTCCTCATTACAGCTGCCGTTAGTGCACAAAATCCCATGAACATAAAGAATTACCCTAAAAATTGGCAATTTCAAGCTTTCATTAGAAGGTCTTTTTCACAGGTTGAAGTCAGTCAAACACTAAGTAATTAAGATAATTTACTGTAGCGTGACTGTATGTATTTCAGCATATATTCCCACAAGGAACTCCATGGGAGACATCTACAATAGAATTTTCTTATGAAGATTTCTTTTGCTTTTGTACTGTTTTGGAGATGGAATTGCAGATAACATGGCACTTGACTCTCTGGTCTGAGCTTCCCACAAGAGCCACCAGTGCTGGTGCATTTGCAGTTGTGTTGACACCTTTGCAGTAATAGAGTATCATAAGTATCACTTATAGTCAGTAGTCCTGTTTACCGGAAGCCAAATAAAGACAAGGGTTGTGTTAATCACCCTTGGAGACTCTAGACGGTAAAGGAGGCCTGCTTTGTTATTGTGTTTATTTTGTTCACCATTACCTACCCTCCCTGCTCATAAATGTCTGGACCCTTGCAGGATGCTCTTTACAAAGACTGGATTCTTTTTGCATGCAGACAAAGAGGATTAGATGAGGCCACAGTTTCATCGCCTTACAGTGACCAGAAAACAGAGAAGAAACCCAGGGAATATACTAAATGTTGTATTAGCCACCACCGTGGGCTGTAAAGACTACAGACATTCCAGAGCTCTGTTGATTAGTAATTAGCACAAAGCAGATGGGAAATCATGCTGTCTCCCCAGGAAGTTAAAGCAAACTAGTTACAGTATTTATATGTTGTTGAGACTACCCTGTTAAAATGTGTTTTAAATAAATAGCAGAACTGAAATTATCCTGACATTTCAGTTAAAAATAGGTAAAACCAAATACTGAATTGGAAATTAGCTTCAAGTTTATGCTGAAAAGAGATCAAGACTTCTCTATATTCATAAATGATTGTTCTAGGGTTTAAATCCCATTTAATTTTTACAATCTGTTTTTAAAGGTATCTATTTTAAATCTAGGCTTACTTGTCACTTCTTAAGAGAACTGAATCTGCTATTCCTCGCTACAGGCCTTGATTGTGACTAATGATTCATTCTCAACTTGACTGGTACTCTGCTACCATATATATTACAGAATGTTGTGTACTTTTCTTATTCAAAAGATCAGATGTTCAGAGAATTGCAACTAATTCTAAATGTTAAGGAATTTGGGATGCTTTGGAAAGTCGTTTTGAGGCGATCCCACGAAGTCAGACAAGGAACTCCCTTCTTTTTGTACCAACAGGGTTTCTCTCTACCCTATCACTCCTGTGATAAGTGTGGAGAAATGTGTTCTCTGTTTAGGTGGGCCCAGAAATTTCGGGGATGAGTGGCAGATTAATGCGTTCCCTTCTGGGAAAAGAATAATCAGCAAAGATGCTTTCATGTGAGAATAACTTAAATGAGTATTTCTGATATCAAGTCTAACATACATGACTGTTAGCCTGTCAAGACTGAAAAATGCCTGACAGTGAGAGAAACTGGAAGAGGGAATGAAATTTTGATTTTTTTGTAAACTTTGGATAATAAGGCTTCCTCAATTCTCATCCTCACTGGGGGAAAAAAAAAAAAAAAAAAAAGAGTACAGAGGAGAGCTCTGTTGGATAAAACCTTTGTTGTTTTGATGTAAGCAACTTTTTGCAAAATGAGTTAAGGTTTACAGACTATGAATCCTTATTACGTACATGCAAATGTCTTTTAGACTTCAAAGGAAATTTGAATCTCCTCTGATAGAATAATCAAAAAAGGTTTTAAAGTAATTTATTCTAATAGACAATGTACTTCCTATCTGATACAATAATCATGTCCATCCTCAGACCACAATAAACTAGAGTACAATTTCAGGAACTGCTTATTATTGCACATACTTATTTCTGTTTCACAGATTATTTCAAAGAGAATGATCAGAGTGATCCTGAACCCTCAGGAGACAACACCAGATACTATCAATCTATTAAGAAACATTTTGAGGAGAAAAAAAGTGGGTCATCATCTTTTGTGTCCTCCATTGAAGATGAGCAAAAGCCCCTGTTCTCTGGGATAGCTGATTACCCATCTGTAACAGAGAAAACCACAGAGATGGACTTTGAGGAAATGGATAATGACACAGAAGAAATTCTTACTGACAAAAGAAGCAATTCTTGCAAAGGTAATCCATCTGTTGCTATTTTGTAAAGTTTGAGCAAACATCCCTTTTATTCTGATTTACCAAAATAATTTTCTGAATGGTTCTAATGCTTCTTTACATAATACTGCCTTTTGTGTTTCCTAAAAGCTTAAGAGAAAACATTTTAGATCAAAAATTATTATTTCTCAAGAGCATTAATGTAGTGGCTGTGGGACTGTATTACAGAACCTCCAAAATGTCAATCAATGTTTTTTTAATAAATCATCTTGTAACTGAACTACCTTAGGAAAGTAATTTAAACAAACTCTTTAAAATTGTCCTCTGGTACTGGTCTTCACTGAGTGCCCATGGATGAAAACTGCACAAAAAGCAGTAAAGAATCTCTCAAAGGGTGTTTAATATGCCAAAATTGGATGACAGTGAAAAATTCTAAAGAACAAGATAAACCTAGTGATTTTTGCACATGCACCAAAAAAATGTTTTCAGGTAACTTGTTTTATTCAGTGCATTGACAAGATGCAACAAAAAATAAGGGGAAAAAAAAAGCATAAAAGCTTGAAAGAATGCTCTCCCATTTTGCTGCACATGTTGGTTAGAGTGCCATTACATCACACAGAACAAATCCTGGCTTCCATAAGTGACACACAAGAATAAAGATTTGAGCTTTTGTATATGACAAATGATCAGAAACTATTAAGCTATCTCAGACACTTTTATATAGAGTTAAATCACATAATTAAAATTACATCTAATATACTAAAATATTAATTTTCTCAGCAATATGAAAGGAAATTAATGAAAATATCTGGATTAATATACAATTTAAATACTGCTGCAAGTTTATTTGTAATTTTTTAAATCTGAAGGGAAAAATTACATGTTTATTGTTTAATGCTGTTTCCTCCAGCAGTTTCCACTGAGGCAATTTACCCACTTAACCACCATTCAATAAACTTTAGATTTTGGGCTATCGTTTTAAATAAACCTAATGACTAATCAGACCAAACAGTGATTTTTACATCTCAGGGGTATGAATATGTGAAGTCTGGTCTCCTCAAGTTAAGGCTCTATAAATCTGCACCACATAAACTTGTTGCATACACATTGCAGTTGGAAAGCTTACCTTTCCCCTGCCAATAGCCAGAAATGTGTCCTTGCAGCTATAGCAACGTTTTCCAAGGCAACCTATTGCAGATTTTATTTGAGCTAAATTTAGCATATCTAAAGGTTATGTATTTTGATTAAGACCATATTCTTTTTTCCACTTTGTAATTTAGCACTTCTAGTAATGTGTATGAAGGGTAATGAGCTTTCTTGAAGCTTTCATAGAAACTTCAAGGTCAATATGATTAGCTTTGACTGATATAAGTTTTAAACTAAATTCTAGAGATTGATTATAACTTACCGTAAGAGTAGTCACAAACATAATGAAATAATGAAATAGACTCTGCTTGTGTGTCCTCATATATTATGGTACCTTATAAATCTTGGATACAAATTCAGTTGTATAAAGCTACTCCAATTCATTACCACTGTGACTGATACATATTTAATTACCTTTTGTTTTGTTTTAAGCTTTGGTCATTAATTCAATGAATGGAAAGACTATTAATAATTTATTGTATAATGTGGGCAGAAACAGTATAAACGTCTCTCTCATAATCCTAAAATGCAACTTTTAACTTCAAAATATCAGCTCTTTTTTGAAGACCTGATAATTTTTCTGTAGCAGTTAGCTATATGTTACGGAAAAATGCAATTTTCACTTGGTCATTATTTGGGCTACAAGATTGATTCTTGAATTGTTCAAGTGGACCTACTTATACATTTATTAATTTATTGCTCAGTCTAAGATTCTTCAACCCCTGGAAGTCCATAGTTGATTACAAAGTTGCAACTGCTGCCAGGCTTTTCTGGGATTAATTGTGTACCTGGAAGTACCTGAAAAGACATTTAGATCCGTGCAATACCATAATTCATAGTGTATTACCGAAGTGAGCACTCCCCTTCCTGCCTAAATCTACTTGAAATCCTAAATCTGAGCAGGCACTTTTTTTTTTTCCCCCCATTTCTTTTTACTTAGAGCAACACTGCTAAAAGATGTGCTTGAAAAGGATTAGCTATTAGCATTTGGACAAAGCTCTTACATGTCATCCACACTGTGGTGTTTTTCTCTTTTCCTTGAAACATGGGTCTGGCTGATATGGTTGCTTAGAAAAATTCCACAAACATGAAGTGAATGTAACCTATGCTGAGTTATCAGCGTGCAGTGCCAAGAGAAGAGTTAGGAGAAGCTCTGAACAAACCATCCAGGGAGTGATGTGGATTCAAATCTGACTGCTGATGCCTTATAAGCAGTCAAGAATTTTTGTCCAGCTGTATGCTGAGGCAGAAGCCTGAGGACAGTAGGAACTTTAGTATGTTCTATAACTTCATATAGTTAAATAACTGCAAATACAAGTCTAAAGGGAGTTGTATTGAGCAGGTGTTAAACAGCCTTTTTTATCACAGCAGAGAAGAATGAGTGGTACTGAGCAATTTTTGACTGTTCACATGACAGATTCACTCAAAGTAAACACAGGCTCAGGGTGGCAGGGAGAGCTGTAGAAAAAGCACTGTTCAACCTAATATGTCACCTGTGGACTCTGCAAAGCTCACAGTGGTAAGTGATCTGATAACTGCAACTAGTATATCCCACGATAAATGGTGTGTAACCTTTCACCGTCCTGGTGAACTGGTGGAACAGCACAGAGCCAAGAATGTAAACTAATTAATAAATCCCCAGAGATATAAACTAAGCAAATTGAAAGAGGAAGGAGAAATAGCTTAAACCAGAAGTCCAAGCAAAAGGAAGGAGTTCCGTTTGGTGCTAATATGCAGTGCCTGATCACAGAGATCCAAGAACTGGGAGGGTCAAGAGGGCTGGAATTTGAGCTCAGCAGATAAAGGGTGAGACCTGAAGTAGTCATCATCATTTTTCTTACAAGGGGCTGGAGATAAAATATAAATGGCTCATACAGAGAGTGTTTTTAAATATTTCATATATTGAGTATAAGATATACAAGGCTTAGAAAGGTAATTAAATTGAGCAAGATAGCTGAAGCTTGAGTAAAGCCCTAATAATGTAACTGGGATTTTTTTTAACTTGAAAGAAATTTTTTTCTCTATCTTAATCCAAAATTTTATCTGCAGTTCAAACAAGGGGGGAAAAAAAGAAAAAAATATTATTTACATGAAGCTTCGTTTAATATTAAAATTATCTCTGACTGACCCAGCAATGCTGAATATTTCATTCTTTTAGAAGTCCCAAATAATTAAATAAAATTAGTAGGCACCTTTCATCCTACAGTACTATAAGAGTATCAGAGACATGCTTTACACAGTGATGTAAGGATTTGCTTGGAGAGTAGTGATGCTAAAATCTACATCAATGAAAATCAATTTCCTTTCTGAAAACAATAACCAGTACCCTTTTGCAAGCAATATGAGCTGCATTAAATGGCCCCTGTTTCAGAGAATACATATTGCACTTCACCAACGTTTTTAAGACAAGTAGTGCTGCAGTTACTGGTAAGAAGGACAGCTGGCTGAGGCCTGGCCCAGTGCTGTAAATGCAATGAAGCAAGTCCTTTTACAACAAAAAGCTAAACAGTAAATACACCTCAGTAGTTCATTCAAGAGAAGAGGTCTTAGTCAAGCCTCTGAAATATGTAATCAAAGACATTCAGGTACATTATTTAATGCATTTAGGTTAGAACAAATATTTCTAATTTCAGTGAATAACAAATTGCTAAAAACAAAAACAGAAACAAAAAAACTCGAGAAAATTCCAGATTCATTGAATAAAATGAATAAAATAATAGAAATAAAACTAAAGGAAGAGGAGACATTCAGTGGCAGAACTCTGATGATGCAGACCAGACAAAGCTGCTTGTTTCTCTACAGCTTAAAAATGTTAGCCTGCATGTGACCACTTTTATCTTTCCTTAAATAGAAGTATGAAACAAAGAGAGTTGTTCAGTCAGTGTTCCAATGTACCAGTTTGACTTCCACGGTTTTGAGACACATGAATAAGTGCATGCTTGAGAAATGCCAACCCCTCTCTAACAGTATGTTTATAAACCTATATTTTTGCGTGTTTTGTTTTTCATCAGATATCACCGATAAAAGAAACTGGGAGCAGGAGAACATCCAGGAGTACCAGGACTCCCCAGTTCAACCAGCATTACCCCATGTTACATGGGGGATCTGTGAAACTGAAAGTGATTTTATATATGGGGAAGTGGAGAACCGATTAGATTTACTTCAAGAACAACTCAACAGGTAAAAACAGGGATAGGATCATAAAAATCCATAAGAAATATGTGTGAAAGAGTACATAATACAACTGATATTGACGCTACAGAAGGAATGAGTTTGTGCAGTAAGTTTCCAAAAGCATTCAGGTCTTCAGAAGCTCAAAAATACAAAAATATGTCTGATTGGAATATCACTTTGTTGTCTATATGTATTCTGAGGAGCCTAGATATCAACTAAGCTAAGCTTTCCAGATTATTGGAAAACCTGACTCTGGGAATTCTGGGTATACAATTTTTAATTGATTGCCAGAATATGCATGTCTCTTACCTCTTAGTACTCACATTAGCTACTCTGAATTGCCTTGCAGGAGAACCTTTTTCCTTGATTGACTGTTTAGGAGACCATCTGTTTTTAACCAAGAAGCTGTAGGCACTTGTACATGTTGTACTGAGGCAACTCAAATTGTTAAATCTTAATCTCACCTCATCCAGAATGCTGTTCCTAGATCATAGAATCATAGAATTGTTTGAGTTGGAAGGGACCTTAAAGACCATCTAGTTTCAACTCTGCTGCCGTGGGCAGGGACACCAGATACTTACATGTCTACAAAATTGTACTTTTCAGTATCTTCAATATCTGAAGCAATTTTTCTTTCCTGGAAACCCAAAGTACACCAGATGCACACTTTTAAAAATGTGTTGCAAATAAATTCCCTTTTGATGCATTAACTTTTTTTGCCATCTATAATAAAACATAGGAGTATGCAAAGGCAAAATACTCATATCTCTTACGACAGAGAAATGATGTTTCCTTTGTCAGAATCCAATATTACCTTTGCTTAATACTGATATACTGCTCATGCTGGCAGCTAAGCACCATACCTTAGTACACCTTAAAAAGATGACTCCAGAATTTTGAACCATCCTACACTGTAATTTACCATGTAATTTAATTTTAAACTGCCCTATGCTCAGGACAGTGGCTTTTTTATTATTTTAACTCTGCAATTCCAGTACATTCAATATTTTTCCATGACAAAGACTATGACACGCACTCGATCCTAATTATACTTTAGTAGCTCTTCAGTGGTATTCTGTGCTGTATATTTTAGCAATCAGTTTAAAGCCAGGTTAACTGCATATTGCTTCCTTCATCTACCAGAAGTCAATCAAACCACAGTATTTTTCATTTCTGAATACTATATAGTACATTTTAAAAGACAATTTTTAACACATAAGACTGAATTGATATAATTTCTAATTGCAGTAAAGTCAAGTAATCTAAGTAATTGTAAATGTCACATAACTAAACAGATGCAGGTTCCCCATCAACAGTATGTAGTCTTTTGGTTACATTTCCTTCCCTGAAATTGTAAGCTCTCAAAACTGAAGTTATATCTCAAATTTACCCATAGTTTTATCAAATTCTCATGCTGGTTTTCAGTACTTTCTTCTGTGAGAAAATGTCATTGTTACTGATAACTAAGAGGTAAATTGTTATGTGTTTTATTAAATCATTTTATTCTTAACTCTTTTCATGCTTTCAGGATTTTGGGCCTTGCTGGGTCTTCTATGAATATAACAGGCATTATTCTTTCCTGCCTGTGTCAGATCTGGCCTGACACAGGCAGAAAAGCATGGTCACTTCTCCCTGAACTCTTCCATGCCAAGTTAGACACTTGGCATAACAATTATTGACAGACAGAGAGGGCAGGAAAGCCACTGTACAACAAATATGTCCGTAGAGCTATCTCTGTTTCTCTTCTTTAAGTAATTGGAATTTCATGGAGACTATAGGGCAAGCATCTAAGGTTCTCCTGTTTATTTAGGTGGCATAACATGGATTTATTTTAAATTTAGGAGAATGGAAAGTGAATTTTTATATGCAGTGATGATTAATAAAGTCTACCAGAGGTACTCTTCGATTTGTAGTACCAAGAAACTTCCATCAAGATCTAACAAAGTAAGCAGGGACCGATTTTAGAGTTAATTCAAGGTCAAAGACAATCATGGATACACATCCTCCAGCGCCACCTTTTATTCACGGAGAGTTTAAGGCCCAGGTTAGGCAGATGGAAGCTCTCTGGGTGGTGGCATGCTGCTGCTACTGCAGTATTTCTCTTTGTCATCAGCACCATGCTTGTGTGAGAACAGCACATTTGCAAGTAGCAAAGAACCCAAGGGAGATGAACAAGAAGGCGAGCAGAGCACAACTGACTCCAGTGATAGTCTCAGTTCGCACCTTTTTTTCTCAGAGCTGATGCCACAAAACCAGTTTCTCCTGATAAAGAAACAAACAGCATCCTAAATATCCTTCAGGCACACCTTTCAGAATAATTTCACAGATGCATTTATAAATAAACGACACAGACAATGGATAACTCCAACATGATAAAAAAGGACAACAGTGAAGAACCTGGTAAAAGCAAAAATCTGACGGCACAGGATCAATTCTGCTGCTGCAGGGAGCCCAAGGAGTAAGATTCACAACATTGAAGGCAGCTGACAAAGATTTGTTTACTCTGTCAGAAGCTGAGTTGCACTACAGAAGGCTGTATATCTGCATTACAGTCTGTCAGTGCATGCTGTAGCCCTCCAGCAGCTGGGGAGGCACAAAAGGCATTACCTATTCCTGAGTTAGTCACAGATCTTGGCAAGACCATTTGAAAATCATTTCAGTGCTGTGGAATTGTAAGTATGAACAACACAAGCCGCTCAAGAGTTTCAGAAGTAATATATAAATTTATAAAGAAGGAAAAAAGAATAAAAAGCTACAAAATTAGAACATGAGAAATCCTGACATTAATTCTGAGGCCTGAATAAGTTTGAATAAATTTTCACAGTAAGGAGACTTGGTCAGATTTTTTAATGATCTTGAAATTATCTTTCATTTTCTAACTGTGGAAAACCACAAATGTAGTTTCTGCTTATTTCAGTGCATTGTATTAGCAATGGGAATGTCAGAATTAATTGTCAGATGCATCAGAAATAGTTTCATGTTCAGCCAGTACAAATCAACTCAGTTACAATGTAAAGAATACATTTATTTCAGTTCGTTTCAAACAGATACACGGTCCCCCGCGTTGCTTCTTATTGCAAACATAAGGCACAATAAAGAACTCGTTCTTAAGGTAGCTAAAACATTGGAGGCAAGCATGGAGGTATGTCCTGCAAAGAAAAGGGAGAGCCAGAAGCTTTGGAAGGGCTCAGTACTCCCTCTACTGTTCCTCCTGTTTAAGACATCGTCATGCCACAACAAGCAATAGTTTTATTGGTAAGCTGCAGGGCCCTCTTGAATGCCTCTGTAATCAGTATGTTAAAATATTCCCACTCCTGGCCATGAGTTAACTGATGTCATATTACTTCTCTAGGCTTGAATCCCAAATGACTGCTGATATCCAAACCATCCTGCAGCTTCTGCAAAGGCAGTCAGCACTCATTCCACCTGCCTATAGCATGGTGACTGCAGGTGCAGAGTATCAACAGCCAACAGTTCGGGCGATACAAAAGCTTCAGCCTGCAGCATCCATTAAAACAGACAGAAGTTTCAGTCCTTCATCTCAGGTAAGTATATGTACAATAAAATCAAAAGAGGTTTGCTAGTCTTTTTATGTTATGATGGAAGAAACCCATACCAATCTAGGTGCTTGGTCACTACATTAAGTATGAAATTATTAGTTTGAGCTAACATCTGCACAGGGGGCCTAGACACCACAGTTTCAGAGGCCAGATTTGCTGTGAGGGTTGTAGAGATTCACACAATGATCTCACGATCAGACTGATTTCCTTTATTGACATGCTCTTCAAGTAAGTTAGCAGAAAAAGTAGATATTAGACACAGCTCTAAGACACAAAGGCATTCCAAGCATCAGACCTGCCTACATAGGTTCATCTACCATTGGTCCCATTCATGAAGTCTGAGAAGCAGCATGACTATGTTTTCCTCAAGGTACAAACTAGACAAGTCCAGCTCATGTAGCATGATGGTTATGCACATATGGAATTGTGAGGGGCTAAACCCATTCTTGTGTCCAGTTCCTCACTATTGCTGGGAATACAAACATACAGAGACATGACATAGCTGTGTTTCCCATTATGCATTTTCCATTCCAGTTCGTTTCAGGCAAAATTTGATAATTTCCCAAATTTGTTCAGGATTACTGGAGTTTAACAGCTTAGAGATGTGGCTTATTATTTCCAAACAGGTTTTTGAATGTCTAGGAATCCTAAATCAGTCATATAGCATACAATTAGCAAATCCAGCATGCTTGGCTGTGTAGCTCATATGTAGGCTGGGACACATACGGGCACAGTAAGTTTAACACATCCAGAAGGCATCAGTTCATATGCATAAAGATTGTCAGGGCAGCAAACACACAGCAATAGTTTTCAGAAGTGTAAACCCACCATGCATGTACCTGCACAAAACATACATAAATATCTCTGTCTGAACAGAGGTGTGCCATCCTGTGCAAACAACAACAGGCATACTGCACACTTCACACAAATTCCAACTTTAAAAGTGAAGAACTGAGTGCTGAGACTGTAATCCAAAATGGTTAGAATGTTCAGAATTATGCAAGTCTGGAGTTATGCTCTGAAACGAAACTGCAAATTCAAGAACGTTGAGATCCATAATCTTAGGCTGGGTCTCAAGAGCATTCAGCCCTTCAGAAAGGGCTGCTCATATGTGTATCTTGATGTCATATGAGGAAGTCTGAGGAGAGGAAAAGATATCCAGGCTTCTACAATTAATCAACAGAATTGCATTCAATTATGTTAAATCAAATGCAGTACCATGTGAAAATATTTCAGAACACTGCTTAATTTTCAAAGATGGTTTTCTATCAACTATCTGAATGTGCTAATTTTGAGCAGAACAAGAGCTTGGAAGAGACCAATTTAATTATTAACATCTTGATTCTTCTTATCCCTTCCAGTGCCCTGAACTTCTAGACATTGAAAAATCAAAACTTAAATCCAAAGAATCCCTCTCAAGTGGAGTGCATCTAAACACAGCCTCAGAAGACAACCTGGCTTCTTTATTAGACCAAGAACATGACCAGTCTGTAGAGCGGCCCCCACAGCATTGTAAACCTTGTCTCCCGCCAATTAGGCACCCTTCCTTGCCAGAATCTTCACTAAGCACTGTAGGAATCTTGAGTCTTCATAGGCATGTTTCTGATCCTGGTCTTCCTGGGAAATAGTACTTTTATACTATTACTTCACATAAAAATGTAAGTGCTTTTAATGGCTGTTTTTCCTTTTTTTTTTTTTTTGTATTTAAATCCTCTATACTTGACTCAGGGGCTACAAGGAATATACCATTATATGCAAAAGTACTGTATATTTTCCTAAATCTGAAGCTTGTAAGGTAAAGTTGAGCAGTTCTGATGTAAATATATATATATAAACACACTAATTGTATGTTCCAAATATAAAACTGCCAGCATTCTCAAGGCACCTTAAATTTTTATTTTTTTTAAATAACATGCATGTTCTGAAATTACAGTTTACGTTGCATGGAGATTACCATTTACTGCTGTCATGGAAATAGTATTTTATTGTGGATATGTCTTCAGAGCAAATAGGAGACCAATAACAATAATTCACATAGAAAAACTCCTACCTGACCAAGCTAAAATTCAAGCAAAATCCTCTTTTAGCTCACTTTTGAAAACAGATTTATCTTTCTTTCAGTGAGCGTGCTACAATAAATCACAATTAGTCGAATCTAAAGAAAGAATAAGGTAACCAAGTATTCTGGGTTTGAAACAATTAGGACAGAGAAAACCGCCTCCTTCCAAAACAGTTGAAGTAGGGCAGTATTTTAATAGACAGGAAAACTCCCCCGCATGCTGAAAAGTATCACCATAGGTCACATCCACAAAACTGCATTAATTGAATAATTTGTTTCCACTACATTTTGGTTTTGGGGTTTTGTATTGTTTTTCTTTTTTTTTTTTAATTGCATCATAGAAGTCAGCTGTGATGGACAGACAGGTACTCTTCATCTGTCACACAAACATAATCAAATGCAATAAACCTAATTTCTATATAATACAGAAGACTGTGTTCCTTTTGTTCAATGCAAATTATTAACAATCTGTTTAATTTAAAAATACTTCACACATTTTTGTGTTATAATTAGTAAGGTGGCTGTTTGCAGTTACCTCTTTTTACTGACTGGCCCCTCCCAATGATCCTGGATAGAGTATATCTGTATGTGAACACCCACACCATGCACACATTCCTGTATGTGTGCATGTGTGTATTTTATATATGTACATAGGTGTGTATGTATGTGTATGTGTATATATATTTATATACACACGTACACACAAGTATGTGTATATACCTACACTTACATGTAGGAGTATAGATATAGAGCTATATATATATGTATATATGTAAAATCACTTTCAGGAACAATTGTAAACTTTCTTATTACAAAATGAGTAAGCTTAGCTTGTGTCCAAAGCTGACTACATTAGAATAAAATGATTTAAGGTCTGTAGGCTTTAAATACAGTATGTACTGTATGTGCATAATGCTTTGTGAATACTTAGATTTAATTTTATTAAAATATTATTCTGCTTCAAATGTTGTGTTTATTTTTAAATGAAATTACCTTTTTATTACTGTTTTAAAATATTTAAAAATGTTCACATGATTTTCTAATCTTATAGCTTTAATGTGAAACTCCTCTGGGAAGAGAACTGGTTTCAGAAAAGCATGTAATCCAGTTAGTGGGGGAGCACTTCAATCTTAACTAAAACCAAACTAAACCCTCTGTTCTAAACCAGTGCTACAGAGAGATGCAATAGAGATTGTCCCTCCCACAGATACACATGTTGTATGTTGGGGTCGGAATGAAACATCACACTTTCAGTCACACACAGACAGTAGATTAACCCAAGGTGGATGAATCTTCCCTCATATAAAATCAGTTTCTGTTGAGCTATTGAGTAAGGCTCTGCTTTACCTTTGCTTTTAAAGATACAAAATAAAGTAAGTGAATAGCTTTATAAGTGAAAAGATAAACCAACCCTTCCCATACAAGATCAAATTTTCTTCTGCCTCATGCTACTGTTGATTGTTGAAAGGTCCAAATGCTACAACAGGCTGACTACTCTTCCTTCTACCGTGACTTCAGGAGGTCTGCACTGCTCAGTGCCTTGCAGGATCAGATCCTAGGGGCCATTCCGAATCTCTGCCTGCATATACTGCATTGACACAGGAGTGCTGATAACAAATAGCTTCTGCTTTTTTGTTTGCCTTTTTTTTTTTTTTTAATAGCAAGTGTTAATGACTTCTGCTCTATCTCAGTCTGATAACTATATTGTCTGCTATGAGGAACAGGTTAGTACATTTTCTAAAAAAGTATTTGTGCTTATGCTACATTCTAAAAAGTCTGGTATAAATTAAAAATAAAATCAATGAAAAAAGTATAATGCATGAGCATTGCTTTACAAAATGCCTTTTGTCCAATTTCATCAATTGGTATTTCCCATTAATGCAAAGAGGCTCAGCAAAACAGGTGGACTGGGAAAGGAGCACTGGGGAAGAAGAGGAGCTACAACTACTGCAGTTAGTCCAAGTGAAGGAAAAGTTCCATTCCTTACTCCTTTTCTTGGCTCAAAGAGGCTTTGTTCCTTCCCTTCTCTGTGTATCAAGAAGAAAAATCTCAAATGGGGGAAACTAAGGGAGACTCTACAATGTTATGGAGATTCTAAGCTCCCTAGACATGTGCCAAGGAATGCAAAAACAAAACATGAAAGTTTGGTGGCAATACTTGAACTGCCCCTTCTCTGCCAAAGAAGGATCTGCCTTCTCAGATACCTTCCTGTTGAGGTTCAGTGAAGTACATGAAGACTCCCTGCTTCAAACATTTTTCTTCCAGAAGCAGGTACAAAACATTTGTTTTGAAAATGTGTTCATTTTCTAAACGGCAAAATTTGCCCCTTTTATTTGCGGTTAGCTTTGTTGTTGTTTTGGGGTTCCTGTTTGTTTGGATTTGGGGGCAGGGTGTTGTTTGGTTGGTTAGTTTGTTGATTTTTTTGAAGGGGTGGGGTTACCTTTAAGCCCAGTCTGTTCTGACTTGATAGAAATGGGTCTGTGTTATCCAAATCAAACTGGGAATAATGTAATACCTATTAGTCCTGTGTCTTGACATGCCCAACTCTGTTGTTTCCAGGAAGCATATGCCCAACCTCATGTCTTTCTCTCCTTTCATGTTCCCATTCTGTTCACTCAACAAACATGTTTTCTGGTCTCCCATCTCACTGCTGCTGCCAGCAGATGAACCTGTCTTCCCTCTTTCTCCTGCAGATTGTGTCCTAGCAATCTCCTCCCTCTGGTGAGAACTCACCAGAGCTCCTATCTGACTCACCAGCATCATAACATATAAAAGCTGAAAAGCACTGCTTGGCATGGCCTCTGGCTGCCTGCAGAGGTGAAGCAACAGAAGTTTTGCCCACTGATGAATTGCATTTCCTCCCAATTGCGCTGCTGATCTCTAAAATGCTGGACACAAATAGAATTCTTACACTGTTAACGCATGTCTACACTGCAGGGTGTGGTGCTGTGACTTGCAGTGTGGTGCTGTGCAGTGCTGTGCTCAGTCATCATCTGTGCAACCTCACACTAGCTGGAATAAACAAGTTGCATTATTTTTTTATAAATCTCTAGAAGTTTTAAGTGTTGTTTTTAGTGTCCTTTTAATCCTGCAAACTCTCAGAAACAGTAAAGAATTGTTGTGGAATAAATACACATCCCGATTTGCCACCAATACATACACAACAAAACCAACACACAACCCATCTGCTCACACTGAACCCAAGTGAGTCCTGTGGGCTTCTGAGACAGAGCAAGGAAGGGTCATGTGCCCTCCAAATAAGCTTCTGAAGGCAAAAGAACAAGTAGCAAGGGAAAGAAAGAAATGATACTTTTTTCAGAAACCTTTCAAAGGAAACTTGCATAAAGCAGAAATAAAACAGTAATGATGAAGTAAGAGTGAAAGCTCACATAAGTAGAAAGACAATTAAATGAAAACAAAAACAAATTAAGTTCCTCTAAAAAAGAAGCCTCCAGCTGAAGGAAGCTCCTCTGAGAGCAGAATGCTGTAGCACATCTCAACATGGCAATCAGCTGAGGGCACAATTTGAATTACAGAAAATTTTAGGCTGGAAAAGTACCTCTAGAGATAGCAGACTTCCTTTTAAAAGGAAGGCAATGAATCAAGGACCCTATCAAGCCAAGTGTTGAATATTTCTACTGAGAAAACTCCCACTACTTCTCTGGGCAACATATTCCAATGACAAATTGTTTCTAAACTGGATAATGTTTTTTTCTTACACCTGGACATAATTTCCCCCAAAGAAATATGTTCTAATTGTTCCTTGCTCTGTGTAGCCCAATGAAGAGGGATCCAACTTTTAAGAGATGGAAAACTGTTGTCCAAAAACAGGTTCCTTCACCTGGTGGGCAAGAGGCCAATCCACACACAGAGTCAAGGTATATGATTTATTTACAGTTCTGCACAGGAAGGGGTACTGGGTGGCAAATCCACAAAGACAGCTCCATGACTATCAACAATTTTATACATTTTAATAAGCAAAGACATTAATGTTCATTGGTTACAAGTTACTTATTAATTAGTATTCTATCTTCTATTGGTTAAATAATTCCCTCACTTCTTATGCTAATAAGTCCACATGCTCTGTCTTTCTCTTTTTTTGAGTCAATGGTTTTCTTCAATCGGTAGTCACAGTCTCCCCCTGCCGAAATTACCTTCTACCCAGTCAGAGCTGATTTCAGCACAATTGCTGAGTTGGCTTTATTGGTTTCCTCCTTACCTTGGGAGTTCTGTCAAATGTCCTTGAGGTCCGTACATTCTGTGTTCTTTGTGTCTGCTATCAGGGGTATGTCCTTTGCTCCAAGCTTTATTAACCTCGCCCTAGGTATGAGATCATTGAAACGTATCACACCCTAAAACTTAACAAGCCAATTCTACCAGTAAGTAATTTATTTTTCTAACACCTGGACATCTGTGGTTGGAACTCCCTTGAGCCTTTTTTCTCTAGACTTTAGAAATCCAGTTCCTTCCAACATCTACCAGGCTGTCCAATCATGTTTGGCCCTCTGGACTCTCTCCAGTGCCCGAAACCCTGACACGCTGTGGCCGGCCCGAGAAATTCCTGAGTAGGAAAGTGACAGCCATGTTTATGTTTATGACTGGGGTTTTTAACTCGCGGCTACTGTTAAAGGTTTCGGTTTAAACACTGAGGAGTGGCACGGAGCGGTGCCCTTCCCCGCAGGCGCGGTGCCCCCGCCCCGGTGCCACACACGGCACCAGAGAGTGAAACCGAAAGCGGCGCTGGCTCTGGAATGAAGTAGGGCCGGCCCCGGCGCCCACCGGAGGAGTCGCGGAAGGGGACAGGGGACCTGCTGCTCCCGAGGCCGAGTCCGGGCCAGCCTGCGGAGCCCCGGCAGCGGCCGCGCTCCCCCGGCCGAGCTCGGGACACCCCCCGCCGTCCTCCCACGGCCGCGCAGGAGCCCCGGGGCGCCGGGCACCGCCAGCGCGGCCATGGAAGAGGGGGACCGGGACGAGCGGTTCCTCTACATGATCTCCTGCTTCAGGTCGCGGCTGAAGCAGTTCATCCAGGTGCAGCCCGTGCTGGACCAGCTGCCCTCGCTGAGCGCGGAGGAGAGGGAGAAGGTGCGGGCGGCCGCCCTGCAGCGGGGCGAGGTGGCGGGGGCCGAGTTGCTGCTGCGGGCCGTGGAGCGGGGGCCCCGCGGCTGCGGCTGGTTCCACGAGTTCCTGCAGGCGCTGGAGCGCGGCGGCTGTAGCCTGGCCGCCTGCTACGCCAACCCCAGCCTCAGCCAGCTGCCCTCGCCGGCCGAGGAGGCCGACCACGACCTGTGCGTGCACCTGGTGCAGCTGCTCCACAGCTCGCTGGTGGACAGGATGCAGCCCGTGCAGGTGGCGGAGAAGTGCCTGGAAATGGGCATCTTCAAGGAGGAGGACCTGGATCGGGTAAGTGGCCCGCCTGCCAGGTTGGGTGCCAGGCAGTGCCACAGAGACTGCCCAGCCCCAGTGTCTGTGGGGCACGTAGGAAACCACAACTAGAAATGGCCTAGCCAGTGCAAAAATGAACAGGGAGTACCCAAACTTGGGGGAAAAGAGAAATGCCGCCAGGTAAGCCAATGAAGACTGTTGACAGTGGGACAGCAGGTGGGATGCCAGCTAAGAACCTGTGAAATTAAAATGCCATGAACCAAGTCACTGGAAGAAATATGCCAGGCTTTCCTGTCACTTATTTTGCTACAGACCTTGGGCTCAGGAGATTGTGTCATGAAGTATCTTCAGGCCCCTGAACCATACCAGGAAGTAGTGATGGCCTGTAAAGTCCTGAAGGATACTTGAGTTAAAATAAAGCAAGACTTTGTCTCCTCTTTTTTTACCATAGATTCACTAAAGGCTGTCATAGTAGACAATGAGGTGAACAGAACTATCAGTTTGAGAAGAACAAGGAAGTGTTAACCTTTGATAAAAACATTTGCCAGTGTTTATCCAATTTGGCTAAGAATGACTTACCTGGAGTGTGAAACTTACTTGAAATCCAAGAAAATGTATATCCTGAAATGGTATTAGAACACATAAAACTGCCATAGCAATAAGGGGAAAACTGGTAAACTAAGGGTGCTGCTACATCACATTTGCATTCTGAGCCTTCACATCCACTTTTGAGGTAGTTTTATGCTTTGTCTCAGTTAAATGACAGTAACATATATAGCTTTGTCTTGTGACTGTCAGGTAGCAGCAAGAATCAGCTACACCCTAATGAGTCAGAAGTCAAGCATGGTAACACACAGGTGGATGCAGAGGCCTTTTAGGAGATTACCAGCTCCATTCCCTGCTAATGGGTTCCTGTGATCCCCCAGACCACCTTTTTGCCTCTGGTGTTTCCGTTAAGCCGTTCATTACCCTTCACAATCCTGTCAGTTTCAACTCCAACAGAGCCTAGTCTTTCCTAATGCCTCTTCCTACTCCCACTTCCCACGCACTTCCTTTTAGTGTTCAGTCTCAGTCAGATGTTCCCGCTGCTATATCTGCCCATTTCCTTGTATATCATGATGGGTGATTCGTGACCCTCAAGAAAATTACCCTTGAGGACTGAACACTTGTCTCAGGCTTCTTTGCTCTTGGGATTGTCGTTTCATTTCTCATGTGCTTATGTGTCAAGTTCTGCTTGTGACAGCCTTGGGTCTCTTTTCCATAGCTTCTTTGAGGGCAATAGTGACTTTCTAGAAGCTTAGTTATTGTATTTTTAAGTGGGAATTGAGATGATAACATCAGAGTTTAGGAAGGGAAATGTTCTATTTTATATGTGTTTTATGTCATGTTACAGATTAAGTCTGAGTTTTGGTAAGCTGTGTGACATGACTTCTCCTTAAGCGAGATTACTTATTCCCTAAACCAGTCTGAATACCAATTATTATTCCACAATACTAGTAATTATTACATAGTTCTTGTTATTGTAACCATTGTGTAGTACTACCAGTCTCTCCAATTAAATTTCAGATCTCATAAGTTTTATATATCCTACCTGAAACCATGTGGGATAAACATGAGGTGGGACAAAACTGCAGTAAGTTGCTTTTGATTAGGGGCAGGTCCTCTTCATATATTTATTTTTATGTATGGTTTAATGATGACAGGGAAGTGCTTTTGTACCTAGACTATTCTTAGTAACTTCCTCAAACCATTTCCAAAGTCTATACCAGGATTGTTTGTGGGGTTTTTTCACCAGATCCACACTGTTACTGACAATCGTGGGAACAGAGAGGGTGCAAGGGAGCTCCTGAGCAGAATAGTGCAGAAGAAAGGTTGGTTTTCTCCCTTTTTGATTGCTCTCCGTGAAACCCAACATGGAGACCTGGCAGATGATTTAAGTGGAGATACAGGAGGTAATAATCTTATTTCACTACTACTGGTTTTTTAATATCTCTTTTTTTTTGTACTGTTATTTAAGACAGAGTAATGTAAGATTCCCATCATACTGATTTCACTGTGACCCTGGAACTAATGTTTTTGCATGTCCAGGGATTTCAAAATCAAGTTATTAAACAGCTTAATCAATAGATTTTTAAACACTAAAAATTCTAACTAAGCAGTATGAGAATTACAGTAGTATGTATTCAGTTGTAATTAAACTGGATCCTGGTTTTCAGTGTGATGTTTCTATAATCACTCATAAAAAATATTCTGAAAATTAATTTGAACAAACAAAACAGACCTTACCTGGATTTCTCCTTCAATACAAATATAAGTATGTAGTACATATATACTGAAATATATGAGTATATATGCTTATAAGTATATAGTATATATAAGTATATCAATAATAGAATAAACTATTAAAGCAGCCACTACTCTTTATCCCTGTATAATGATTATAATATTGTAAAATTATCCCAGTGCTCCCCTGGATTCTAAAATATAAAAAAGAAGCAGCCCCCAAATACTCTATCCCTCATTTTTACTGTGCTCCACATATATTTTATAAGATTTTTTTAGACTAAAGTGTTTTAACAGATTTCCCATTTATCAGCTTCAGCCTACTCACCTGAGGAGCTCACCAGAACTATGTGTCTGTGGTTTTAGTTGCTACATTTGGGTCAATGCGACAAGACTGGGGTAAGAGGGGCATGAAGGTTTTGGACAGGAATCAGCCTGTCTTCTGCCAGACACAGATACACAGCTGCCATATTTGAGTATGCAGTTCAAAGATGGTTGAGCATTGCAGTCTGCAGGACGAGACCAACCAAGTCGGAGCCCCTGAAGATCATCCTGAGTGAAACTCGGGTCCTGGGAATGGCTCAGCAACTCAGCAGCTATTGTGGTCCTAATTTTAATTCTAGTCCTCAGATTCATTCAGAGTAGCAAGTATTTCGCAAACATGCAAATTATTAACATTCTTTTCATATTTTTATTTTCAATTCTTTTCAAATTTTGCATTTTTAAATTTTCAGTACAGTGCAGAGAATATAGGGTAAAACTTAAATTTAATTCAGTTGTTTGATGGAATACTGAATGAATACATGTATTCCACATTTCTCTGTAATCTTGGGCAATGCAGGCCCTAAAAGAAACTTACAGGCTAATATGTAAAGCCATAAATTGTGTGGCTCTTACCAGAGGATAAGTAATTTTCCATGTACACAATCCTGTATTTGTGTAGATAGGTAAGGTGTGTGGTGCTGGAGCATCCACTGACATAAAGTCATGAACAGGAAACACTGAGAACAGGTTCATTTTAGCACTACAGGTTATCATCAATGATTTGTTGCAATAAAACACCTTGTTATTAGCAGACCCCTAGATGTAGAAATTGAGAACTTTATAACAATAAATGTATTTGTTTCTTTAAATTTAATTTCTAATTACAGAGTAAGGTCTTAATATTTATAAAAATGTCAAAATTCCAAACTATAGTGTTTGAGTCAAGACCAAGACTGTATGTTATGCTGTTATGTATATGATGAATACAAGTTAGTTCTATGTTTTCTGTGGTCCACACTAAAAAAGATGAAATGGTTTATAGTGCTTTAGAATTTCTGTTTGTTTTCTAGGAACAGAGAATAGACAAAATGAGATGAAGCACAGTACAAAAGAAGAAAGAGAAATTGCAAGCCAACCAGGATATGCCCTAGTGGAGGATTTGAAACAGCAAGAAAATGTGAATGATAGTTTCAGCAATGAGAACAGTGTATTGGAAACATCCATGGGAGAGAATTCTGTAGATTCAGGTTTGTTCACTAAATGATATTTTGTCCTGGTACCAGTTAAACTTTAGTAATTGCAGGTAACTGAGAGAACTTAGTACAAATTTTTAGAAATTGTTGTGGCCTGTTTTCACACAGATCTACTTTTAAAAACATGTCTTGGGAGTTGATTAAGAACAACAGCAATTAACAGCAACAATGCCCAAACATAGCTGGGAACCAATGGTTCAGACATATGCTGCATGACTAAGGAGCTATTCATATGTGTTACAAGTTCAGATGGAACTCAAACAATAGTTATAACTGAGACAAATCCTGTCTGAAATTATTCTAGTGAGCTTACTCAGCCAAAGGGGTAAGACAGTTAAGGCTGCTCTTTTTTTATCAAACATGAATAAATTTATAAAAAATTGGCTCTGAAAAACTGCAGCCTTTCAGTGTACAACAGTAGTAGCTTATTTCTTACTTACCGTGATATTAACAGCATATCACAATGCTTCATAGCAAATAGTGAATTATTGACTACAGCAAAAATACCAGCTTGGTTTTCCCGAATCAGAACATAATTTGGCAGTATAAAGAAGAGGTGCCAAATATTTAATGATAATTACAAAATGGATGAGACTGAATTAACCTCATCCTTCCTGGGCAAGGCTAAGGCTCTTATTGGGCCTCACTAAGGGTAGGTTTTCATTGCTGTTAGGCTGATCTTCTACTTGACTCTTGCCAGGTTAAGGGTTACAGATAATTAGATCTATTAGTTATTAACTAGCCTGCCACAAGCTAATTCTGGACAGAAAACTACGGTGTCCTCAGCAATGAACTGTACTGAAATGAATAGATAATGGGTATTAGCAGTTTGTGCAGCTGAACAGATCTGTTCAGTGAAATGGTCCTAAGAGTGTACATAGTACAGGGATTCTGTCAGTTTGGTTCAGATTGACTTCTGTCTGGTGTGGACTGCTTACCTGCAAGTGGCTGGAACACATGAAACATTTGGTTTTAGCTGACAGTGAATTTCTTCTGACCTAAACCAGCTCTGTGATATGAACCAAAGTAGTGTAAGTGGGGACAATTGACAGATTCACTGTAAACATGCACTTCTGCATTCACTAAACATGCACTTGAACTAAAGCAGCAGAGCAGATGCAGCATAACACAGGCTGCCAGGAGACAGTTCTGCATGGATGTGGCTGCAGAGGAACAGGCTCACATCAGCCATCTTGAAGTGCAGTAAGCTTCGATCTCTGTGTGCTTGTACACTCATTTAACTGCCCTCAACTCTTTTTCCATTTCCATCCTTTCTTGTGATCTCATAAGACTGTATTTTTAAACCAGGCAGCTGAAAACTGGAGCCCAGATTCTACTTCCAAGTATGCTGGGAACCCACCTGATTTGCAATTTGATGTTGTCAAGTGTTGTCAGTTTTGCAGTATGTTCCCACCATTCTTTCGTGTCTTGAGAAGGACACATTTCAAGCAGAAAGAAGCTTTTCCAAATCACTCCAATTTGCATTGCATCTGAAGCCTCCTCTGACCTGTTTATTTGAGTAACTGAAACAGTGGGAGTCAGAAGGTATGAGAGTAGTAGGGTCATAAAAACAAATTAGAAATAGATCATTTAGCCTACGAGATAACTAGAGAAAAATTGTGCGTACAAAAACACAAGTAAGAAACAGCAAACACACAAAAAACCACAAAAGCAAATAAGTTTGCAAGCTCAGAAGTGAAACACTTGGATTAAGGCTACAGTTACCTGTATAAACAACAATTTAAATAATAGCAGCTGTTTTTCAAAGCTTGTTTTTCATTGCATTCCATTGTCTTTATACTTACTAATTAGTCAGCGCAAAGTGAATGGAAATCTATCTGTGGAATATTCTACGTTACAGCGTGCAAGAAGCACTGTAAAGGAAGATTAGCAAAAGTGGCAAAAACAGCTCTTACAATATAAACTCTTTTATATTCATTGTTTTGGAAATGCTCACTGGTTTGGTTTTTTTCTTAATTTATTTTATTTTAAAATAATTCAAGAAAGGTGAGACAGTTGAAAAAGGAGAATGTTATTCACCTTCATTTGGGAGATGATTATTTTGCATTTCACTTCATGTTTTCTGGTGAGATATTATAGTGTAATGATGCTGCATGTTGTTATTCAGATAATTATGTACAAAACACTTTATGAATGCATATTTTTACATCTTTCATTAGGTCACTTTAGATGGGAGACCATATGGAATAAATACATAGAATTTTAATTTTGTCCTCTCTTTCTTATCCTATATGGATTCCTAGAAAGTGAAAATGAGAGGCAGCAGCATTGTCTTTATTTTCACTAATGCTACTTAATAGTTTTGTCACAGATCTTTGAACATGGCTTACAACTGGTGAGGCTTTCTTCATTTTTTTTGCCTTTCTGTTGATTGCACTGATTTCCAGGAGACTAGAGTTTTTTGGGGACAATAAATTGGGAAAAATATGGATATGGACCATAACAGGGTATTCACTGGAAAAAACTTAATAAACACAAGTTCACTAGCTGATTAAGCAAAACATGAGACAATGACTGATTTCATATGCACACTGTAGGCTCAGTTGCAGAGTGCTGTAGGTAAGCTGGCCTAAGCTTATCCTAAGGTAAGTGCAGGGTGAGGCAATTTGCAGCAGACTTTTCTAGAACTGCGTATCTCTTTAGATATTGAAAGGACTGATTTTGGGAAAACCCCGCTGTTTAAATTACACTGGTGACCGAAAAAAACAAGTCAGTGTAACACACTGATTGCCCAGCAGAGGGAGAGCTCAGCACAGGAATATCTCCGCGGACTTCCCAGGCAGGGCAGCCCCGTCCCGGAGCTTCTTTTGCTTGCAAACAGTTTGGAATATTTAATAATAATTCATCACTGCTTGTATTTACCTGGGAACTTTGGTTTGCTCTTCTGCTATTACATGAAGAAATTTTTAAAAAATTAAAACAAAAAAAAAGTGCAACAACAAAAAAACTCAGAGTTCTGGTTTTGTTTTTATTCTATTACAGGTATAGCTCTCATGGCTTACAGGGAGTAAAAGAGAATGATCAGTTTGCCAGCAACTTTTTTTTGGCTTTTCACTCTTCTGAAAATATAAAGTAGGATAGAGGGGATCATGCAGATGGTCATGTCTGGACACTTGCTTTCCAACGATAAATCACGATCCACATTGCCTTACCTCTATCATGTTTTGGATTTTAATCTTCCACTCCATTTTTCTTCCATAAGAAAATGAATTATATTGTTCATATTGTTATCTTTACCAAGACAAAGAAAATTGTATGTTGGCCATCCCTGCCTGATAATCGTCTAGCCTATTTTAACAGCTTAGGGAGAAAACAAACAATATGCTTTTGCTATTAATATTTGTACAGTAAATATACTATACTACATTTGTTTGTGGTTTTCATTTAGAATCAGATGTCTCCATAGGAGATGGAAGTGTCCATAACTTCAATGAAAACCTGGGCCAGAGCTGCACAACCAGTGATTCAGGTATGTTTCACTTCCGTTATTTAGAAATTGCAAAATAAGCTCTGGAGGGGAACCACTCTGTGAATGGTCTGGAACAAAAATCAGTGGAAGGCTTTCACTGTGAATGCCAGTTCACTGTATTTAGATGCCAGACTTACTCTTATTTTGTTGGAAAACAGATGCCATTTTTAAGTGTCTGGACCTAAGTCCTAGCCCCCGAAAGAGTCGATTTACTGAGCTTGTCTGAGTAGGTCTCTAGACATTGTCATCATACAAAATAGTCAGTGAGACAGAATGATAAAATCACATAGGCTGAAGAGACTTACAGAAGTCATCCAGTGCAGTCACCTGTACAGATACTCATAATGCTGCCACATAGATATGTGTCTTTTGCTCTCAGGAGCTAGATTGTGCCTGACTCCTGCACAGGGTACGTGAGAGGGAATAGGACATGTTTTAGAAGTATCTAATCGTGAGCAGAAGCATTTCCAGGGTACCTGCAGAACAGTAATGAAGGTCCACTTTCTACTTAAGTAATTTAGAAGCCCTAATTGTAAAAGCAACCTAATCAGTTGGGGTTACTATCTGAAGACCTTTGCAAATCTAACATTTAAACACACAAGCAAGTTTTAAATACAGTTTCAAACTAGATATTGAGCTGTGTTTACATAATACTTAGGAGGCATGTATTATCTTGCTATGGATAGTCTGAGCCCAATTAAACACTGCTGTTGAAAGTGGCATCCCAATATGTTTTTCTTCTTCTTCTTCTTTTTTGTTTTTTTAAATCTTAGACCTCAGGCAGAACAAATTTGCAGCTGCCCAGTATGGTGATCAGCCTGTTTGCCTACACAGAATTCAAAAGCTACTCTTTGGAATCTAGCCTTTCTAAAATTTGTATTGGGACTGTGTCTTGTAAAAGGGCTAGAAAGAATTTGGGTACCTTTCAGGCCAGCTCTGCCTAATAAACCTATAAACAGCATGTAAATGTTATATATCATATGCCCGCAAAGTGCATACTATAAATACTTTTAAAATAGTTTCAAGCTTTTAAAATATTAAAATCCACATAATTTATAAGTACACAGAAAATTCAGGATAGCTCAGATCTAAATTGCTACACTCTAGCTAAGATTTTAGTCTATGTATTGCTAACTCCTGAGAATACAGTTTACACTTCTGCATGAACTGAGGAGACTCATCAGTCACATTGTATTTTCATTGTATTCTTTTCTTCACTTGTCATACGAAATGTCTGGGCATGGAAACCTCTGTTCTGGGGGTGGTCACACTGTATCAGTTGGTCAGGTCAATCCAGGCTAGTGATGCGTGGCAGCACATATATACGTGTGGCCTGATCCTTTAAGATTCCTGAAATATCTCCCATTAAGTAAATTGGGCATTTACTATGTCTAGTAATCTAGCATTAAAAAAAAAAAAAAATCACTACACTTTGGTGAAGAATGCAGAACAGATTTTTTTCCAGTGTTTACTTGCTATATGTTCTGTTTACATGTGGGCTTTTAAAACAACTAGTTAAAAAGTTTTTTAAAACATTCATGCTTTTTAATCATGCCTGGTAAACTCAGCAAGAGCAACTAAGAATCTGCTAAGGAGATGCAGATGAACCTTTTGATGTTTATGGATTTTATAATTTGAAATTTTGCAGTAAGGCTGCTGTATTAACAAAGATGTTTGGATGGTGTCTTAATACATTGATATGATTTGGATTTTAATGCAAAGAATCATGTGGATTCAGTTGCAGTTTTCTGTGCAAGGATCATTTCACATTTAGGAAAAATGGAATTAGCAATTCATGTGAGCCTCGTACAAAGTCAGAACACTTCCCTAAACTATGCATTATGAAGATCCTTTAATTATTACATTTTTTAAACTGTGAAAAGATTCCTGTATGAGCCTTTGTCTACACAGGGGCTGAGGAAGTTAGGAGAGAGCTAAGTTAAATATTTTTTAGGCCTAGACCATTGATTGAGGATGTTAAGGAACTGAAATTTAACCAAACAGATGGGTGATAAAGTGCTAGTTTCAATATGATTGAACTATTGAATTCAGCCAACCAGAAAGCAAACAACGTTCTTCCTCAAAAGAGAGTAGTAGAAGTCAGATAAGTGACAGCAAGTACTCTCTCGTGCAAATTTCCCTGCATTCCAGGTAGCCCTGCACTCACACTAAAAGGCAAAACAAGCAAAAAACACTTAAGAATGGCATTCAGATGTTTCCATCAGCAGTATTTTATCAAGCTTCATTACTTTTTGTTAGTTTAATTTTATTTAATGGAATCAGGAATACTAGAAAAATACACTTACTTTAGTGTAATGTCTCAGTGATAATAAAATCCTCATGATTCTTCACCAAATGGTATCAGGAAACAAAACTATCTGGGTTTTTTTTTCTCTCATTTTTAGTCTAGTAGAATGAATTTGTGCCTTTTCTTCACTGAGGGCAGTTAATACATGGAGGGTGATCTAAACATATTTTTAGAGGAAAAAAAATGCACAAAACTCCATTGAAATAAATCCTTCTGATATTAAGGTATATATAATTTCGGACTCTCTAAATATATGTAAACTCAAGAGACTTGATATGCTTTACTTACTGCTAGAAATAATTTAATGACATTTTTCTACTTTTAAGTTTTGAACACTGTTTCTTCTGTGACCCATAGATCTAAACTCTGCCATTGCATTTTAAATGAGAGATGGAAGGCTTTGGCCTTAGGTGACAAATGTATATGGCTTTTTAATGAACAGCTCACCTGCATTATGTATGAGTCAGGCTAAGAAGCAACATAATCTACCATGAATAGGTGTGATATGTTCTGCAGTTAGCTCTGTCTTGTATGGGCAGTTGAATTTTCTTATCCATTTGATCTTTGTATTTTATAACTCCATTCATCACTCTTGGAAGTATTTAAAAAGGTAGCTCCCTTGCAACCAAATAAATTTCAGTATTGATGAAGGAGAACGTCACATAAATTTGACTTGATTATAAATACCGTAGCTTTGAACACAACAGTATTTTTCTCTTTGATATTTCTTCAATATTCTGATATATGTTCTATGCCTCCTGTTTGATACTTACATTTCTTTGTACCCTTAGAGGAAGATGAAGAGGAGAGGAGAGCTTCACCTGAGCCAGATCTGTCCCTGAGAGATTACCAGATGGAAGTTGCAAAGCCAGCACTGAATGGGGAGAATATTATAATATGTCTCCCTACAGGCACCGGTAAAACCAGAGTGGCTGTTTACATTACCAAAGATCACTTGGATAAGAAAAAAAGAGCATCAGAGCCTGGAAAAGTCATAGTCCTTGTTAATAAGGTATGTTGGTCCACTTTTTTAAGACTACTATTTTTTACACATCATGCATTGTTAATATAGACATTGTAAAATGAATATAAACACAATGCTCAGCTTCTCTAGATGTAGCTATGGTAAAGGCACACAGCTCTAGACTGACATCTCCTTTGCATCGTCATCCTGGTGCATGCTCAAATTATTACAGTGTACCCTACTGCAAGTGCAAATTTAGATGTGCCCTAATAACCACATTATTTTAGAAAGTAAAATTTAAAATTAGAATGAATTTTAAAAAATAAAAATATTTTTCACATTTTGTGTTTCAGTTTGGTAATGAAGGCCACCTAGTGAGTCTCACAGTAGTTAAGGAATATTTTTTTAGATTTTCTGATAGTGGCTGTAATTTTTACAGTTCAATTTAGCACATATAAATTAATCTTCTGCTTTAATATTAAAATATAGAAATACATTTAAAAACTTTATTCAAAGAATAAACAATATCCATATCCTCTTACAAGAATAAATTTTATAGCATGTTATAAGCCCAGTTATGGAGACAGATCATGCATGGCTTGTTCATTCTTTCTAAGGAACAGATAAGCCAAGTTTCTTGGGACAAAAAAAGTTTCACAGGAGAAGCTGGAGGGAAGAAATAGGTTTGGGGATTTTTACTGCTTGGTTTTGTTTTGTTCAGCTAACGACATTTGGGGCAAACAGGAATGTATTTTTAATTCTGTGTATGTTCTGGTTTAAATTCTTTGGAAACTTTTATTCAGGTACCATTGGTAGAACAGCATTTAGAATCAGAGTTTCATCCATTCCTGAAGCGTTGGTATCGGGTTATTGGTTTAAGTGGTGATTCTCAACTGAAAATCTCATTTCCTGAAGTTGTCAGAAGAAATGATGTCATCATCAGTACAGCACAGATCCTGGAGAATTCACTGATAAATGCAGACAAAGAAGATGAAGAACGTGTCCACTTATCAGGCAAGTTTTTAATTCTGAAATTTTTACAGAAGGAATAAAAGTATGTCTCGAGTCTGGAAAACTGCAGAATAAAAATGTATCACATTCAGTAGGTTTTTTCAATTTAGTCGTTTTATAAATGCAAGTGGGAGTCAAAACCAGATCTTAATTAATGAGTATGCATTTTTTTCAAGCCAAAATTAGACTCTTATAGTTCATTTGTACTAAATATTTGTTATGCTTCCTATTTTATCTCACTGAAGCACAAGTTCATGCAAATACAGTCGTACTGGTTCCACTTTCCAAGCTTGGAAGAGTTTTGAGTCATTTCACATAGAAGCCATAAACAGGATGAGAAAAAACATGATAAAAACTCAGATGTAGTTTGTAGTTTTAAAAAATACAGTGGAACACAAGATAAAAGCCAATCTACTGTAAAAGTAGTATTCTTTAAACTCTTAAAAGTTTGCTAATGTACAGTGCTATTACTTATAATGTGTGTCTCTCTGAGCTTGGCAGATGTAATAGTTTCCTACAATAGATGAAGGAAATTGAAGAAAACAAAATATAAACAAGGCAAGATTGTTTTCCCAGAATACTAAAGTAGCAGGAATCTATGGGAGATCAGAAAAGAAGTGGTATTATCTGCCAGTGACATACAAATAATGGAACAGCTGATGACTTCAGCTCCAGGATCTGGACTGCAGTGACCTTCCTCTGTGAGATGTTAACTTCTCCCCCTATTTGTATGCAATCAAATCCTCTTTAGATGGGGCAGGATGTATCTGAGGGAAGAGCTATGATATTCAAAATAATGGACCTGAGGTAAAAGAAGTACTAGTCTGAGTGTTACAGATAAAGCAGAGAAATCTGAGTGTCAGTCTATGTCTGTCAGTGCCTAGATGCTAACTGCAGTATTGCTTGATCCAAACTAACTCCTGAAGAGCCACTTGGGGACATCAGAATTGCTTTCCCCACTTCAGAATGCCTTGTTATTAACCTAGGCAGAGTACCAAAGATTTTCTTATATTTATTTCCTTTCCCCTGCACCTAAATTAATAAACTTTCCTAAATCTGAATAATCTTGTAATCTTGTATAGAGTCATCTGAACATTTCTACTGGAGCTGCTGACCAGTTTAGAATTGGGCTAAGTCCCAACCAGCTTGTGTAATGAAGTGGGTTTTGAATGGGTTGCTGTGCTGATTTAAAGGTAAACCGTCAGGAGAAATGAACCTGACTCAAAAGAGATTATAAGTCAGAATTACAATTTAATAAAAATGATACAATAAATACAATTATTCAGATGAACAGTTGGTTCTTACCCACAAAAACCCAGATATACAACCCGGCATCCTGTTGGTGCGAGTGATAGTCATAGTCTGGTTGAGAGCGGTGGTCGCAGTCAGGTTGAGGTTCTGGTCCTCCTCTGGATCCCGGGAGTGGTACTAGAAGTGCCAAGACCCCAAGACTATATTCCCTCAGGTTCAGGCAGGAATGCCCAGTACCTCCCCCAGGGCGGGGAGTTCCCCAGTGGGTGATTTCGAGTCATGTGATATTTTTGGGATCCTTGATGGCCCATTAGCAGATGTGACCCCTCAGGCTGGGTGTGGAGGTGCTACTGGCTCCCCGGAGGGGAGTTATCACACAGAGTCATTGGTGTGAGGACAGGAACATCCTCCTATCTCACAGGCCTCTTAACACCCAGCTGATAGCCTGAGGGGTCAGGTGTGCTCTGGGCAGCTGCTGCTGCTGATCTATTGTTAACAGTTTCTGGGAAATGACATAGAGGGTGTAGAATACACAGTTTGGGTTACACCCACACAGTGATGACCTGGTCCCGGCTGTTCTAACTAAGACAGTTTCCACACTTTGCCAAGTTTCCTTCATAAGGAGTTACATTTTTTCCAGAGCTGAGGTGGCCCTGCACCTCATTTTTTTTCTCTGTGCTATTACACCTATGCTAGGAAGTTTAGGTGGACCAAAGCCAATCAAGCATGAACACAGCCAGCTCCATTTCTATGGCTGTGACTTGGTTAATTTGCAGCCTATATAAATCATCCTAATTAGTTGTAAGTTTTTTATTCCAAATTTCTGTGCTTTCTTTTTTCATCTGTTTCCACAGAGGTCTGCATGACATTAACGTGGAATTCTAGCCTTAGTGAAATGGAGGGGAGTCTCTTAATTGTATTTTACCAAATGTTTACCCTTTTTGCCAAGATCTAAAATCGCTGTGTGGACTTTCTAAAAGCTGTGTATCACCTTCAGTAGTAGAAACACATCTCTTCTGGTGGCTTAGTTTCTTCATGAGAAATATGGAACATATGCATATATGAATACGCATTAGAGACATAATGGTCGAAATTAAACGGAGTAGGTTCATGTTGGCAAAATAACTGAGAAACTGCTAGTACTGCTTCTGAAGTCTTGCAATATGTAGAAATCTTAGAAATAAATAGGAATTTAGATTTGAAACTACATCACTCCAGTCCAGACTGGCTTCCTGATCCACTTGTGTGAAGACAATCGGCTTTCCCAAGTGACATGGAACACTGGTTTGCTTTCCCAGTGGTAGTCTTTGGTGTAGCCTTTAAGTAAAACTTCCCTTCTTTAGTCTCCACCTTGCTTTATGTTTTTCAAAGAAAGGCTGAGACTGATCTAGCTCTCAGTTAGTTTTCAACTTCTGCTACCAGCTGTTGCAAACTCAGTGATGCAACAGTTTGAGCACATCATTGTGTAAACATGGAAATTGTCCAGATTAAAAAAACCCTACATATGAGTGTTTAACCCTGATCATTTCCATGACCTTGTTTACAATCATATCCACAAACATTCCTCAAACTGTTGGAAACAATGTTGAATTAGGGAGTTATTGGCCAGGTATACAAAGAATGGGAGCTCCATAAACCAGTTTTGCTGCTAGAGAAAGAGAGAAATGTTCATGAGTGTTTCAGATCAAAACATTGAAATATATGTCACTGGCTGCATGTGCAGATGGATTAAAGATATGTTTTCTATATTTTTGAGACATTTAAAATAAAAAAAAAAATCTTATTTTTCCTTATAGTATAGTACATTGCTTGTTGCATGTAAATGTAATCTCACTAAAATGCACATAAAACCTCTTTGACTCTTCATTAGTTTTCTCTGCTACAAAAGAGAGATGAGTGGTAGTGCTCCCACTAATCTGTTTGTTCTTTCCAATAGCACATCCATAAAGTAATATAAATCTTTTAATTGGACATGAATAGGAAGGAAATGTCTGTGTTGCTACAAAAATGGGAGCGTATTTGGACCGCAACAAGCCTTTCAAGAATGTCTGAAAGGCCTGTAAAATATTATGTATCTTCTCATAAACAAACAGTATGTAGTTTGTCAGACACAGTTATGATAGAAGAGATGGTATTGAGTTCAACTATGATATGTTCCTACCACTGGCTATTAAAAATATCTCTCTGAAATTCTTTGTATCATCAGATTTGTTTTGCAAAAATAGGAAAGCTTTTCCCATTACATGAAATGTAAAACTATTTGACATATCAGAACTGCAGCAAAGATTCCAAAGTCCTTTAAGTATGTACAGCTTCCATCCACACCTTCCTCCAGCACTACAATTTCCTAATATATTAATTAGTCAACACTATCCTTACCTATTATAAGATTTAGTCACACGAATTCTACATTTGAAATAAAATTATTAATTTTAGGAGTCTTTTTTTTTTTTTTCCAGATTTTTCCCTTATCATTATTGATGAGTGTCATCACACTCAGAAGGAAGGTGTCTACAACAATATAATGCGACGTTACTTAAAAGAAAAGATGAAGAATGTGAAGCTGGCAAAAGAAAACAAACCACTGATCCCACAGCCTCAGATTCTGGGACTTACAGCCTCACCTGGTGTAGGAGGTGCAACATCCTACTCAAAAGCTGAAGCCCATATTCTGAAAGTAAATAGCCCTCACACTTGCAAACCATCAAAGGGACATTGTCTGTTGAAGTAAAACTTTTAAAACTGGCATTAGGCTCCAAATATACCATCTGATTTTTTTTTTCTTTTTTTCATGTGTACATGGAAGTTCAGCTCATAGCCATTCAGAAAATTGACCCACTACAAATTAATGGAAGTCCACGTACAAATACAGTTTACAGGAAAGTAGGGTTGATGAAAAGGGAAGTAAAAAGATTGCCTCACTTGAAAAACATTCTGAAGTTAAGATCAGGGGCAAGAAGTCCAAAATGTAGCACTGTTTTATAGTTACTAAAAATTTTAGTTTTCCATTGATAGATTATAATTTACTGTGTATTCCTAAATACTAGACAGATGATGGTATTTTATACCAACATATCTAGAGTGACTAAGCTGAGCTTTTCTGTGGATCCAAGAAAATGAAAAACAATGTTGAATACTTATACAAAGCAGAAACCACTTGTGAGATAAAGGTAGCATACAAATGTGGTTTGTTTTTTTCAGTTAGAATTACTCACTGACGGGGGAGTATTGTGGAGTTGCATGAACACTGGACTAGAGATAATTTGTTAAATTCTATACTTAAACTATATTTTACTTGAAATTAATTGGATTTACATTACTAATGCAAAAGCCCAGTACTCTTGTGAAATCTCCTGACTAGTAACTTGCATGTGTGATATTGAGTAGGTGAGACCTCCAAGAAGCTTTGTTTCTGTATTGAAGTAGATAGAATTGTGAAGTATTTTGACACAACAACTTACTTTCAATGGAAAAAGCAGAAAACTCCTTTTCATCAGCTCTGAAATCCTAATGATAGGATAATGGGATTTGTATCCAAAGAAATGTAATCCAAATATACAAGCTGAAACAGATAATTACAGCTGAAGACATTACAGAAGTTATCTGCCAGACTTCCTTTCTTGTTTCCTCTGATCATAAAAATTTTAAGGTTTCCCCTTATTACTTGCGACTCAATGACAGACTTGTATGTATTTTCTCCTTGGAAGAGATCAAAAGCAGAAAAGTCCAGTTCAGTTGTGCACTCAGCACAGAAATGTTCTCTGCCTTCCTGTTCCAAGAATCATAATTTCAAATAATTTTCTACTCTCAAAACAGGTCTTACTTTTATAATTAATCCTGAAATTTTTTTTTATTTCACCATTGTTTTTATTTATTTTGTGCTCCAAAATCTACTTTTCCAAAGTACTGATGCTATATTTTCCTTTTCAAAATACCTGTTTTCCACCCTCATCTACAAATCTTTTCCTGTATGCAAGGATTATTTTTTATGGCTAAAAATTAATTTGTGCAGCTTTTCTCAAATCCTTTTCAAAGACTTGGCCTTTCTTATGCTGATAGGGCCTCTATCCAATTTTTTGGGGAAGAAAATAAAGTTATATAAACCCCAATATTTAAATAAGAAACCCTGTTGCATTAATTCAGTTTTCATGTGGAATAACTCATTCAATATTAGAAGAAATAACATTTTGTTTTCTCCCAGATCTGTGCCAATCTTGATGCATCTAGAATTATGACTGTTGAAGAGCATGCAGACCAGTTAAAGAATCAGGTGAAGGAGCCGTCGAAGAAGACTGTGGTTGCAAATGACAAAAAAAGAGTAAGTTTTTTTGAACAAATCAGTATTAAAGTTGTATTTCTCTTTACAAGCATGTTGTATGGTATGAAAACCTTTTGCCCAATGCTCTTTTTCTATAGACTTTCGATGATCCATAGTCCTAATTTGAATATTGTTGCTTTCCTCTGTATGGAAAAGGATCGGTAAAGTTAAATAGAGCTAATTTTTTACTTATGTCAGTTATATTTTTGAAGTGTCTGGTCAAAAGACCTTCTGAACCATAGTTGATATGTTTGTATTGGAGTGACATTGTATTCTGTTAAAAAAAGTGTGATTTCACAGTATAATTTGTTTAATATTGTGAACTATATATTTCCATAACACTAAATGCATTTAACAACCTTACAATGTGTTTTAATTGAAGGTTTAACTTTTTAAAAAATTACTCAGTGTGGTACTAGGCAAGTAGTTCTGTTGCCAGAAGATGCTTACTTACTTTGCTAATCAATTTATTTCTAGGATCCATTTAGAGAGGAAATTACTGAGATCATGACAGAAATACAAAACTATTGCCAGCTCCATCCAAAACCTGAGTTTGGAACTCAGACATATGAACAGTGGGTGATCAAAGAAGAGAGAAGAGGTAACTGCATAGCAAAGATACCCCAGCTTTGGATTTCTTTGGGTCATTCTATACAGAGACATGTTTTTGTCTTTTTGTTCACTTCTAGCTGCAAAAGAAGAAAAACGCAAGGAACGTGTCTGCGCAGAACACTTGAAGAAATACAATGATGCTCTCCTGATAAATGACAGTATCCGAATGGTGGATGCATACAATCACCTGAATAACTTTTATAAGGAGGAGAAAAGTAAGAAGACGGTAAGGAGCGATGACGATGATGATGATGATGAACCAGCTGTATCAAAACAGGATGACACAGATGAATTTCTAATAGGTTTATTCCATGGTAAGTTTGAAATACATTGTGATATTTAATATTTGAAATCCATAATTATGCACTAGCGTGGTTTGCATGGGCCCATTAGTTATTACATCCTAGAAATTGCTGTCATGTTTATTATCACAGTACCTTGATGTCCCAGCTCATACAGTTTTGAATACATTAAACAACGTCAAAGTGGGGTCATGTCACAGCATGTAATAGAAGTTCGTCAGCTCTGGCCTAATGGCTCTTTCTTTTTGCTGCCAGTAAGTGAAAACTGTTCTCTGCTTTCCTCCAAGGAAGTGTCCCTGAGAAAATTCTGACAGATACATAAAATGTGTATTCCAATAGACAGAGGCGCAAAAGGCTGAGCAAATGGAATACAAAAATAGTGAAATGATGGGTTCTTAACCAACACTTTCTACCAAATTTTGTTTGTATACTAAGAAACAGGAGTGATGACCTTGAGTTAGTTTCAGGTAAAGAGCAATTAGTGAGAGAATTAAACAAAGGATCAAACCTCAAGGACCAAAGTTAGTTGCCTTTTTTTTCAGATCATTCATCTTGGAACTGGGATTCATTCAGTCCTTGACTCATGAAATTTTTTTTTTCCCCAAATTTAGACTGTCATCATTGAGAAATTCAGGAAATGTTTAAAAAAATCTTATAAAAATAGGTTATATAATGTCAGTGTGTTTTTTTCATAACTCTTCATACTTTCTTTATGCCCCCTTATTTAGAATTTCAGTACTGAGCTGTTTCTAAGAAGCAAAAAGTTAAACTAAGTAAAAATGAAACTGAGTTGTCTAGATTGTTTTTATTTCCACAGGTAAACACAGTTCAAAGAAATTATATTCCAGTTTGTTATTATTTTACCACTGAAAGTGCCAGGAGTAATAGGAGAAAAACTAAAATTTTTCATCTTTTAAGAGCAATATTCATTTTTGGGGGATAAACTCCCTGGAGACCTTAGTGTAGGTTTAACTAAGGGGAAAATTGTGGGAGGTTGTTATATCTACCTACTTTTCGTATGGCTTTCTATATGTTTGATTACATTGTAAAATATGAATAAGACTAGTCAGAAAGCCACTGTCTAGGTGGTATTGTAGTTTGTGGCCATTGAGTACAATTGCATTGGACTAGGTGCCCTGCAGTAATCTGCACAGGGTGATGACATCAGTGAGAGTAGTAACACACAAGGCTCCCACCTTAAAGTATTCCTGCTGAGTTTGCATAATCATCTGACAGTGACCTAGGCTTTTAAATAAGACTTTTTTCCATTATTTTAAAACTGTTTTGCAAATATAAGCTGGTATTTAGCCCTTTAATACAGTGCACTTAACTGTACCACTTCTTCTGTATAGAAAGGTTTTTTCCTTTGGTTTATTCTCACCGTGAAATATAGTGTACAATATTGGTCATTTATTTGATTGATTAGTGTGTTTTTAAAGCATATAAACTCACTTCAAAAATAACTGGTATGCCACAGTTCTTCAAACTGAATGTGAATTAGCCATGCTGAGAGTATTATATAGAAAGCTGCTCTTTGCTTTGTCGTTTGTTTTTTTTTTTTTTCCTAGAGCTGTAATTTTACATGGCTACTTTTTCTTAATTTACATCTGTTATTTTTAAAGCAAAAAAGAAGCGGCTGAAAAAGTTGGCTGGAAAGCCAGAACATGAAAATGAGAGTCTCATACAGTTGCGAAATACTTTAATGGAGGAGTTCACGAAGATTGAGAAACCCAGAGGAATTATTTTCACAGAGACTCGTCTAAGTGCCTGTGCTCTATTCGAGTGGATTCAAGACAACCCAAAATTTAAAGAAGTGGGAATTGAGGCCCGTTATCTTATCGGCTCTGGACATAACAGTGAAATGAAACCCATGACTCAGGTACAGAACCATACATTTCAACATTGCATCTTGTACATGATTTCAGAAAACAGCTTGTTTTCATGCTAGACCAATGGAGCCCAGAGTTGTGGTTTCATATTTGCTAGCAACTTACCTTCATAAGCTGCAGGATAATAATAATATTGTAATATTATTATTCAACATATTATTGAATGAATATTATTATTCCATAATGTTGGAAGAATTTTATTTCCACAAGAAACAAGTTTTTTGGGGGTTTTGGATTCTATGGCAATGGGAGTAACCAGCATCCATTGCCTAGAATAGTATATAGTCAAAAGGGACACGAGCTGTAGCTACGCATGTAAAGGAAAAGTAAACAAAATGGGAAGAGCAAAAATGCAATCATTAAATGAGTTTATACTTATCAGGACAACAGTAATTCAAATTATATTTTAGCTGCTGAATTAAAAAATAAAATTACAAAGTTAACTATGCCTGTCTTTTTCTAATACCATTGCTTAATCAAATTATACCCATTTATATGCATGCTTCACACTGAGACATAACCATTGAAAGAACAGTTGCCAAATTCATAATGAAAATATCACAATTGAACACTCAATTTTGTCCATCTTGTACCATTGTGTTGATATCATACACCACATCTCTCTGATTATTTATACTTGCAATTTAAACCTTTTCAAAACAAGGTACATCAGTATCGTCAAACCTCTCTACTATTCTTCTCTTTACTTCCCATAAAATTGCTACTTCAGCTTTTAAGCAAAAATGGTGTGGTTTACTGTTGGGCAGAGTCCATTTCCTTCAGCTGCTCTCAGTTTCAAAAAAAAAAAGTTAGGAATTGTTCCCTCAAAAAGTTGCTTGTTTTCTATGAAAGCCTGGAATTTGTGTCCCACATTGCACAAACGAAACAATTGCTTCTGCATTTTGAAACTGAATATAGCAAATAGCAAGTTTCTTTTCCTCTGCTCAACTGGTGACAACACCCAGCTGATTCAGAAGTCTATTGTTTGAATGCTTTATTTTTTTAAGTGTATCATTGTTGTGCTTTTTGGTGCTCCCCAGATCACTAAAATTATTATCTCCATTTATTACGGGGAATTTTAAATGCTTTGGAACTAGACTTAGAAGCCTATAATTTAATTGGACATTAGTGAAGTGGTAGAAATACAGACTTCTCAATAAGTATTTAAAGAATTTGAAAACAATAGAACAACGATATTGTCAAATCGTCTAGTACCTGTGACATAGGCTACAAACTTCCAAGCTCAGTTACCTTAAAAAGATTGGCTTCTGCTCCCTTCTCCCTCCAGAAAAGATGCTGAACACCTATTATATTCAATAGGAACTCCTCACTTGTGATCTTGCAAGATGCTTAAATGCAGTTGTTGAAGCCACTTGATGTTTGGCACTCAGCTTGGAAATGATGGGACTATAGTTCCTGAAACTTGTTACTGACAAAAGAAACTAATACTGAAAGTTAATATATTGACTTTTTTTTTTTTTTTAATTTACAGAATGAGCAAAGGGAAGTTATTGATAAATTCCGATGTGGGAATGTAAATTTACTTATTGCTACTACTGTAGCTGAGGAAGGGCTGGACATCAAAGAGTGTAACATCGTTATTCGCTATGGCCTCGTCACCAATGAAATTGCTATGGTGCAGGTATGAGTTTCATGCACACATAACTTATTTTTAATAGTGCTTTTCTGTTTGGAATGTGCAAATGGTGAATCATATACCTGGACATAATTTTGAAATACTTGAGGGCTAAAAGAGAAAATGCTCTTGCAACAAGGTTCATTTCCAATTGCCGCTCTCAGTCTGTAGGCAATATAAAATTTGCCTCCATGTTTTAATGGTGTAGCATCCATTCAAAATTCTACACAAACAGTAAGCTCTTCTAGTAGAAAAGGTATGAGAATATGATCATCAGACCAGTTGATATCAGCAACATTTGTACCATGATTGTATACACACTAAACCGCCAACAGCTAAAGAGAGATAATTACATATCAGAATATCAGTTTAACTATGCTCTTGTTTAACTTGTGAGCACAAATATTTATATATTTAATACTTAAATGCATGTTTATATTTTGGTGACAAAATACAGTTTATGCATTGCAAGATGTGCTAATCACAAATCTCTGAGCAGTTTTCACAGGTATCACTGATGATAATGCAGAAACACTCTATGTTATTCACTGGTTCTTTATCTGTCTGAGTTAAACAGAAAAAAAATGCTCTTTGGGGACACTGCATAAGGAATAATACATGTGCTCCATTATGAAACTAGGAAAAAATGTTGTGTGGTGTCATAGGGAACATTGTGCTGTTTATTGTTGTATTGCTTGCAAATTGTAGGCTCGTGGTCGAGCTCGAGCTGATGAAAGCACCTATGCTCTTGTGGCTCCGAGTGGCTCAGGAGCTGTTGAACGTGAAGATGTTAATATTTTCCGTGAAAAAATGATGTATAAAGCCATTCAGCGTGTCCAGAAGATGCCACAGGAAGAGTATTTAAAAAAGGTATTTACTACAACTCTGCACTTTCCCTTTAAAGAGGACTGATTTATATTGTATGAAATACTTTCTTTTGAAATCTGCTTAGAGAAGGAAAACTTAAAATAATATTAGTTACTACATATAACTTTGAATTCTTCTGTAAGTATTTGTTTTATAATCTATGTTTTCTAGTCCTTTAGAAGGGTTGGGTTTCTGTTGGTAAGGGGGGAAACACAAGTCAGGAAAATTGACTGGAAGTCATGTTGTCAGTGAACTCAGTAAAATAACTGGAAAAGAAAACTATTGCTGTCATTCCACCAAAATGTTACAGTGCTCTTACTGATCTTTTTCTAGATTCAGAATTTTCAGTTGCAAAGTATAGTGGAAAAGAAAATGAAGGCAAAGAGAGATCAGCGCAAGACACACAAGGAAAATCCTTCACTAATAACATTTTTATGCAAAAATTGCCATAAACTGATATGTTCTGGAGAAGACATACAAGTTATTGAGTACATGCATCATGTCATGGTGAAAAAAGATTTCCAGTAAGTGTTTATGAACTACTTTATCTCTCTCAGGCAGAAACAGATTTTCTTTTAAGCAAGGCTGTAACAGAGCCTGTAACCCTGTAGGCCCTGGGAGGAAAAAAAAAGATTATTCCAATATTGCCAGGTACTCAAATAACATACTGCCATGTGCTGGGCATTGACAACTGTGTATTTAGAGGATGTCCACACTGGTGACACACCCCTTTTAGTTCTCCCAGTGATGCTTCTGATGCTATCTACTTTGGTAAACAGAATCACAGAATATGCCAAGTTGGAAGGGACCCACAAGGATCCTTGAGTCCAACTCCTGGCCCTGCATAAGACCATCCCCACGAGTCACACCAGGTACCTGAGAGTATCATCCAAATGTTTCTTGAACTCTGTCAGGCTTGGTGCTGTGACCACTTCCCTGGGAAGCCTGTTCCAGTGTCCAACCATCTCCTGGGGGAAGAACCTTTTTCTAATATCCAGCCTAAACTTCCCATGACACAATGTCAGGCCACTCCCTTGGGCCCTGTCTCTGGTCACCACAGAGAAGAGATCAGTGCCTGCCCCTCCTCTTCCCCTCACAAGGAGGTTTTAACTGCAATGAGGTCTCCCCTCAGTCTCCTCCTCTCCAGGCTGAATAGACCAAGTGGCCTCCACTGCTTCTCACATGGCTTCCCCTCAAGGCCCTTCACCACCTTCGTTGCCCTCCTTTGGACGCTCTCTAATGACTGAACTATGACCTTGCATTTTTTCCAACTCCTCAATGCACAAAACAGTTAAAGAGTTTATGACTTTTTAGGTTTCATGTCTGACTTCAGCAATTGTAGTCACTGTGTGTTTGTATGTAGCATTGAATGACCACTGTGCTCTGATGGGTGCTGACTGACTGTTTTTCAGAAGTCTTTACCATACAAGAGAAAATAAGACACTGCAAGATAAGCATGCCGATTACCAGACAAATGGGGAAATTGTATGTAAAGATTGTGGACAAGTGAGAACATCTTATTTGCTTACTCTTATTTTGTTTTTGTCTATATTTATTTCTGTCAATTTGATCTGAAATGTAATTTTATTATACTTGCAGGCTTGGGGAAATATGATGGTTCACCGAGGCCTTGACCTACCTTGTCTGAAGATTAGAAATTTTGTGGTTGTGTTTGCAGACAAGAAAACAACAAAGCAAATTTTTAAGAAATGGGGAGAACTGCCCATCAGGTTTCCTAGTTTTGATTATGCAGCTCATTGTCCTTCAAGTGATGAAGATTAAGGCCTTCAAATGAAAATAAAAGCCCTTTTCAACTTTTTTCTGTTCATTAGAAGTTCCTGTGTCCTATAGAGGGTGCTGCATTGTAAACAGTGTGAGAGCTCCTGGGCATGAGGAAACTGTCTTTAAGAGGAAAAGAAAAACAAGGAAAGAGAAGGACAAAGTCACAGAGCTACAGTCTGCACTAAGATCTGCAGTGGTACTCCCGGATAAAGATGAACAAATGCATTGCAGTCATGTGTATCCATGGAACAACCTCCTATCTCTTCATTACAGAGCGACAGTACTTCAAAAGTGTGTTAGATGACCTGCTGTCAATCCCAGAACACTGAAGAGACAGCTTGAGTTGTGCCATGGGGATTATTTCATGGTTTTCCGCCTTTTGAAGATTAAGTATCTCAAAAGAGGAGCCATGTAAAGGAAACAGATTACTCAAGGGTTACTTCTGAATCACTGTTACTTTGTCAGTGTTTTCGTGACTGAATTCTTCCCCTCATAACCTTAGCTGCAAACTCTCACATTTTGGCAGACTGAAATTAAATTTCCAATAGAAGACATTTCAAAAATTCAAGTCCCTAGCCTGAAATTGATCAATTTAATGTCGAAGAGGCACATCGCCAAAGTGACTTTCTGTGTGTTATTTCATAGGATTGTTAGACTGGCTGCATAATGATGTATGGGTTTTTTCAATAAATTACTATAATTACATTTGCCAACTCTGATACTGTTTATTCTCTTCCAGTGGAAGTATTTTGACAATATTAATACCATGGTTTCACCCTAGAAATTTAAAGGGTAGTGGTATTCTGACTGCAAAAATAGCATAATCTGCCTTCATAGTTATCTCATGGACAGATTCCCCAGCCTACCCCTCTCACATTTGTAAGTATGATATTGGACAGTGGAAGGAAGGTTTGTTGTTACAACAGTCAGCTTTGCAGATTCAGGATAAAGTCGTATGTATACTGGCAAGGACATTTAAACACTTCAGTAGCCCCAGATAAAATTTGGAAGTTAGAACATAGTCGAAAAGTATATCCCAATGAAAAAAAGAGTGTTATTATGTCTAGATCTGTGATTGTTCTGCATTTTTAAAAGTTATATAAATACTGTACACAGTTTTTAAAATCAGATTTGATTTCAGCTTTGCCTCAGAACCAGATTTGGGGCGGGTTTGTGGTTTTTTTAAATATTTCTGGCCTTGCTTTGGGGGGGGGGAGAAAAAGCCAAATTTCTGACTGTGAAGAGCAGTACATTTCAGACATCACCAAGCTAATTCAGGCCATATTGGGATTAGCTACTTACTTATAAAGAAATCATAGCATTATGAAATAAATATACACACTGATGAGTTTTCACTATAGGAGTTTTGTAGATTAGAATGTGCTTAAACTATAGAAATTGTGGTCTTTGTATAAATTGGTGATTTATACCAATAAACTACTTCCTTACAACTGTAAAAAAACCTAGGAGTATTGGGAGTTGAGATTATATATGCAAAGATGTTTCAAGACATGGCAATTCCACAGGTGTTTTTGAATGATACAACTAAAACAGGAAACACCACTGGGAGAGGGGGAGTGTAAACCATTTGTAGTATATGTGTTTTACATTTGGGCATTGAATCATATAATTCTATTCTTACCTTTCAAGCAGAGTAGAATAAATATGAAATCTTAACCAACTTCCTTATTCAACCTATTAACTGATAAACCAACATATATCAGTTAAAAACACCAAAACATTCTCCTCATGTAATTATTATTCTTAGAAAATCTTATTATCTTTCTTGTATTGTAGTATCTTGCTTAATACTGAAGCTTTTGGCTACTTCTAGAATATGCCAATTTAGCATTAAGTGCAGGAGAAATTTTACACTTTTTATATGTTGGTCTGAGAATGTGACTATTTAAATATGTGGGAAATTGATAGATCACACATGATTGTAATTTAAGAGGTATTTTCATCATGTGCTCAGAATCTGATGAGATGCTGTGAAATATACTAAATTAATTATTAGAATAGCCTCTCTCGGGAAATAATCATCATCCGGATCATCTCTGGATTTCTATATTAACAAGTTGTTACATAAATGGAACATAATACACTGTACATAGCATTTTCAAGTGACTGAATTAATTTATTTAGTACTTTTAAAGAAGTGTAAAACCCCGGTAAAAAGATGATATAATTACACAGATTGGTGTTGGGTCTTCAGTCAGATAAATTTCCATGCCAAGTAGATTTTCTGCAGTCTGAGCTTTTGATACTTCCCCACACTGAAGCAACAAGAGTACATGCAGATGAATTTCTGCATATGTGCTACAGATCTGTAGGACAAACATGCCTGGTCTTCTTGTAGTTCATCTGTGTGCTGCTGTTATACTTTCAGTTCCTGGTGTTAACTCGGCTACATTGTCACCACAGCTTAAAGAGTGTTTGCACAATTTCACTTCAGCATAATGTGTAATGAACCTCAAATGAATCCTGCTGGTGTGTAGGATGAGGAAGTTATTGTCTCTGAGTGGGGTTGTAAAACACACCTATATAGTTCCAGGAAGTGTGAAGTTGTAAAAAACAAGCTAAATTGCTATATTTTATCTGATAGTTACCTCTGCATTTAGTGCCTTTATGGACCCAAAGTCCTCCAGCGAGTGTGACAAATCGTGATTGTATTTTCTACTTGCAGCCTTTATTTGTTCACAAATGTGGAAAGAAGAAAAACATAGTCACTGTGAATTCGTCTGGCTATGAGTCTGGCTACTTAGGAACAGGTTCCACTTTGGTTGTATTTTCCTTATTCTGCTTCATTTTGGTCTGATGTAATGCACGACCTACATCTGTAAATCTCATTTCCTCACCTGTGAAATGTAAATACTTTAGTAACCTTAGAGTACTTGGTTGTATAGTTGCTGACCACATTGAATTTTTTTTTCCATAATTTTTCCATTTCTCCAATGACTCACCTTCTTTCTAGCTTCCTTACACTTTTATTTATCTTACATCATGAGGTTCTGATGTTGCAGACGTTAGGAAGTGTTTGGCTGTTGAAAGAATTGCCGTTTGCTTCTTCACCATTACAGTATAAACAGTCCAGAGAACAGAGTTCAGGTGTTAGGAGCAGTAAATCTACAGAGCTTGTAAATACCATTCTTTGGCAGGTAAATTTTGTTTTGTTTGTAATCTTGCCACTATTGTGAATCTTACTAAAGCACATGGCTAGATAATCAGACTTCCAGAGTAGACACAGTATGCAGCAGCATATAGTCATTTTGCAAAGCCTTTTGGATCATGTGAGTTTGAATCACTTCCTTTGAAGCATTCTCTAAGTATGAATTCATTACAAGAAGCTGCATATTTAGAAAGGAAAACTAGGCTGATCAAAACCTACATTTGCAGTTTTGTGATCTTCTAGTTGTCAGAAATAACCAATGTTGGTAGGAAACAAATGGATTTCTCTGAACCATGTTACTGAAAATACAAATGGCATTAACCACAGAATGCTAGGAAATAAGTATCATTTTGGCAATAAGCATGAGTTACATGGGAAAAAATACATTTGTCACAATCCTTTTCTGTTATGGAAATTTTGAGTAGTTGCAGTACTATCTTGTTAGGAAAACTACTGGGTTTGAGCTCAGTTCTGCCCTTAACATATGGAGTAGCAGGAATAATGTATTTTAGCCTTCTCAGCCTTTTTGTCCTGCATGGTTTGTATCAACAGGACGGATCTTAGACACTTTATGTTATCTAATTTGTACTTTGCTGTTGTGACAAGAACTGGGGAGAGAGGTGAACTGAGTGTGACAGTATGTGTGTGTCTGTGGCTGTGTCTGTGTGTATGTGTGTCTGTGTGTGTGTATGTGTGTGCGTGCATGTGTATACGTATGCACATCTCTGTGCATGTGTGGGTATGTGTGTATGTGTGCGTGTCTGTGTATCTCCGTGTGTATGTATGTGTGTGTGCTTCTGTGTGTGCGTATGTGTTTATATGTGTCTGTGTTTATGTGTCTCTGTGAGGGGGTGTGTGTCTGTGTGTGGGTACATGTGTCTCTATGTGTCTATGTATACGTGTGTGTGTGTGTGTGTGTGTGTGTTTGGAGCATAAGGGAGGGGTCTGTGTTTGTGTCTTTGTGTTTCTCTATGTGTGTTTCTATGTGTGTGTGTTTCCATGTGCCTGTGTGTTTACATGTGTGTGTCTGTGTTTCTGTGTGTGTTTATGTGTCTCTGTGTGTATGTTTGTGTGTTTATGTGTGTGTTTTTATGTGTCTCTGTATGTTTGTGTATGTGTCTGTGTGTATGTGTGTGTCTGTGTATTTATGTGTGTGTCTGTCTTTATGTGTGTCTGTGTGTCTGTGTCCATGTGCTTCTGTGTGTGTATGTGTCTGTGTGTGTTTGTGTACGTGTCCATGAGTGTTTGTGTGTCTGTGTACATCCGTGTGTTTATGGGTGTGTCTGTGTGTGTTTGTGGGTGTGTCTGTGTGTTTGTATGTGTCTGTGTACGTGTCCATGTGTGTTTGTGTGTGTCTGTGTACATGTCCGTGTGTTTATGTGTGTGTTTATGTGTATCTGTGTGTTTATGTGTGTGTCTGTGTGTTTGTGTGTGTCTGTTTGTGTGTCTGTATGTGTTCATGTGTCCGTGTGTTTATGTGTGTC
>VXAY01005784.1:971347-1064929 GCA_013399855.1 Oxyruncus cristatus | reverse complement strand
TGTGTGTGTCTGTGTGTCTGTGTCTTTATGTGTGTGTGTGTGTCTGTGTGTCTGTGTGTTATGTGTGTGTGTCTGTGTGTTTATGTGTGTGTGTTTCTGTGTGTTTATGTGTGTGTGTGTGTCTGTGTGTTATGTGTGTGTGTCTGTGTGTTTATGAGTGTCTGTGTGTTTATGTGTGTCTGTGTGTCTGTGTACGTGTCCGTGTGTCGGCCGCCAGAGGGCCCCGTTCCCGTTCCCGTTCCCGTTCCCCTCCGCCCGCTCCCCCGCACCCGCCCCGTGTGCGGCCCCGCCCGAGGGCAGTGCGGGGTTGGGGCTTTGTGAGTTTGGAGTGCGGGGTTTGGGGTGTTGCGCTCCTCGGGGCGCTCCCCGGGCCGGCTCCGAGGCACACCACGAGTTAGAATATTTGGGTAAAGTCAGTGTAATGAGCACGGCATACTTCCCTTTTCGAGCGTTTCCCCCCTCTGCTGAGGGGTGGCTTATGTAACTTGACACTGCCGTCTTCGGAGTTTTCCCAATTTTCAGCTGACCGCATTGGAGTGGGCTGAATAAAATAGGTGCAATTGGTGGTTTAAGAACTATTTCAGATTTTCCAGTGGGCCCGTGTGTATTTACTTCTCTGAGCTCTCCTACGTAACCTATAGAAGTGCATAGTTTTCAGGCAAAAACAGTAATTCTCCTGACATGTGGAAGACATTAAACTGTATCAGTTTCTGCTGCTTGTTTTGCATTCTTGTGCCGTCATTTATTATTTCAGAAAGTAAACATAAGTGAATTACATCTAAACAATGAAGTTATAGGATTCTATTTTAATTCCTCTGTAGAGAGCAGAAATAAGGTCATGACTATGTCCTGAGAATGTGAAGATTGCCAAAAAACACAGTGGATACTTTTCAGAGAAAAACAGTGCATTTCAAGCATCTGATGAGTCATAAAACCTCAAGTTAGTGTAAGCAGATGTTGGTTACAGCTCACATTGATGGGAAGTACATAATCACCACCCCTATAGCCACCCACTGTCCATTTCTGGTCCAAGAACTTCCCCAAAAGTGTGGTTTTAATTTTATGGAAACCCTTTGAAATTTGGCACAGTTTTTGAAAGTATGTAGGAAAAAAAAAAAAAAAAAAGGCTGCCAGAGGTTTGGCCTCCAACTGTGAAAACAGACACTGCCTATTCAAACTCCTCTCCTAGATCTGCTGACCAACACCCAGAAGAGAGAATTTACATTCTTTAAGAATACAGCAAGAAAATGAAGGTCTGTATGCTCCTGAATTCAACTTCTGGTAACATTTACATCTTTTGTTTTAAACTGTCAGCTGTTACACAAGGCCAAGCTCTGATGTGAAAGTGTTTGTTTTGAAGAAAAAGGAAAGGGAAGTCTTTTCATATGTACTGCAGGGACGTGTTTGCTTTTTGCTTGGATGGATTACAGCAGTTAGAGAGTGGGAGGATTTAATTTACCAGCCATAGAAGTGTGCTTTGGGCAATATTAGAAATGTAATTTTTTTTTTTTTCTGTTCTGCAGACCCGGCTAAAAATCATATTTGGTGTGGTTATATGCCTTTTGCTTTCCTTGTTACTTATGTGTATCATACTGCTTCCATCAAGAGGTAAGGCATTTCTAATCTAATGTAGTGTAAAACTCAGTATGTTTAGCTACTGTGACTTCTAAAGTTCACAAAAGTTCATCAAATCATCTTTAGGATTGTCCTGTCAGAATTGTTATGGCTTTGTCACTTTACAGAAATGTACTGACAGCTGAAATATCCTGAAGGTAAAATTGAAATGCCAGCAGATGTTGAAACAAGGAACTCTTTGAAGTGAAAAGCACCTAAATTAACTTTATTGTGCATGATATATAGTGTTCTTAGTCAGGACTGCAAAAATAATTCTCAGATCTCATATTATGTAATTTTCTCTGTTGGGGTTAGGAGATTCTCACAAACTGTTAGTAATTTTCTTTAGCTTGGTGAATTTGTATTTGGTTTTAAATGGTTGTGTAATAATTACAGAAGTTCTGCATCCAGTTACAAGTTAAACATTTTGTTGTAGGTGGGGTATGATAAATTATTTGTGAATATATTCAGGATTGTATTTGAAAACTAAAGTCAGCATTGTATAAAATATGGATGCATAATTTGCTCTAGTATTATTATGCCAGCTGTATCTGAATCAACCCAGTGTGGTCTGCTGAGTCCTCTGTTGAAGTTTGAAGTAAGTGAAGTTTGAAATTTTGAGCATGAGTGGCACTAACTTGATGGTAATTTTTTCTGTGAGAGGGGGATTAGGGGCCATACAAGTATTTACATGGCCCTTTCACTATAGCAGTTAACTGAATGCCTCTGAAATAATTAACATTGTAATAAAAAGGTTATATTCCACTAAGAGTATCTATTTAAAGGTTTTTATTTCTGTTCTGATTCTCTGTTCATGTGTGGGCAGGGTGAGTGAGACAAAGAAATCGGGTTTGTATTTACAACTAAATGTTATTAAATCAACCATCTGCTTAATCTTGTGAAAGTTAAGTCTATAGTTAACATGGAGGTTTTGTCAAAGGTGAAGACTCTTTCCTACCTGATATTTCTGTGAAATATGGTTATCATGAGTTGTTTTGTTGAGAGAAGTGTTGGAGGTTTCTGAAGCAGTTAGGGATGATTCTGCTGTGCAGCATGTGAATGTGAGGATTATACCAAGGTGGTGTGCAGTTCTGGGAGAGATACCACCTCACAGTGGTAGTTTAGACTTTTACTGTCAATGGTGGGGCACCAGATTTCTTTTGTCTACCTTGAGCATGGTCAAATCTGAGTTTTCACTACTAGGTAGATGTATGGTATGGGGTTGGACTTACTCATACCAAGCCCGCATGTTAAGACAGGGAGGGCAGAACATTTTTATGAGATTTAAACAAAAAAAAAAGAGTAGTGATCATACAAAGAGCCTGGAGACCAAGGATCAGTTTGGCACCCTGAAGAAGTTGCTGAAGAGGATGGATGGTACTGTAGGAGGAAGTGGATTTATTTTTCCCTTCTGAAGTTATCAAATACAGCTCACTGGCCTCTTTCAGTACCTGAGCAATTATGAAGACCTCTTGTCATCTCTACAGTTTCTTGGAATAGTGGCTTAGTAACCAGTCATATTAACATCACATTTTGGCTCCACTAGGATAGTAAAGAAATTATTTTTCTTCACATAGAATGATAAAGAAATTACCATACTTCACAGAATGCTTTTGAAGGAGCATTTTAGACAATTGTTGACACATTTTAGACAACTGTGTTGAACACACAATTATGTTGGACATGTCAGATTATGGCTTATTCTCAGGTGGAACTGCAAGTGCTGCAGTTATCTGTTTGAATGCCTCAACTTTCTGAATTTTTAGTAGTCTACTGATCAGTTGTAAATAGAAGAAATATAAATTAATTTTACAGTTACAAATTTTGCAAGTTGAAGACAGACAGGAAATGGCTACATAGATGGAATGTTGTTTGTACATTCCACCTTTACCACTACTTAACTGAAAGGATGTGGAAATCTAGAAAGACAATTAATTGCATATGAGAAGTGTATAGACGCAGGACAAACAAATTTATGCTTAAGAAATCAGCAAAGGAAAACGTCATTTGAAATTCTAAAAGAGGTGGAAGTATTGAGTTATGGTTTTATCTGCAAAATTTTCTTGATTTCCCTGACTGTGATAACTCAGCTATGATCACCCAACCCCAAATAGTTTAGAAAAGTTCTTTTCACTTGTACACTGGTGTACCTAGTCTTGTTCTTCTGCAGCGTAAACCGGAAAGAAATTACCTGTTTGCAGTTGAAAAGCAATAGCAGAATCACAGGCAGAGTTACAATTAACCATATGTATTGCTTAGGCTCCAAATTAATCTTTTCGTCTGCTATTTTTAGTGAATATCCAGAATCACGTCTGTCAGTGTTTCTGTTCACAGTGTATGCTTGGCCTAGGCCTGAGGCCAAGTCCCTCATTCTCCGACGTCCCAGATGAGGTGATAGGGCATTCTTCTCAGCCAGGAAGTGGTGAGCAGCCAGTTCTTAGGAAGACGTAATATTTTTTGCTACCCCTCAGCCAAATCCATTTCCTGACTCAATTAATTCCTCCCTGTGTTCTGATGTAAAGTCAAACCAGGTTGTGTCCATCATTGTGGAAGGGAAGAAAAATACTTCCAGTTAGGAATTCAGTTGATGGCACCAGCTGGAGGTGGTGCTGTTAGTTGCTGCTTTCTAATTGAAAATGCCTGGATATTTAATTGAAAATGCCTGGATATTTGACTGAAAACAGAAATAAAGTTAGAGAGAAAATCTCATCTTCTTGGCCTCTATCAAAGTTGGTGCGTTAAAATCAGAGTTCATAAACTCTCTGCTGTTGCTGATGTTTCTTGCAATTGAAAATCAACAGAATACCATGACAGCGTGCTTCCACCACTCTAGTGATTCAGTCTTAGCTACAAGTTCAGGTTCAGATATAATAATGTAAACCTAGCTACAGTGATCTGCACACTGGTGGCATAGAGCTATAGGATATTATAACAGAGTAATAAAAACCAGTATTAAGATGGATTAGCACTTTAACAGATTTCAGTCTGCTGTACTTGCGCTCACTGCAGTCTGTGACTATACTCCTAGGGGGCACTGGGTGGGCTGTTTCTTCCAAAATCTGACTAGTGCTTTGAAGAAACTCTTCATCACTTTGATTCTTAAATTAGAATTAAGTGCTTACTCAAAACAGGATCTGTTAATTTTCTGTGCTTATTCACATGCTAGTGGCAGAAAAAAGCCCTGGTTTAGGACTAATTTAACATGGGTTACCCCAACAATCTAACCTCTTCAAGTCTATGCTTAGAAAAAAAGTATGATGACTAAGATCTAAGATAATTTTTTATAGTAGCTTTTCTTTATAAATTTGTTTTCTGAAAACTTGATTTTCAATAACTAAAGGGGATTATAATGGTTTTTCCATTATTGAGAGAGAGGTCTTTTTCTTGTCTTGGCACCTCATGCAGTAGAGATGTTAGAGTTGCTAGTAAACTAAAACATTCGCATTCTAGCATGCTCTAGCTTTCTATACACAGTTTCTATTCCTACAGTAACAGAAGCTAGATCATACCGTGAAACATGACTTGTTCAGACTTCACCTTTTCTTCTCATTCTGAAGGGTGTTTTTTAAGTAACTTTCTTTGGGAAAACAGAGACTGATTGTAACACAGGTGTGGAAAACATGTTCAGTTGATGTGGAGCTGAGTGTGACCCAAGTTCTGGAGCAGAATCAGGAGTGTTGGAATTAATTTCTGATGCTGAACTGAACTGTGATTTCCTCATGTTGAAGGAGCTTGTGCTTCAGCTATTCAGCATCAGCCCGCAGAGATGAGAATGGCCATTTTAGTCCAGAAGCAGACTGTAATACCATGCTGACCAGTTTTCTTTTGGCTAGTCCTCTAATTGATGTTTGGCAGTGAATGCTAAATCAAATACATATAAATATATATATATATGTTAAATACATATAAAATACATCTATGTAACTACATATGTAAAGATAACATATTCAGAAACCAGAATACTTCCAGATTATTTTGTATGCTTGCTTTAATTTGGCAGGAATAGACACAATTTATATGGATGCAGATTAGAACATGTTGTGGAATAAACCAGCAGGCCTTTAAAATCTAAAGCAAGGGTTGTGCTGGTTTACCCACATCCAGTTTTTGAAATGGAATAATCCTTATAATACCAACAGAATTTCACAGTGATGGATTGGTGTGCATAAAGTTAATCTGAGTTTAATATAACTGAAAGTTTTGCTTTCTGTTTTTTATTAAACTCTCTCATGGCAGTGAACTGAAAAGTAAAGAAGTTATCTGCATAAAGCAAGTGGCAATTATTAGATGTTTACAGACTTTTATCACCACAGTTATATATGTAAGTCAAATACACTCAAATGAATAAGTGAGTAATTATGATCATTAAATATATAAAGGAAGTTACACTGTGAAGCAAAATAACCAGTTCAGTGCACAGAAAAATACAGAGCTGCGCTCTGTAAAGGAGTGCAAATGGATGACAAAGGATTAAAACTGAGACAGCAGGGTGGTGAAGGGAAGCGAGCAAAGCTGAAATTTGGTAAGCTTTCATTTCTGTGGTGGTTGGCTCTGCTATTTGCTTCCTTTTTGTCCCTGGGCATCTTTTTTCATCTTTCTTATTTTATAGAGAAACAAACCACAATGAAAGAATTTACCAAGCCTACCAACAACCATCCAATTTAATGTCTATAAAGTGCTGCAGACATGTAAAGTACTTTCATGTTAGCATCTGTTTTGTGAGCAGATATTTTGGATACTGTTATTGAACAAGTCTTTAGTTACTGAGGAAGGAATCAGCAACAATTGTAGGAAACTATTAAAGATGCTGCTGCTGCTATCTTCTGTTGCCTAGAAACAAGCATTCAAAATTATAAGTGCTCAAGAGAGAAATAGTTGTGTTTGGATTTTTTTGTAGTCCAGTCGTAGAAATTCAGATCTGAGTGGACACATTTTGAAAATGATTAGTAGTCAAAGTAAACCATCACAGAATATTAAGTATGTAAGGGTGAGATAGCTAACAGAGTGAAGGTTTAAATTAGAGCTGTGAAAATTAAACCAGTGATGAGACATGTGTGTTATTGCTTGTCTTTATAGTAAAAAATCCTCTTCAACTGAGAGAAGGAACAAGGAAATTTTACCAGATGGTATGAAGGTATGAAGGTATGAAAAAGGACTGCAGATTTAAGCCTTGTACAACCTTGGAAATAGTTCTTAACAGGAGATTTCTTTTGCTAATAAGCTTATTGACTTAGAGAATTTAAACTGAAAGATAGTGATAATTAATCATCCCTCGATATAAATAGAATTGGATTCTTCTTTGGAATTATTTTCTGTGCATTTTTTAAGAGTGTGCCATCTTCTATGTTTATCATTAGTGTATCAAACATCTCTAATATACAGTCATGGTATTAGCAAGAGGAATTAACTTCATGTTGACCTTCTTGGGATATTTTCTGGACATATTGCTAGCTCGGAGTTTATATGGATAGGTTTTTTTCCTATGGATTGGCATTCAGTTTTATTTCTTGTGACAGCTTTCTTCTTCATTAGTGCAGGCAAGGCTCATGTCAACAGTCAACCTGACATGTGTATTCTACAGTAAGTAATAGTCACTTAGCAGAAAAAAAAAATGTATTATCATTACAAAGTACCATAGAAGATAATATGAAGAAACATTTCCCAGGAAGTCAGTGTGATCTTAACAGAGGGGGCAGCTGTAATGAGCAATTGATGGAGCATGATATGAAACCCGAGGGCAACGAGTCATCTTGATTATCTGACTGTCATCTGAGAGCTCTGATGGAACAAACAGGGGAAGTGGCAGAGATCTACTAAACTTCAGTGTGACATTGCCCCTGCCTCTGAAGACCATGGCAAAAGTGCCCTTGATTTTAAAGGAGAAAAGAAAAACATACAGAATGCCTAGACTTGAAAGCTGCCATTATTATGCTGCTGAACTTTAAAAACTGGCTTTTATCAGAAAAGTTCCTGTGTCTTTTGAGGATTAAGTATTTTGCCTACTCTCGCTCTTGAGAACTGCATAGGTTCGGCACAGGAACCGCACAGGATAATCCTCATCTAGTTGATCGTCCTTGAATTTTGTTTTAAAATCTGCCCTATTTTTAGGGGGTTTAGCTTTGGGATGAAACATAGTAAGACAAAAGCCACAAAACCGGTCACAATTTTGTGCGTTATTTTAATGCAGTTATCTGACCTGCTCAGAAATCAAAAATCTGAATACCTTTCTTCTCTCCGGTATCATTGTCAGTTTTCTTTTGCAGCATTAAATAAAAAGTTCAAATTTGGGTTCACTTATTCATTACTTCTTCACATTATTTTTATCTGCATACCTACATTGATTTTTTTCATGTGGCTACTGAGAAATATATGTGGATGGGGATTATTTTGGAAGCTTTGTCTCCATCCTTTGTCCTCCAACAATGTCTGAGGAGGTATTAATGAAATTTGGCAGTAAGGGTTTGTAAGCACATCCTGTTGTTTGACCATCTGCTGAACGTGTGCAAGTTCCGATTAAAACAGTTGTCTCTACAAGTTCCTGAAACTCATGCTTTAAGGGGAAGGGAAAAAAAAAAAACCAAAACACCACAACAAAAACCTTTGTCATTTGTGTGAAAAAGGGTGGGGGTTTTTTGGACTCACAGGGTCTACAAATAAATGTGTCTGACTGAATAAATGACTGGGTGAAATAAATCAGTTTGTCTCGTTTCCAATTTTGTATTCCTAAAATTGAATTCTTCAGAGGCTAAAGGATCCTATGAGAACAGTAACAGAGAACTTTCCTTTCTGCTGTGCTTACTCTTGGCATGTTTCCAGGATTATGGTACCCTTACTGTTCCATGGTACTAAATGTAGAAAAGAGGAAATACTGGCTTAGTAGTTATTTCTTTTTTTTTTTTTTTCCCACCTTCCATTAACAGAAACTTTTTGTCTTATTCTTAGTCATCAACACAGATGATGGTCCCAGAGCTCTTACATTGGAGGATTATTTGAGTGGAAACTTCCAATATAAAACATTTTTTCCCTACTGGGTGTCAGGTAAGCAAAACCTTTTCTCAAACATAGATAAGCCTTTCCAATATATATTTCTAGACTGGTTTACACAGGCTGAGAAATGTATTTTCCTTCCAGCTTTACTGTGAATGAATGCTAACTATGAAATTAAACAATGTGCTAGTCAAAATTTATGGTTGAAATTTACTATTCTGTCAGTCATTCTAGAAAATCCAGGTATTCTATGTTTCAACAGACATGTTTGAGTCAAGTATAAACTATAATTTTACAGAGGCCTGCAGTGTTTTATTTCTTCGGCTGTCATGTTCATTGCAGCAAGTGAAAGAAATATGTCAATGTGTCAGTCATTCCTTACGCAATCTCCTTTTTATGCTTTTCACAGCACTTTTTCACTTACCACTTGTAGTGTTTGAGGTATTCTGTCTTACAGGCCCTGTGCTTTGTTTTCAGTAGTACCTGGCTCTGCAATGAGTCCAGCTGTTCTTATCTCATTTGAGGAATGAGATAACTCACTGCTGAAATTCCTGAGTTCCAGGCCGTTTCATTGAAAACAAAGCTGAGTTTCTAAGTTCCTTAAGGTAGAAGGCAAAGACATGAAATTAATTGTTGCTGATAAATGTGTCTCTGTGTGGCTGAAATACCTGTTTTGTTATCATTGAATTAAAGTGGCATGGAAAGGCTGGAGCTGGACTGGATTGCCTTCGAACACACACATCACTACCACTCCTATCGATGAGCTGCCTCAAGCAGTTACTGTTCTCTGCCTAGAGCAAGAAATGTAGTGCCCGTTCCCTTGGATTCTTACCAAGCTAGTTTTTTCCCGCAATTTTAGAACTGAAATGAAGCCTTATAGGACATTGCTAGCAGCAGTTCAGATTTTACAATTAACATTTTGAAGTATGTTGATATCACTTGTATGATTTAAAAATTAGGTCACGATTTGTTAGAACTCTGTCTGAATGTCTGAAGGATGTAGGCTGCATATCACCTAAACCTAATACTCTTCTTCTCTCTTTATAGCTTTCTCACTTAGACTTATCTTTCAACAGTCACAAAGCTCACACAAAAGTCATGCCATAGATTCCATAGATAGTCATGCCTACAGCATTCCATATGTCTACTTCTCTTCTGAAACAAGGAGTTAAAATTGAATATCTCATCCTAAGGGTGTCTGAGATCAGCACAAATGCTATTACACAAATCACAGAAGTGTGCTCAAAAGATCCAATGGTGATCTAATTTCCTAAAAATGAGCACCTTAACACAAGGTTTCAAGCTGCTTTTAAACTTCTAGTCTTGCCCTTTAACTAAAAAGTATATAATTCCTTCTCTCTTTTTACCTAAGTGAAAATAGTGATCTGAAATTAAAATTCTGATCTTTATCCTCTACCAGCCTATGGCTCAGGTCTTGAGCACAGGTAGGGTTAAATTCCATTCTCAGTCAAGGCCACCGACCCTTGACCCTCACTTTGTAGAACTTGTGTGAGTAAGGGCAGTGTCATTTATGCAGTGGCAGTTACATGGAACTGCTGTTCTCTATGGAAGATACAAATGAGAATTTTCTGGTAAAATGATAAGCAAAGATACTGAACATTTTCTTTAAAACATTTGCATTTTGATACTGGCCTTCTAATGGGTCTGTCACTGGCATTCTTGATCAGACATTGCTGAGAATAAAATCTGGCATTTACTTAAAAAGTTAACTGCCTGATCCTGTGTGCAGAGGATAATCTGGAGAAGGTAGTTTCTTTCCCTGAAGACAATTTCTTGATAACTCTGTACTTGGCCTTATTAAAAGAATGTGATGTAGATGCCAAAAGATATTTGCTCAAAATCTGTTCACTGAAAGGAGCGTGAATACATTGATAAACAGCTTTGTTCTGTAGAATCTTCTGTGAAGGTAACAAACATTTTGTCTTGTTTATAAAGATAATGAGTATCTACATCAGTCTGCAGAAGATGATATTATTCTTTACAATGTTGAAAGGAATTATGCAACTACCATCATGACTAACAGAACAATGGTATGTACCTTTTTAATTAATAAAAAGGCAGAAAAGTGGAGTTGCATTTCAAGTCCCAGTTTAAAAGTGAATGAGACTAGAACCTAATCTACTTCTCAATCTTTCAGAAACAAGTTAATGCTTCAAATTATGTGTTGTCATCAGACCAGTATTTCATAGCTCTGGAAAGCAATTATTCAAAGGTATTAATTTTAATATGTCTCTTAATGAAATGTTTAATTTCATGTAGTGTTTTTTTGTTTGTGATTACCACAGATAAATGTTTTTTGGTACTTTCTTGATATGGGGGTAGGCTGTGAGAAGGCAGCTGATCATTTGTAATTAGATTATCTTTTTCCAAGCTAATAGTATTTTCTTGCTTAATTTATGCAGCTGTGGAGATACTCTTATACGGCATCATACCACATTTATGATCTCATATATGGGTAAGGCCTGATATTTCTTACAGAGGGCTGTGGCGAATACACTGTAGTGGATTTGCTTGCAAGCTGAAAAACTGTAGTAAAGTGACTATCACCCTGCTTCGCTTTTTCCTGAATCTATCAGGTTACTTGTTCACTTAAAACAAATGTTCCCTAAGAAAATCATACATTCTTTTCATTTACTTATCCAGGTATCTGGATTGATTTATATTCCATGCCCTAAAACTTTCACTGCTCAAGATTCTAATTTTTTTTTTCTTGTTTGCATAATTTTTGCCCACTCTATCTTGGCTGCTTGAGTCCTCTTCAGTCTCACACCTTACGTCTCCATGCCCTTCTGTTAAATCATTCTTTTTATCATTGATCCAGTCTTTAACTTCCCTAAAATATTCACACGTCCTTTAGGGCTCCAGTGGTCTTGTAACAGTCCATCCCGCATTCCTCAAAAGTTTACAGATTCTTTTTTTTCTCTTTCCCAAGACCTTCCCCAAATCACTCCTCTTTCCACCCAAATCCAAAGGAGGTCATGTGCTTATCTGCCTCCCCAGTCACCTTTTTATGCCATAAGTAGCAGTGTGACCAAATGCTTCTTAGTTCTGAGCAACAAGGGCTGCCCTGGGCTAGCTATGCCATTCTTTGGAAATTGTTGGCTGAAGGTGACAGGAAAAGGTTGCTGCAGGCTAACGTGAGTGGAGAGGTACTGCATGTGGGTTGTGATCCTTAACAAGTGCTGTAAGTGCTGTTGTTATGCTTGGCTCAGCTTGCTGTATCCTGAGCTCACGTTTCCCAATAACTTCCTGAGACCGTAATGCAGACTGTAGGTAGAGCAAATGACTGTAGATGCTTGTGCAGCATCTGAAAAGAGAAAAGGCTGGCTTCTTAAGCTGTTGAATAAGTTTTCAAAGGGTTCAGTTTAAGCCTTTGCCGGCGTTGGTGCACACCATCATTTTCCTGCATGTCTCTGCCTGCCTTAATTGCACATTGCTCGAGAAACAATAAGCAGTTAGAAAATAAAGCCATTCGTGATTTTTTTGTTAACGTACAGTATAATGATTCATTTGCACTGTGCACAAAAAGCCATCTCAACTTCTTTCCTTTTTTTTAGTGGTTTTGTAACAGAAAATCAGCTTCCACATAAAATTCAGTATATATCCTGGTCACCCGTTGGACACAAATTGGTTAGTAAAGATAATTGTTAGAATGAACTTGCTTTGTGTGGTTAGAAGACATTTGTCTGCCTTCGGTTTTATTTTGTTAGGCCATATTTTTGACAGGCTTGTGTTTATTAATCTTAGTTGAGAGCAAGAATGACAAAACAGCTGTAACTTGTTAAAATTTAACTTGTCTGCGTCTCAATAGAAGATAATCCGTGCTCTCAGCTACTTTACATGTTTCAGTTTGCTCACCAGTCTCTTATGAAGAATTGACCAAAATAATTGTATATAGTATTAAATGTAGTTTGAAGGTCTGAAAACTGATAGATTTTCCTTTGACACTGTATAATGCATGAATTTACTATGGAGCTTTAGATATCTGTTCTAAAGTTTTTAGTCTAGGAAATGGCTGCCAGATTCCTGTTACAACAATGTTACAACAATGTTATTCTCTTTTTTTTAATAGCTCCTTGATAGCCAGTTGTATATTTCTCATTGTAATAGAACTATCTCATAACAAATTTAGAAAATTTTTTTATTCTTGATTCCAAAGCATCATCCAATAATAGTGCATTTTTGAGTTGCTTATCCACTATTGACAAAATATTTATGCAAAAAAAAAAAATCAATTTTTTTATTTAAAAAAATACCCAAGGCTAAATATTTAGCCCAATGGGCTAAATATGAATCCTTACTAGGATTTTTTTCCATGTTCTACCAGAGTATTAGTTCTCTCACTTACAGTAAATATTGTTATTTTCTTTATCAAGAATTCTGAAGACAGTACACAGTGAAGATAGTTTCCTATCTTTCTAGTATTAATAGTCTGTGATGTTTTTATAAAATAGTCTGGAATTGTTCAAGGCCAGGCTGGGTGGAGCTTTGAGAAACCTGGTGTAGTGGAAGATGTCCCTGCCCATGGCAGGGAGATTGGAACTAGATGATCTTTAAGGTTTCTTCTAGCCCAAACCATTCTGTGATTCTGTAGTCCTTGTATTGTATCTGAGAGTCCTAGGGATTGCTTTGTTTTTCTTTCAGAGCACAAAGTAGTTAAGATGTTATGGTGATGTTGCTAACAAATGCTTACAGCTTCAAAAGGCAGGATTTTCTAAGAGACTGATGTTTCTGGTGCCCGTTTCTTAACCCCATGTCCATTCATTTTATTGAAATTTAGAGATAACCAAGACCTGCAAGCATTCCTTGCAAGAACTCTCTTTGGGCAACTGATTTACTCCCAAGGAACAAACCAGCCCAGACAGAGTAAAGCCTTTTTTTGTCTCTTCTCACTTCACCTAGGCCTTTTGTCAGATTTAGAAAAGTCCAATTATTTTCTTATCAGTTACTGTATGTTTGTTTTAATCTTCTACTTTTGGTGGAACAAGAAGAAAAAGTCACACAACAGTATGAGGGTCTCTTACAAAACACAGTAATTTGAATGAGTTGCAAAGGTTGTAATTTTTTTTCATGATTTTCCACACACAATGTATCATTTATTTGTTAACATACCTACCCTTGAGGAATTTGCAAGGGCTGTTAGTGTAGCATTTATTTCCCTTTCTGTATTCATTAGGTCTTGTTGGTGTAATGTAAGAGCATTGACTGCAGAATATCATACTCTAACCCCTGCTATTGACTATGCTCATAAGAAATACTTTCTCTTCTTTAGGTATATGTATATCAGAATGATATCTATTTGAAACAAAGTCCAAGAGAGGCACCAATTAAAATAACTAGTGATGGAAAACAGAATGAAATATTTAATGGAATTCCTGATTGGGTCTATGAAGGTAAGTAGATCTTGAAGAGCAACAACTAACATGAGAAATGCTTTGTGTAGCTTACAATGCATTCTAAAATATGTGATTATACTTTTTTAGAGCCCTAGATTACTTAATTTCCTTATTGTATTTGCTGTACAATGACTGAATTTTGTATTCATAGTGTGTAACCAAAATAATGAGTCTTTGTTACTGAAACTCTGTCAGAACTGTACATATTTGGCTTCCTGCTGATGCACAGGCTGGGCATTAAGCTTTAATGGGAGTTTTAATTTTGGTGGGAATTTGGCACTTCAGTTGATCCCAAAAAAATTTTTAAAAAAACAAAGACATGCACACAAGAAAATCCCAAGTGGGTTAAATGGGATCTGTGTGCCTGTTTTGAGAGTTCTTAAGGCCTTTCAGAATTGAGATGTATTGCAGTAAGTTTGATGTTACTTGTTTATTGTAACTGTCTACATGTCTAGGTTGCTGAGTAGAATGCTAAAATGGATTAGAAGATAGATTACAATGATAAACTATTATTTTATTTGTTTTTCCTCAGAGGAAATGCTAGCAACAAAATATGCACTGTGGTGGTCTCCAAGTGGAAAATATTTAGCATATGTACAATTTAATGATTCTGACATACCAGTTATTGAATACTCATATTTTGGTGAGGACCAATATCCTAGAAAAATAATTATCCCATACCCAAAGGTATGTTTTGTAATTCTTTTGACTTCCTTTCTGTTGAGAAATAAGTTATGAAAATGATAAAATTAACTGTGCTTAGGAAATGGTTGTATTATAGTAGTTAAATCCATTGTGGCTTAAATGAAAGAAAACAAACTTGGGCCAAGTTTTGAAAAGCTGTACGTACATTCAAAACTGTAAATATAATATCAGTGAAATAAATGGAATTACTCATGCAAGTAAAAAGCCTGTGCAAAAGTGCATGCTTGCATGGTCAAGCCTTGGTTTTTTCAATTCAGTTTATTTATTGTGATGTGCTAAGTATGCAGTTGTTATTTTTCATTACAGTAAATAAATTATGAGACTTTTTTTATTTTTAAAAATAAAGGCTATGACAGCTTCAGTTTATTTGCATACTTCATAGGGCTTTTTGATCTCAAGGGCCTTTGGATTTTAATTGCCTTCTAGTGCCAGATCTAAGGCAAGACAGTTTTGGGTTGGCATTTCTTCAGCATGTAGAGAGCTCTACTGACTCTTGTCATGTTGATATGATTGGAAGGGATTATATTAATGTATCTTAAGAAGTTGCTCACCTGTCAACTGGGTTGGTTACAGCTCTAAGGTAAAACTGGATGGTTTAGACCACACATGGAGGAGAATTAAAGCACTAATAACATATGCAATGAATAACCAACCATGAAATCAGTTTAAGCAATCATTTAACATCTGGGATGTCAAACAGCACTTGCAGTCATGTGAATGTACTCCTGGAGTTTTATGCCAAAGTAAGTGTAGTGTGTGCTGCAGAGATCCACACTGCAAACAGAACACTGGTTCCCATCAAGCACGTTTTCCATATAGAAAGGCACTAAATTTGACTGTTTAAAAGGGTTTCTTCTTTATATATTAAATGATGCAAAATTAAATGACATACTACTGCTGTAGTGTCACTCTGAGATCTTATAGGACCACATTTGCCCTGTAATACTCAACTGAATATGTATTTTGTAACCTATCTACTTTCTTGCAAAAAGCATTGTAATTTTCCTCAATCTGAATTGTTTAGAGCCTGGTTTGAATAACCTGATACATTTTCTTTGAAGGCTGGGGCTAAAAATCCTACTGTTAAAGTGTTTATTGTAGACACTACTTACCCTGAACTGTTTCATCCTAAGGAGGTGCCAGTTCCTGCAGTCATAGCATCCAGGTAGTGTGCCCTCAAATATGTCTTTTCTTGCTTTAAAAAAGTTTTTGCCTATGTGTTTTAAATGATTCAATCTCTGAGTTGTTCTGTTTCTTACAGGGGACTGCCATATTAATCTCGTAGAAGGATCAGAAGCTAACTAGAAATGTTGTATTTTGATTTAGCCTGTCCATATGATAAATTGTTATAAAGGACAAAAAAATACACTAAAACAATGCTTCTTCCACAGAACAATATGGGGTATAGAATCTGGATCAATGCTGCTATATTCCTGTTGTTTAATAACCACCATTTCTTTCTTGTTTTATTTTTTAGTGATCACTATTTTACTTGGCTTACGTGGGTAACAGATACTCGAATCTGTGTGCAATGGCTAAAGAGAATCCAGAACTTTTCAGTCTTAGCCATTTGTGACTTCAAAGAACGTACAAATACTTGGGACTGTCCAGAGGTAATAAAGTTGGAAATACAAATTTAAAATTGCTGAAATTAGAATTTACTAATCCCTGCCATAATTGCATTTTACAGCATTTGATCGCGTTCATCTTTTACTAGTGATGCCTTTTTTCAATATTTTAATTGCTGGAGAAGGGCTGAAAAAATATTATTTACTCCAACAAGAAATTGAATCACCAAAATATATTTTATGCGAGGCTTAAATAACAACCAAAGCAACAAAAACCAGAAGAATGCTGTTAAAAAGTTTTAGTACTGTTGTTTAGTTCCTTCTTGCTTCATCACATCCAAAAATGGAACCATATAGAATCTGTATCATTTTTTAAAAGAAAATCTGATTAAACCATGTTGAAATTTGATGCTAAGCTTGATTAAATCATGTCCTTTATGATTAATATTAAATTAGTTGAAAGAACGTACTCATTAAAAGAGGGGAGCTTTTCAGGAGGAGGAAAGACTTCTGTCTTACCAAGTCTCCAGTTGGAGAGAGCAAGCAAGTTTTCAGAAATACAATCAGATCTGAAAAGAATTTCAGTTTAATTGCAACAATAGCTCTACCTTTTTGTTTAAATATATCATTCAATGATTTAGACAGTTTGGAAAGAAAATCATGTTCTGCTGAGCAGAACAGAGCTCTGTAAAGCCTGAAGAGTGTAGATACAGATAAATTCATATAGATCCTGAAGGAAAGACAACCCTGAATTTCAGTAAATCTAGTATAAAATCTCTTTTATCATCTTCTAGTATTAATGGTGTTTGCTTGTTGTCTTCTTAGGGTTGATGGTACAGAACACCTATAAAAACTAGTGTTAGGATGAAACCTTGAACTAATAGAAAATAAAAGGCAAGAATATTTATAAAAGTGTTCTATGTAACTGATAAATTGTAACTTCAGAGTTTACTGACACAGCCTTTTCAAGCTGAAAATAATGTTTACTCCTCTGTGATGCAATAATTGTTGCAAATTGAAAGGGAAGTTTAGGTCCTGTTATTTCAAAAACATAATCATTGAAGTAGTTCTCCACAGAGAACTATCATAATATATTAGGAAAATATACATATTTCGTGAAGTATTTGAAGTATTTCCTAAGTAATTGTTCCACTTTATAAGTACATTAACATTGAATCTCTGTCTTGCCTTCACGTAACATATATATAATAACTACATGTTTTAACATACAGAAAAAGGTTTAAGGGTTCTAGGATTCTACTATAATCCACCAAAGTACTTTAACACAAGCTTAACTTTTAGCATATAACCAGTTTTATTTATTTCAGTAGGTCTGTTTATGTGTTTAAAATTAAGCATGTGCTTAATTGCTTTGCTGGAACCAGACCAGACCAATTAACATCTTGCAGGACTGTGTTCATGATCCTTGTTTAATTGCATTTCTCCATGAAACCTTATTTATGGAGTCACTACTGACGTTTCTATAATTCTATATTTATACAGTGATACAATGCTTTTATCACATTAAAGTTCGCACAAATGGCCAATCGAAGGAGTGTGAACAGATGGGAGTGCTGCATTAGCTCTATTTGCCATTAGAAAGTATATCTCTCTACATTTCCTTTGGCAAAAATAGTTCTCTTGTTGAATTCAGATTACATTGAGCTTCTAATGTACGACAATAATGCTAGGATTTATGCACTTGAGAATAATAACAAAGTATAATCTACAAGATGTTCCTAAAGTGTAGATTCATCAGAAATGTTCACATGTTCAAGTCCTGCTCGTGTGCATAGACTGTAGAAATAAATATTACTTTAGTAGAAATATTCGTGTGAGTAAAAGCTAGACATGTGTTTGTGAAATTGGTATTTCCTATAAAGATGCCAGTTCTCTAATTAAATTCTGTAAATGATTTAATACACAGAAAAATCCCATAGAAATCAAGGGGACTACTCACATGATAGAAGTTAAATATATCCCTAATGCACTATGTCATCAAGATCTGAGTCTTAATTTAAAGAAAGGAAAATAAAGTTAGATGCAGATATAAAACAAGACATCCCATTTTTCTTATCTTAAAAGGAACTAAAATCCATCTTCTGATGTAATAGCTCGGCGGAGCCCTTGCAAAAACTAAATAGTCTTCTAAGGCACCAATACTGCAATTTTTTTTCCTTAATTCTTCTTTATAAATACATTATTTGCAAGATTTTGTAAACTCACACCCTTTAATGTCTCTAAGCCAAGCACCACATCTGGAGACTCTAGATCTTTATGTACTTAAAGTATTTGGCTTGTATTTTTAAGTTTTTTAAGGTTTACATTTAAAAGATGTACCTAGTATTCACATCATCCACTGTTATAAATCAACATCACAGTCTGAATTAAAACAAAATATGAATCAGCTGAAAATCTGAAGTATACTTTTAATATTATTATTCATGAAATTACTTTATTTGGGTTTTTTACTGAAAAAATCATGAGATTAAGTATTTGTTCATTCTTGTTTTCAGTGAAAAAGTTGAATAAGGTTAAAATAATTACTCTAGATTTTACTTTGCTCTGATGATAGCTGTTAAAAAATAATAGTTTCACTAACATAATGACATTAATACAAAAATATTGTTTACTTCAAACAGCCTTCAAGTCCCTGAACCTTTATAGCAAGTATTCTAAAATTCTTCTACAGGTGGCTACAGATTTGTTTATTTGAAGATTTTGAATCTCCATGAACTCAATCTTCTCAAAGACTGTATATTTGGTTTTGTTTTTCAGAATCAGCAGCACATAGAAGAGAGTCGAACAGGATGGGCAGGCGGAGTAGGTTTTCTTGTTGTACTCTGTTTTGAGTCCCTGAAAAGCTTCGGCTTTCCGCATCTTCACATCAGTGTTTTAGAACATGAAGCACCCTTCTGAGTCATAACAACACTACTGCTTAAACCTGTTGCAATGTAGGACTGAGACTCGTAATACTGTGCTAGATGTAGTATCTGCCTACCTGCTCTCTGAATTTAAAAACTTATTTCTGCCTCCATTTGAAAATCTTAGACCAACTGACTAGACACAATACTGAAGGAAGGGAAGTCATGAAAAGTGGTAGATTTGTAGTGCAGTGTAACTATTAGAAGCATCCTGGAGGCTAAGAATAGATGTAAAACTCCTCTGATGACACTAGGGCAAGGAATCAGATTGGCTATCGTAGTACTTGAAGAGTAAAACCTGCCCATTCATAACAGAGTTTAGTGCCAAGTGCTGCACATCTTCAGCTGGGGGGAACCTTCAAGGTAAGACACCCCACTTGCAATGGTAGGTGATATTTCTCTATAGCTACTTATAAGAAAACGAAATTTTTCTCCACCCACTAGAGACAAAACACATATCTTTGCAAACTTGCAGTAAAAACAAACCTACAAGGAAATTCTAAGAGCATGAGATCAGCATTTGCAATCATATGGTCCAACTGTGAATGTGTACTATTGCTGATGTTTACTTACATTTACAAGCAGGACAAGTTAACTGAATCCAGTGTGCAGAACCTCACACTGTGCCTCAGTGTCCTGCAGTGGACTTAAATGCAAGCTTCATTTTCAGTACACTGTCCTTTAGGAGACATGTTTTAATATGAAAATCACACATTTGCAAGGATTAATTTCACTTCATCCTTTTCATTTTTTGCCACTTCTCTTGAGATTCTCAGGTTTTTATTAGAGCTAAAGAAATTGCACATATGCATAAATCCCCTCTTTAGCTATTATGGGATTTCAAGCATTAGGAATCACAGAAGCAATCTCCAGGACAATTTAATTTGTGGTCACAAGTTCTAGTTTAGCTTGGGTTAGTATTCTTCAAAAGTCATACTCACTGCAGAAGGTCTGGTGCTATGTTTGAAATGCTTGCAGGTCATTCTTCTGTCTTCGTGTTTTGAAAGTAAAACTTAGAGTTGCAGTAACTCAGGCTTGACTGACAATTTTGGTAAAGAGGTGATTGTTTGAAAGGAAGCAAAAGTTGAATGATCTTATGTGGAATAATCTATTCTTTAAAATTAGTGGAATAGCATGGGAAACATCAGATAGCCATTTATTTAGTGCTGTGTTCATTGAAACAGCCAAACTCTGTGATCCACAGAATATTGAGTCTCTCACGATTCATGAACATTGGCTTTATACAGAAACTTATTTTTTAAAAATCACCTCTATCTGTTTTTAAATTAAAAAAAGGTCATTCAGAAAATACAAATTATTCCACTCGCATTTGTCGGGTGCTTGAGGTATCTGTATTATCAGTTTTAGAAATCTGACATGACAGGTTAGAAATTGTAATCTATAATGATTGGGAGATTGAATATCACTTGTGCAAAGTATTTTTCCCCTTTGAACTGATTTTAGTATGTGCACTATAACCTGTTAAACAGCTCAGACAGTCTTACTTACATCCGTCTACTGTTTTTCTTCCATTGTTTCAGTTCTTTGTTTCTGCACCTTATTTTACATCAGACAGCCGTTCATACTACAAAATTTTTAGTGACAAAAATGGTTATAAGCATATTCATTACATCAATGGCTCTGTGGTAAGTCAAGCAAAGTGTTCTACATTGATCTGCTGTAAGTTCCTGAAATAATTCAACAATATTCAGTAACGTAAATGTCTTTCTACACAGGAGAATGCAATCCAAGTTACAAGTGGAGAATGGGAGGCAATATACATTTTCAGAGTAACAAATGATGCAATGTAAGTGTCATGAAGAAAACAGACTGTGAGTGATGTCGGTAAAAGCAACACAATCATTTGAACACCATTTTTTAACTGACTGACTGACAGGTTATAACTAGGTATAATTTGTTTTTTTTCCGAATTCATACACAACAAATTTGTATGCAAAGGCACTGCATAGGTTTGCAAACATGGTTTACTTCTGAGAGATTCTTTGCAAATTGTCCTCAATTTTCTATTTAATCACCTCTCTTAGAGAGATGTATTTAAAAATACTTCATTTATTCATGTGTTTAATCCTTACACAATTTGCAGTTACTCGTCTTTTTATGATGCCTCATTCAGCTTACTGAATAGATAGATACAGCTTCCATAATGGGAATGATTAGCTCATGAGAATTAAGAAAGAACTCCTATTTATATGTCTTATGTGTCATCTAATCATAGTTTGAGCAAGGATTTATTAAAATAAAAGGTATATAAGCTTAACTACTCTTCCATTGCATGCAGAAATCTCAAAAAGTCTAAATTAACTTCCAAGACGGCATTTCATCTTGCTGCTGGTTCATAGGTCATAACTTTGTGGATTATTTATTAACATATAAATGAATTTACAGTTTCTATTCAAGCAATGAATTTGAAGGCTATCCAGGAAGAAGGAATATTTACAAGTAAGTGTTATCAACATTATCTTAATGATAGTAGGTTGATAGAAGATATCTATTGATTTTTTGATAAAACAATTTAATTTTAAGATGTCTAAAATGTAATTTCACAAGATATTTTAAGTAAATCTTCACCTCAAATTACATCTGAGTATTGAGGAGAAATAATATCTAAGGTTTAAATATACTCTTGGGAAAAAAATCGATAAAAAGGCCCAGCATTTTTTTTTCAATTGAATTGGTCTGAAAGTACAATGCCTGTGTTCAAGAATGTGATGCAGTAAGTTGTAGCAAAATAACGATTTATTTTATTTTTCTCCTAGAATCAGTATTGGAAGTAAACCTATAAGAAAACAATGCATTACTTGCAATTTAAGAAAAGAGAGATGTCAGTATTATACAGCAAGATTCAGTGAACGTTCTAAGTATTATGCCTTGATCTGTTATGGTATGTATAGCATGAGAGCAAACATATAATCAGTTGTTCTTTTGAATTTATCAGTGCGATAGTTAATACTGTAGTTATGTGGTTAATATGTAAGGACAGGGAGATCACAATCTAAAAAAAAAAATAAGAAAAAAAGTATCCAAGGTTTTCCTTTTGTGTATTTCATATAAAGTTTACTGTTCTTCTGATTCTGCAGTGACTGATCAGCTGAAAAGTTCCTTAGAATTTCTGTGGAGCAGAGAACCAAATGTAGCAAATAACAACACCTTTCAATCATTCCTGCACAAAACAGTCAGTAAGGTCATCACCATGTGAAAGGCGCACACCTTCCCAAATACGATGTGACATGTTCTCAGAAGAATGTTTCACATTGTTAATTCTGCGTTTGCCTTATGTAATCACATCTCAGGTATTAACTAGATGTCACTTCATCTCTAGGGTGGAAGAGTTTGCTAATAGAGTTCCTTCTATTATGTTTGCTAAGCAATGCCTGTATGTATGCAAGCCTTTGTACGCACAGTACCTTACGTATGTCATGCAGCATGAACTTGTGGGTTACCCAGAAGAGAAGATTCAGATCTGTGTGTTAATTTAAGATCTTTAACTGTCAGTTACCAATGTTAATGTAATATACACTACATCATCAAATTCCAGCTTCAAACTGTAAAGAGCCTTCTTATCATTCTTGTGACAGGTCCAGGGATTCCCATTTCTACTCTTTTTGAGAACTACGGTGATAGAGGTACTGCAAGTATTCTGCCTATTTCTGAGCAATTGTTATAACTCCTTGATCTTCACTATGCAGATCCTATAATACAATATTTAGGCTTATAATCAAGAAGCCTTTCATCTTATTTGGTATTAAAATATGTATTATCCTTCTAAATTTGTTAATTAGTAAAATCCAAATACGAATTAACACACTGATGCCTTTATTTTAATTCCTGAGTCCATCACTTTTATAGGATCCTGATGTTTTCCCTGATTATTCATTATAGATAAAATGAACATCAGCAACTCTTTGTCTACCAAATTTTGAGTCAAACTTTGTAGAAAATATTATGCTTTACAGACTATTCCTTTTCACATTTGGATGAACACAAGACTTCCTGCTTTCTTTCATGAGGCAACACTACCTTGTACAAAAGGCAACCCTGTGCTATTTAGAGTTTGACCTATTGTGCTGTACTAATTAGCATTTGGATCAATGACTTGCTCTTCAGCTATCAGTAGAGATGTCAGGGAAGAGCAGAAGCTTTTTCTGATGATCAGTTCAAAAATAGCTGCTTCAGACAAGGTGCTTCAGACATTGATGCAAAGTGGGATCTTCAGCAAGAAACATTCAGAGCCCTCATTCTTTAAGTAGCCTATCAGTGAAGACTGTTTGCAACCAAGCTGAGAAGGAACTTTCTAACAATGAAAATATTATTTACTCTGCAGTGAATTTTCTGTCTCTGTCCCTTGTTTTTCCCTAAAAGTTTGTTTTCAACTTAAACCCCTCAATCCCTGAAGTGTAACAAAAACTAGCATGATCCTGAATAAAATTTCAGTGACTTAGCATTCCCCTTCCTTCTCCAGTAATCATTGGAATAATGAACTAGTATTTGTAACGGTGCTTGCAGTTCATCCCGTATTGATAACCCAAATCACTATTAACTGGCCAGAAGACATATGAAAACATAAGGAAGACAAATGCCACAATGTTGTTAAGCTAAATTAATCTGTGGTGATTCAGGTAGAAATCAATTAATTGCAATATAATATTATTTAGACTCCAATAGCAGTTGGTACATCTTAGTTTTTAATCACTCAAAAATGTTTGCAGATGGAAAAGATTGGTTATTGTGTCTATTGCAATAATGCTATAAAAACACTGTGTTCTGGTATTTCTTTTGCAGAAGGTTTAAATACAGTTCATGCATGGATTTTTTTCATACATAATCTATATATTCATAGCTTTCTGTTTTCCCTGATTCATTTTCACCTTGTTTATCAGGGGCCCTACTACCTTATCAAACTGTGAATTGCATGAAATGCAGCTAAGTGCCCAACTGTAATTATGTGTTTCTTAACCTCTCTGCTGGAGAGAAAAGTTTCATGTAATGCATTTTCACTACTAGTTTCATGATTTTCACTCAACTGTGCTATTACTCTTCAGGAATAAAAACAAATTCAGGCTAGTCTTAGACTTTTTCATTACCTTTTTTTGGATTAATTTTCCTTATGTGCCTTGCTTTCATAATCTCTTCTGTGGTACAAAACTATTTTTAGTAAATCCATTTTCATTGCAATTGGCAGCATTTTGATATCACCCATGAACTTTAGTAGGAGATGTGCAGGTAAACTAACATACAACAATTTGGAAGCTCCTTCCAGGACGCCTACAATGCAGTTGTGGTACTGGGAAGTTTCAGGAGTTTTGAGGGGAGGCAGGGAAAGGGTTCAGCTGAGTTTGGGTGAGTATCCAAAGCTAGGATGATCTTTCAGCCATAAAAAACCCACTTGATGCTGCAAAACTTGTCAAGAGTACTTTGAAAGAACAAATTCCACTGTTATATTTCTGACATTTGCTGAGCACTATCCAGCTCAATACATACTGAGAGAAGAATACTTCTTGTATTTTTTTGAGCATTTCCAGAAACAGAGAGGGGGGGGAAAGGTAAACTAAAAAAGAAAAATCTCCTGCAGTTTTAAAAGGTTCTTTGATTTTGAAAGTGAAGCTAAAAGTCACAGATTTTCATTATGTACAACATTCTTCATCCATCACTATTCATTGGAAAGCACATAAATAAATAAGTAAGATGCAGTGGATTCATAATATATAGTTCTGCAGTCTGTGCTGTAAATTAACTAAATTTTAAGTAGTTATTTTTAGAATATGTACCTGTAAATTTGGTCTAAAGCAAGTAAAACACTAAATTTTAATACAGTTTAGGTTAAAAAAAAAAGACAGAAAAGGTTTACTAAGTGTGCAGTAATATATTACTAAGGACAGTTACATGGTAAGTCTAGTGTCTTTGTGCAGGAATGTATCATACAGTGGTTAAGTGAGGGTTTGCCATAACCCCTTGAGAAATTGAATTTCCTGCATGAACCCAAAAACAAAGTATTCCCAAACAACAGTGCACTTAATCACACTGCCCAAGGGTCTCAAATTAAACTGATGTTACTCTGGTAAGCAAGAGAGAAGATAGAGGACTGTTTTGCATGATGGGATGAATTTTGCATTTCCAGCTTCCACCATTTTAAAAAAGTGGGGTGAGGACTCTTCAGGAGGAAGAAGTTTTTTTCCATAACATGCGGGACTCCAACATTCAGTGGCAACATGTGAAATGATCTGCATTGCACAATGTACATCGTGTAAAAATCTAATGACGATTTGTGCCCTGCAATACCAGTGCTTTGCTTTAATTTAGCTGTATGATCAAGCCCAGTTAGAAGTATCTGAGTGGATTTCATTACTCTGCTTGTAGAAGTCAGATTTCCTTTCTGTTCTAATAACGCAAAATAAATGAGTGATAATTGATAAAGAGAAATTAACAATAAATCAGTTAATAAATCAGGCATTTCTTTTACTTAGAGCTCAGAGTATTGGAAGACAATAGAGAATTACAGTCTGCTTTGCAAGAGATCAAGCTGCCAAAAGAAGAAGTTAATAAACTTGAAGTGGATGGTATAAGTAAGAATTACACATCCTTATTATACTTTTTACTGCTACCATTCTAATATTTTTCCTTAATTTAGTGATGTTAAGTATTGTCTTTTTGAAGAACAAACTTGTTGGCCTGTCAGATTGGGAAGAGGCCTGGTTCTGCTCTGCTCAGCAATTAATTTGTCTTTGTCTCAGGGTATCTTTCATTAAAACAGTAGTTAAAATACATCTCTGCTTCACAATACATTTTTTTTTTAATTAATACTATTGATAAAATATTCAAATATTGTGTAAAAACTATATAATGTGGTTATAAAATGTGAAATACAAACTGCTATTCATGTTTTATACATTATATTAGTTGCATACACTGTTCTTTTCACTAGTGACTTTACAAACAGTATTCCATAGTAATAAATCAAAAAAGTTTCAAAAACTAATTTCTGATAATCTTAACAACTGTTACATTCCTAGTTATGATTTTCTAGAAAAACTGGAACATTCTAGAAACACTGAGAACCTAGGTTTTTATGAAATGATAATTTTATGCACAGCTAAATTAAACTAAATGTGGGTACTTTATTTCTTCAAAGTTGTTCTTCAACAGCTCCATATAAACAGTTAATTGCATCAGTTCTGTATTTCACAGTTTATGTGTTTTGTACTGCGTGCTGATTCATGTTCATATACTCTTACACCAAACTCTGGATTATGCTTAGAGGAATCATTTTAACCATTAAGAATATAATTTTAATATGTCTTTTCTAGCTTTGTGGTACAAAATGCTTCTACCTCCACAGTTTGATAGATCCAAGAAGTACCCTCTGCTTATTCAGGTGTATGTAACACTTCCTTTCTTTGATTTTTGTTTTGTCAAAAAACCCATACTTTTTATAACTTAACAAAACCTCATACCTTTGCAACATTTTAGGAAGCAAAACCAAAACTACTTAGTTCTGTTTTGTTTGTTGTGGTGTTTTTTTTAATATATTTCTGGAAAATAAATTTAAGCCAATGGAGATGAATAAGGTTTTTAATGTTAATCTTAGCATGGTAAAGGTTAGTTTCTCAGAGAAAGGAAAAGGCTAAAAACATGTGGGCTGTTCCTTGTAGTTCTTAGCTCTGTAGCTGCTTCTGTTGATCATGAGTGTCTGAAAGTATTGATTTCAGCTTTTTTAATATGAAAAATACAGGAACCTGCTTAATTTTTTAATTAAAAAAAGCCAAGTGCCCAAACTATGTGGACTGGCTTCTTTAAGAGCATTTGTAATAATTTATTGCAGGCAAGAAAGGCAATAAAAATTGCAGTGGAAAGAAAACATAATAAAAAAAAAATATGCAGAAAGGAGAACTGCGTGGATGTAATAAACTTTGCATCATTTTTTATTAACTAGTAATTATCCAAAGGTCCAAGAATGCTAAGTGTGTTTGAATGAAGTTTAGAGTAAAAGATTGCAGTCCTTGAGGTCAAATGTGTATTTGCATTAGGCTGTTCTCATGTATTGCTCAGCTCTGTAGGGTGTGTTCTGCCCACAGCTTGAACAGCCCCACTGAAACAAATAAGGTCTGGTGATGGCCAGAAAGTGTAAGGAGCTCCACTGCTTTCTGCTGTTTTCTTTGGTATTGCTGACTGCATGTGGAGATCAAATGCAGACAAGCACCAAAAAGGGCTATTACACTTAAGGAATTTGGAGAGAGGAAAGAACTGAGTCTCTGAGGCATGACTCTTCCATGGATTCCCCTTAGGACAAGCACCTGATACTGCACCCCTTAGGCTGAGCTAAAACCAATTATTTGCCTTAGGCATAAGACCTAAATGATTAAGATAGCAAAATCTCATAAATATATGAAAATGTTAGTTGAACTGTTTGTCTACTGGGCTCTCTGAACAACAGACACATCGCAAAATGTATGTGGAGAAAATGTTAGCATACGTAGCATGTATAGCTATAGTCCAGTGTCCAGTAACCATTTATAAATTTGTAAGTATGAGTTGAAAATGTGTGAATTTTCATCGTCAGGTATGGAGGACCTTGCAGTCAGAATGTAAAGGAAACATTTAGTATCAGCTGGATAACCTATCTTGCAAGCAAAGAGGGAATTATTGTTGCTCTAGTGGATGGCAGAGGGACAGCTTATCAAGGTGACAAAATTTTGCATGCAGTTTATCGAAGACTTGGAGTCTATGAAGTGGAAGACCAAATCTCAGCAGTGAAGTAAGTAGACTATCTCCCTGTATAACTGTTGTACCTACATGCCTAGAAGTAGTAATGTGAAAAAAAATACGAAATTCTCAGACTTTCTTCTGAAGAGCTGAAGTGTCCAGGAAATAAGAACACTTGTAAAAATAAAGTATTACTGTTTGCTTCATCTCAGTGAGATTTTGTGTGGTATCAAGTCCATGTACCACTAAGTCCACATCTGGACCTCACTACTTCCATTTTATTAGATGGAAGCTTCAATCCTAGGCCTAAGGTAATACAAGTGAGAGTGGTGAGATGCAAGCCAAGGTACTATCCATTATCCTGAAGTTTTCCCTGTAGGGCAAACCTACCTCAGTGATGACAGAGGTTAGAGAGAGATCCATAGTGATGTTCCACACTGATTATCTAAAGGTCAACTGTGAAGTTTGCAGCTAAACTGAACCTCTCACAAACCTTCTAAAGGTCAGTTAGTCATAAACTTGCATTCTGTGCTATGCATAAACCTGTGTTATGGGAAGTTAAGAACAACAGAAAATGTCTGAGGTCCCCAATAGGTATTCCCCAACAGCTACTCCTTTGAATCAAAACACTTAAAAGGGTTCCAAGGGAAAATGATTCCCTATGCAGAGTTTTTTGGGAGGGAATGAAAGCTGAGGATTGTAAAGAAAGACTGACTGTTAATCTTACAGATGCAGTAGCACTGCTAAAGTGAGCAGTGTTAATTTGTTAAGTGTTAATTCAGCCATCATAGGGATGAGTACAAGGCAGGAATATGGAATTTAGTCTAGCCTAAGGAGTTTGGCCCAGCAGAGAATGGATAGATTTCCAGGTGCAACAGTAAGTACCTTCTTTCCTTCAGACCCGAATGAGTATCAGCTAGAAATTGATTGTAGCAATCCAGGCTTTCACAGCTTTCTTTGCTTGTTTGAGAACACTGCCTGTACTTACAAGTGTGTGTGAGGAGGATATCTGTTCCTTCCTCTTTCTGCCTTGTGATACTTTGTTTTTATTTCTCAATGATATAAACACACCACTTTCCCTTTCAGTGATAAATGAAACATAATATCTGTATATCATGTAATTTTTTTCTAGTAATCTATTGTTTTATTTTCTTTCTTGAAAGTTTAGGAGGAGTGGCATACTTTAAAATATCACAAGAATGGTTTTTCATTACTCTGAATCATCACTCAGACATGAAATGTCAGAGACAGAGGGAACCTAAACTGATTCTGCAATTGCAAAATCTGCTGAGACAGGCCATGAAGAAATGACCTCAGTTTTCACACTTCCCAGTTTTCTGTCGGCACCTAAACTAAATTTTTATTCGGTTAAATGTAGTGCATTCCATCTTCCTGATCTAACACATGGTTTAAGATGCATGATTTTTAGAGAGGATTCTATAATCTAGAGGGAAGTTTTTGGAGCGGCTTTTACTGTTGGAGGAGCCCCGGGGATTAAGATTGTAATGCAACAAAGCTGATTCATTTTTTTGGATTTTCTAACTTTGTCCCACCCAGATAGTGTCCTGAATTTTGGGTGTTGTCAGTCATTCATGCTTGTCCTAATAAATAAGGCTAATATGTGTCCTGGGATATATCTGAACCTATTTTGTTCATCTATCACTGTCAAACCTCTGTGATCTTCTGCTGTTGATAATACGTCTCTAATAATACAGTGTTCAGACTCCGATGCAGGATATTTTAGGACACCTAATATGTATGATTCTCTTTAACCTCCTTGTCTATATTTCAAGATCATTACCTACTTGGAGCATTAGACTATGTTTCCCTCTGTATTGTTTTTTATTATAGTAGCAGTATGAGATTTTTACTTTTAAGGCACATAAAAAGGAAAGCTAATTTCTCCAGGGAATCCCTAATCTCAGAGGCTGATACTGTGCCTCTTGAGAAATCAGAGGCTAAATAACCAGGTGGATTCTAAGCATAAGAAAAAAGAACTCTTTTACCAAGAAACAAGATGGGAAGAGTCCTCACCCACTGGAACAAAAATTATTGTGATGAAAGTATTAATTTCAGTATTCTTTATTATTTCAGGAAAAATTCTTCCCTTTCCTCTGAAATACTTATTAATTGAATAATTGATGCTTTGTAGAAATCAGACATGCTATGCTGATTATCAGTTTGCTCAAATTGGTGGGATGTGTGGAAAAAACTGGAAGAAAAATTATTTTTTGCTAATTTTTTGTAGTATTAGCGATCTTTTGTAATAATTCATTTATGTCTATGATTTTCTTTTCCACAGAAAATTTATAGAAATGGGCTTTATTGATGAGAAACGAATAGCAATATGGGGCTGGGTAAGTGATTGGGTTTTAATAATAATTTAATACATATTTAATAATAATTTAAAATGAATTTTAAATAATCCTGCAGTCTAATTTTTTCAATTCCTTCTTATTCTGTATGAAGTTTCTTCTACCCATGCATAATGGTATTACCACAGGGGATAGTTCCTGTTGGTGCTTATATACATAAAATTGCAACAGTGCAAGCCCCCAAAAAGGAATCTTTGGCGGCTCAAGAGGGAATTTTGAAAAGCTTATGTCTAATACATTGCTTGGACTTGAAGTGAAGCCAAACTGAGATGCTTTAATTGGCTTCACCTTTAACTTAGGGACTTACTGGCACAGTGTCAAAATTCAGTATTGTCCATTCTGATCCAAGATTAAAATAATGAGAAAAGTCCTGTGACTATCTCTCATGAGAAGACGTGATCCTTGCATCATTCTGAGTCACTGAGTACTTCTCTGGAATTGTTAGTAGGGATCTGAGAGGTTTTCAACTTTGATAACTTCACCAAGAAGTGGAAAAATTGAACAGTATGGGAATTATTCCAAATTATTAGCCAGTCATTTTTCATCTTTGATTTTTTCATGTACTTTGCTTTGTAACACTCCCAGAACCTTTAATAGACAGATGTACTGCAAGTCTTTATTAGCAAATGGACATATTCCACTACCCTGAGGCACTAAGAAATAGAGTAGCATACCTCAAGTACAAATTTTAGGATAGCACTGCACTCTAATAGGAAACTGGAATAGTTGGAGTCGTTTTTCCTATCCTGTCAACTTCAAAGTAGGACCATTCATAAAAATGAGATGCAAAGCTATTAGTGGTTTTAATGGGAGAACTGAAGCCATCTTCAGTGGCAACACAAATGCCCCACAGCCCCTTTAGAGAGATTTTTAAGATGTTTAGGCCATTTGACTCAGTTGTTGATGTTCATTGTGAAGGGCTGAATCAAGAATGCATAGGCAGAGCTGCTGCCCTGCCTCCCACCCAGCTTCAGCATAACTGAATTATACTGTATGGCAGAACAAGCTGATAAGGAACACCTGAGGGTCTCATGGATTAGGGATGGTACTGTCAAGAATGCTAAAGGGGGTTGGAGGCCAGAACTATGTTGGCCACACTTAGTCCTTCTCTGAGTAAATTAGTAATAGGTATCCAGGAGTAACAGGCTGCACCAACTAAAAAAACTGGTATGTTAGACACTCATTAACATTGTCCAATATTTTTCTCCATATACATGTTCGTTTTTCTCTAATTCTCATCCAGAAAGACTTCTCATTTTATTCTCTTTAACGGTCTCTCTTTGCCAGGAGATTTATTCTGATCTGTCCGTGCTTTTTTTGTTTATTTTTCACGGGTTTTGTTTGTTTATTTGTTTTTGTTGGTCCAGTTTCATTGTAAGAGGTTTGCTCAGAAACACTCTAGTGGTTGGATCTTTTAAGTTTCAGTTCAACTCTAAATAAAGAAATTGCCTGATCTTAGATAGCACATGAGCAGGGTTGCTAAAATGAAGCTTCTACCAACTAATATTTAAATTACTTTGGTCAGACACTGCTATAACACTAGGATAACTTGGGTACCACATGATGAAATTAAGTGACACAGACACTTACAAGTGTTTAATTTGGGAGTGACATTAGATAATTTAAGGCCACATGAAAATATTTTATTTTTTAGGTCACATCATATTTTATTTCACCACAGTGTTTCCAGAAGCAACTAAGAGCTTGCACACATCTAAAACATTGTATCCCAGTAGCAGATATGATAATAAAATGATGGCACTACTGACAAACCTATCAGTGGTTTTTTTTCCTTTTTTTTTTTTTTTTNTTTTTTTTTTTTTTTATTATACCATTTCTTGGTCAATAAGCTTTGAAAGGAGTTGAAAGGTGTTTCCTTATTTATAGCCTGCAGCTTGACAGATATGCATGAACTTGTACTTTCAGTCTAACCAAACTCTCCTGGATGGCGAAAGCTCTTAAATAACCACTAAAGCAATTCAGGTTGTGAACTCTATCTCTCTGTCTGTTACAGTGAATAGATTTATCTGCCCAATCCTAATCCTTTGCTTTATAGCCTTGAGGATGGATTTTTAAAAAGATCAAGTGAGCAGATCAAATGAGCAGGAAAAATTCTATGAATTATTGTTTCTATTACCATATCCCTCACTATCATTTCAAGCTGGAGTGTCAAGAGAAGGACTAACTTAACTTTTGTACAAAAAAATATGTAATAGTTCTGCTTATTTCCCTTCATATGCCTGAGATAATCTTCAGAATTGTTCATGACACACCCCATATTTTTATCCCTCCCTCCGTTCCAAAGTAAACAAAACCTCATTATTTCCCAAAGACCTTACATGAGCTTTTCCAGCCCCAGTTCCATGTGCTATGGAGAGCCAAACCAAAAGCTTTTTGTTTACAGTATTTTCCTGTCTCAGCAACTAGCCCCACAGAGTTTCACAGATCTATTCTGATAGCCAGGCTTACTTACTAGTGCTACTACTTATTTACTTACCTACCTCACTTCTGGCTATGAACTTATTCTTCCTTTCTGGGTCCCAGTTTGAGGAATCAGGCCAGACAATAACAGGAACAGCAGCAGGCAGTAGGGGGGAATTGATCCAACCTCAAGTTCTCAAGTAGCTGAGTCTATTAGTGCTGCTGATTGTGTTGGTTCAATATGCCAATCACTAGCAAAAATTAGGTAGTTTGTTAAGGGAGGGGAAAACCTAAAACCCTTCTTGAGGTGAACATTGAAAAGATGAGAGTCAGTGAACAAAGGTTGTCATAAGGGAAGTTTTCTTTAGGTTTTAGAAAAATAAATTTATGAAAACAGTGATCACTGTTGAAGTGGATTGAGTAGGAAGTCTGTAAAATGGATGTGACTGATTGACCTCATTTAAATCTGAAGTTAGCCCCATTTTGAGATTTATGTTGCATTAGATTACCATGAAAGAGCCTATCAACTGTAATTTTTCCATGAATAAGTGATAATAAGAGCTGTATCCTGTGATACGCATTGAAGAAGTAGCAAAAAAGAAGTGATTCAATAAAATTGTCTAATGTCTCTTACAAGGAATAACGTCAGATCCATTTGAAATCAATGGTTTGTTTTTAAAAAAATCTTTTGTTGCTTTGTCCACTATCATTCAAAGCAAAACATTTACTTTGGAATTAATTTATAAGAGTTTGATTCTTCACCAATAGTTTTAAACTGTCTGCGATTTCTCCTTAGTCCTATGGCGGGTATGTAACTTCTTTGGCACTTGGATCTGGCAGTGGAGTATTTAAATGTGGAATGGCTGTGGCTCCTGTTTCCAGCTGGGAATATTACGGTATGGAAACTGATCATAAATGCTGACTTGGAAAGCAAGATGTAGCATTCAATGGCTTAAATTAATCATTGCAGGAGGCTGGTGATTTGAAATGTAAAGACATTGAAATTACTTAGACATAAAACTCTTAAGAGTTTTAAAACTTAAGTTTAATATTTTCCTTCCTGAAAATAGCTGACTGCAACAGGCAGTTCGGAAGAGGCTTTGTTACATAGAAAAAAGTATGCCCTGTGTGTAAAGCCCTCTCAATAAACTGCTATAGTAAGGAATGATCTTCCTAAAAATCTTGTTAAAACAGTATCACTGAATTCAGAAGCAGCTGAACTGATTTTTCTGCCAGTAATGGAATCACAATGCACTTCAGATACTCAGATGACCTCTGTCAGGAATCAGTATCTCTGATGACTGCAAGGTTATTTCCCAAAAGCAGTGGAAAAGAGAGCTACTTTTGTGTCTGATCTAATTTTTTTTAAATTAAATATTTTTCCCTTTAAATGTTTCTCAGCCACACCCTCTGTGTTGTTGTGTTACAATACATATTTTTATTTATATTTATGAAATTAGGCTCCAAACTGTTCAGAGGAAACAAATCTCGGAGTATAGTCCCAAGGCCTTCCTGTGTGAATAAAACAGGCACATACTCATACTTGCCGACCTGTTAATCTTTTGGCATGGTATAAGGAACCTTAGTGTAAAAAAAAATCATGGCATGCATGTTTTCAGTGAGTAAAATGTAGCACTTTGAACACATTTACTTAGCATATGGTCGTTTGCTAAGAAGTCTTGGTTATGAAAAAATTTTTTGGTTAAATGGAAAAGATTCCTTCCCTGACTGCTAGCACAGACATTCCTTGTATTTATGGTGTTTTGCAAACAAAGGGGGAAATATTTGTATGACACAGGAAGCATAGTCTTTATGTTTTCACAGGCATCAAGATTTTTTTAAGGCATTTTTACTCATGATCACAAAATTATTACCAAAATGCAGGCATAAAGCACTGTTTTTGCAGAAGTCGTTTAATAAAAGAGTTATAAAAATTTGTCTAACCATTAAAAATTGAATGAAGTTCTTTAGTTAAAGTAGATTAGATCCGCACCATTGTATTCTTTACTTCCGCTGAATTTTCAGGAGGAAGTTGAAGAATCTTGCTAAAAACATGTTGTAAAATCCAAACAGGCAAATGTACCTCTACTAAGGAAGGAAGGAAACAGGAGGAGGTCATGAGTCATAAGTTTTGGCAAACAGAGGGCAAAACTACAGGATGCTACATATTTCAGTCTCTAAGTAGTATCAGTGTAACAGAGGATGTACTGGGCCCATAGAGCTTCTAAGTTCTATCCCACACTGTTTTAGATGCACAGAGATTCTGGACCATATACTTCTCTCAGGAACCATCCCACCCCCCTCCTTTTTGAGTCAGAGTTAATAACAGCTGAACAGTTATAAGATGTAAAGGGAAATTCCATTCAGGGATAATGTGCGTTAAAAGCATTAAATCTGTGACTGTTTGGTTAAAATTTATTTAAATTTATCTCCTTTTCCTTCTTTAATAATTGACAAGCTGAATCTTCCACTTAGTCATCATAATGCAATTCTGCTGACCTCTGTGAACTTGTTGTAGCTATACTGCTAGAAGAGAGTGGAGAATTTGGCTCAGAATACTGTAGAAATGCCAGCCATTCAGAAAGACTCTATTTTATTGAAAACTTAAGCCCAATATGGTTGTTTGACACTGTGTTGACAACAAATATTGCACATTTTCTGTTTTCATGGAATGATAAAGGATTTTGATAAAAGATAGGCTACTTAGATTTTTTGGTACTTAGTATATTATAAATTATCTTCAGAAGCCTTGTTTGGCTGATCTGGGAGACATAGTACACATCTCTAGCACTCAGTGGTAGCACATACGAAGGATACATAATAAACCATGGGAACAAGAGTGTATTGAGTCATTTTGCTTTCCTGGTAGGATTCTCATTTCTATTTTTTAACAAAATTATTCTAATTCAGCGTATCAAACTGGACAACAGGATAGACAGTCCCAGTTCTTAATGATTACAATGGCAGTCACCTCTCTTTTGAAAGGGAAAGACGCCAGCTCTTCTTTGTCAGAAAGCCCTGACTCCGCTAAATAAATAAAATTCTTGCAATACTGCAGCTTGACTGCTCAATATGTGTCAGTTACTTTTTCAAGGCAAGGTCATAAAGAAAGCAATGTTCTGGTAGTGACAGCTGCTGTGTCAGTTTTCCATAAATTTTCATAACAGCTCTTAGTTAAAGTACAAATACCAAGGCAGCTCAAAGATAGATGTTCCTACTGATTTCATGGTGATAGATATTGTTCAGTTATTGACATTTCTTTTGCCAAATCTGTTAACAGCCTTTGTTGTAGTTAGAAAAATGAATTGAACAGAGACCTGAACTGCATTGGGCCACTTTTTCAGTTCATGCTTGTATCCTTTCCTGCTCCCCCTAGTTGCTGCATATGTACACTCAATAGGAAAAGGACAACATACATATCCATATTTACTGTATATAAAAATACAAATCCTCAAATACTCTTTTTAAGGTATCAGAATTAGTCTATGTCATCTTTCCACCATGCATCTTTGTAGGCTTATTCGCTTATTAAACTGACTTCTGGAGTTCAACCCAACAACATAAAGCAATATCAATTAATTACCTTTATCCACAAAACCTCCTGTTGATTCCACAGCTGCGTATTAAACCACTATTTCTGCAAAGAAGAGAGAACAGTCATTAATTAGCCTTCATAGTTGATTTTTAAAAATATGTTTAAATTTGGTGTATTATGAGGAAACCAAGCTGAACAGACACAGTTAAACATCATTTAATTTTCTATGCACAAAAATATCTGTACTTTCTTTATCTATAGCTTTCTTGTTTAATTTCAGCATCTATCTACACAGAACGATTTATGGGTCTTCCTGTAGAGTCTGATAATCTTGAGCACTACAAGGTGAGAATTCTGTATGTGTTGATCTGAATTTGAATCACACCTTCCATGGACAAGTAGAACTGTTAAGAAAGAAAATGAACCACCAAGTCTCACAGTGACAGTCCTGTAGTAGCTAAGCTACTGCTGTGAAATTCTTATCTCCATAATGAATTGTGGTTTTGTATTTATAAATCCCAAAAAATGCTAAATTGAAATCCTTATTTTCTCACTTGGACAAGTCAGACAGTTCTATCAGTGCAAACCATTAGCCTAGGAAAGAACTCAAGTGAGAGGGATTAAAATGTTGATGTTGATGAGGTTTTGGTTGGTACTGTTAGCTGTGGTATGCAAACTGCTTCATGCAAAATTAGCTCTCTGATAATAAGATCATAAGCATACTAAACAGTTAGAACATCTTCCCCTACCGGGAACAGGTCATCATTATTTTCGTCACATTGATAGGAAGTCTGTAGTTTCCTTTAGCAGAACACATACCAGCTCGTGATACAGAGATACCCAAATTAATGCCCAAAGAACTTAGGGGAAAGACTCCTGTTAAAGATTTTGGATAGTGTTTTCAGTACCTATTTCCATCCCAACTCAAAGAATACAAATGCTCAATACCAAGCAGCCATGGTAGAGCTGTCTGAGTAGCCAGGAATTATAGCATTCAAGGATTACATGTGATTAGTACCGTGTTTTTTATTAACTGGCCCCTAGAAAAGGCACTAAATATCAAATCTGTTTCTGATAGCATAGAGGTGCTTGTGATAGTACAGACAAAGAGCTGCAAGCCAAGCTTGCATGTGGAGATTCACAGATTCATAGTTTGGAAATAACCTCTGAGATCATAGTCTAACCATTAACCTAACACTGCCAAGTCTTTCTAGTCATGAGGTGTCCAAAACTGAACACAGGATTTGACATGTGGCCTCACGGGTGCCAAGTACAGAGGAACAACCAATTCCCTAGTCCTGCTGGCCACAGTATTTCTGATACAAGCTAGGATACCATTGGCCTTCTTGGCCACCTGGGCACACTGCTGGCTCATATTCAGCTGCTGTTGACCAGCACCCCCAGGGTCTTTTCTGCCAAGCAGCTTTCCAACCATTCTTCCCTCTGGTGTGTAGTGGGCATGGGGTTGTTGTGAGCCAAGACCAGGACCTGGCACTTGGTCTTGCTGAACCTCAGACAACATCCCCATTGATGCAGCTTGTTCAGATAACTCTGCAGAGCCTCATATACATATATATATATATATATGCATATGCATATATATGTGTATATATAGATATGGTTTCTGTTGTAATCTCAGATAGATATGAAGTCACTGTTGTCATTATTTGGTCAGGTCAACTATGTGATTGTTTTTCTACAAGGTAATGAAAACCTTTTAGCAATGTCAGTGAGTGATTTAAACTAAAGTTGCTGAACTATTCACTTTTCCTCTCAACAGAATTCAACTGTGATGGCAAGAGCAAAGAATTTCCAAAACGTGGAGTATCTTCTCATCCATGGAACAGCAGATGGTGAGGTTTGCAAATGACAGAACAAACATAGAGCCAGAATCACTTTGTTTGAAAAACATTAAGCATCTATCTGTGCTTTTGATTAGGGTCAGTACTTAGATCCTTGGTAGATTTCCATATGACCTATTGTAAGATGCTTACTCATTCTTAGTAATGTCAGTTGTATCACTTGATAATTAGTGGACACAACTTAATGCACTATAACTTTATGCTTTGTGATATTTACACATTTCAACAGCCCATGTATTTTTTTCCTTTTTTAGATAACGTACATTTTCAGAACTCAGCACAAATTGCAAAAGCTCTGGTTAATGCACAGGTGGATTTCCAGGCAATGGTAAATAACTATTCATTTTGAACAGTGGTTCATAACTGTATCAATAAGCTTATCTGACGTTTGGCAATATTTTAATAACCCAGTTCAACTGAACATGCTTCAAAATCTGGCAATTGCTAGTGCATTTGTTACTCTTCATAAAACCAATTTCTCAATTTCTTCCCCAAAGGATTTGCCTGCTCTTTTTTTTTTCCCTTGCCCTTTGGATGCTAGCAGCGTTTTTCTTTTCTCAAGAATAACTTGGAGGCTTTTAAAATGAGCCGGGGAGAAGAATAAGAATCCAGGCTCCTTATGAATGTTGTTGATAGCTAGTAAAGGAGAAGAGCTGGCTTCTGGGGCCAAAATCATCACTGGTTCTGATAGATTTTATCTTGAACTGGACTTGCCTGCCACAGGCATGAGTTGAAACAAGCAAAAAGGGTATAAGGTATCCAAAAAGTATATTCAGGATCAGGAAAATAAAATTTCTCTGAAAAACTTGCTTGGGGTAGCAGGCAAAGAGAGAACCACATAGGCAAGAGGTTGCAGGATGGAAAGGAGGGATGAGCAGGGGGAAAGTAGTTCTGAGTTACATGCTAACCTCTGCTTCTCAACCTTTTTTCTCAGTGCTAATAACCAAAGTGTTTGCTTGCTATCAAATATACTGGCCTTCTGTTTGAGTCCAGTTTCACAGAGCCATGAACTCCCCAAAAAGGGATCACACATCTCCCCGTACTTGGGATTTGTAGGCCCTTTTGTGTATTACACATTTTCTGCCTCCTTCACTGATATTGAGCAAATCTGGGTTATTCCTCAAGCATCTGGAATACTGTGTGGAGCTCTAGTCGGCCTGGTTCAGCCACAGTGGAATGGCAGATATTTCTGAGAGTTAGTGTAATTTATATCTGTATTTTATTTCCAATACACGATTCACTATGTTCATGGCTCTGCTGTAATATTTGTATATTGCAATATTTGTATATTAGGATATTTTGAATAGAATTCAAAAAACATTTAGCTGAAAGTTTGTTGCTTAGAGCCCAGTATTTATTCCTAAGCAAGAGTATGACCTCTACTGCCCAGGCTATGCAGCAGGTCAAGGACATTTCATTCCTAAGGGCGTCTCAAAGCTCTTTTGCCTGACTTGATACAACTGACTCGTAAGTACTGAGGCAGTAACACTTACTCTTAGGCTACAGAAGGTTTAGAAACTTTTTTTTCATCAATAATATTAACATATTGGAAACATATGACAAAACATATGAAAAAAAATTTTCAAGTCCCTCTGTTTTCTTGTGGCATTCACTTTCTTCTCTATGTTAAGAAAATACTTTTCTTGTATTGTTTAACTCTTGCAGAATTGAAAACATAACATAGGAGGTTTATATTTTGTGTTTGTTTTCTTTCAGTGGTATACTGACCAGAACCATGGAATTCCAGGCCTTTCCAGCAAACATCTCTACACACATATGACCCACTTCCTCAAAAAATGTTTTTCTTTGTCTGAATAAGTAGGCTACTCAGAGCATGCTAAGGCATCTGAGACATCTCCGGGAGAATGCAATGGTAACAGTGACCAAGTTATATAGTTTTCAGGTGAATTGATAACAGGAACTTTGAAGTTTTAAACTCGATGTTTACATCCACTTTTGATACTGTTTATTACCAAATGTTACGGTAATACATGTTTTGACACATGTAACAGCTGTTTGATAGAATAAATAAAATCAGAATGTAAAATGTCATGTGCATTTATTGCCAGCTTGCTTAAACTTACATTCTGCAGTCTAAAGAAAGGTGTTTTGTTGCAAAGACACACTGTCAGATTAATATGCTTGCATTTGTTAACTACAACTGTAAAATGGGAAAGGACAAAGAAAGCAGTACAAGTACCAAATTAGCATCCTAACAAGAACCAGTTTCTCAAAATTTATTTCCAATTTCTTGGAAAGAATTCAAGCAGGGGTAGGAACACACAGTATTTAAAGCTGAAGTTTGGATACTTATAGAGAGTATTGAATGCTGTGTTCAAATTTTATTCAACTCTTACTTGAAACCTTGATTCTGCAAAACTCTCAGTGTTCAGGTTTAAACACGAAAGCAGGACATTCGTGATAATTATTTTATCTCAGTGTTTTTTCTCTGTGTATTCAAAATATGCAAGCCATATTAGCCTGGTTTTAATCTCTAATCATCACCTCAGCATTCAAATTAATCTCAGTGTCATTCATTCCAGACAGAAGGGGAAGGATCAAAGGATTATGCAAGCTTTCTTTGCTTTGTTTCTAGTGAAGCTATTTTAGGGGGTCTTTTAAAAATGCTAGAAGCTAATAATGATTAGAATACTTGTATTCTTTTGATTAGTAATTAAATCAGTCCTGTCATAATATAAGAATATTAACCAGATAATTGGCAAGAGATCCACTGTAGATTAGGTGATTCCTTTGTCACGTGTTTAAAAAATTCTGAGGTAGCCTACTGCATAAGAACCATGGTCTGTCTAACACAGTATCTCATCTCTGCTATTAGCTGTTGGGAGTATGAAACAACCTGAAAAAGATTGTGTTGCCTTCCTACAAAGCCAGCTGCTTCCTAACTCTCAGTCAGAGATCAGTTGCTGCTTCTTTGTGGAAAAGCAAGGGGTTTCATTTGACTTTCTTGACAAAAACATGGGGCTTAGCCAAAATAATTAAACCGTGGAAGTGATTTGCTATGTAACAGCTTCCTTCGTTTGTTAATGGCAATATCAAATCTGATTTTCCACACATGAGAACGTTCCTTAGATACATCTTTATGTAAATGTAGTTCCCAAGCTGTTTGTAATGGTTAAATTATACTTTGATGGGAACTCTTCAGAAAATACTCAATTAGTTCAGGTTTTTTTGGAAACGCTGCCAATTACGTGACGTTAATGAGCTTTTTGTTGGTAATGTAATTAAAATTCAACTGCTATAATGGCTAAAGGAAAAAATTATAGCTCTAAGAAAGTTAACATTAAGCAAATATAACATGAAGTGGGGCTAATTAGATGTTGATGATATGGTCCTATGTGCATTTGCTGCATACAACAGTAGTCTCAGAAATGTGGTTATCTTACAAATAAGGAATACAATTCAGTTGAAATTACTGAGATTTAACTCTCAGTTTCTTATATTGATACAGCACAATGGAAATCATCACAACATTGTGGTGAAAGAGATAAAAGTCTTATCCCAGATGCTTTAAGGTTTAAGGTACTTGAATACGTCAATGGGAACCTAGAGCAATTTTTAAAAGAGCATGGTATTGATCTCAAATATCAATATATTAAGTTGTCTTTCAATTTCTGCACCTTTATTTTATTTATTCTTTTGAAAATCCTATAAGCTCTGGAAATATGGGCAGATGACTTGGCCCTTTATGGGTATTATGAGCAAATGATGCAATGTGTTGTTCACACCCTGCCCACAGTCTGTTGTCAGAAGCTTCTGGAAGTATTTGGAATAAGGGACATTTCAGGAAAATCTATGAAATAAAATAACAGAATGTACCTCCTTCTCAAGGGATGGGTTAGCTGTTTCATTATTAATCTGTCCTAAAGTCTGTTTGTTTCCTAAGGCGATCAGAGTACACATCTTCCAAACTGTCCATCATTTAGCTTTAGGTAGCAATTGTGGGGATAAAAAATGGAGAAAAAAAAAATTGAATCTTGCTGCTATCATTTTTCCTTTGTTTTTCATGGTAATTTCTTTGCCTTACACAGTGTTCCTGCCAAAGAAAGGGAATATGTCTCCAGTAGAGTGTGACATTTACACTGAGTTGCTGAAATAATGTCTAACCTGAAAGCTTTATGATTGAGCAACCATATGTTTTGATGACCTGGGGGAAATTGTCCTAGGATGCTGTGAGTGTCAAAGAAACCCTCTTAAAAATATATACAACATCAAGTTGCTGTCTGGCCTGTGCTAATGACAAATAACATTGCAGTCAGTCATAGAAATGGTGCAGAGCACCTCAAACCTGCCCTTGCAGTATCACAGAATCACAGTACGGTCGGGGTTGGAAGGGAACTCTGGAGGACTACTTATCCCACTTCCATGTTGAAACAGGGCTACCTACATCTGGGAGCCCAGGACTTTGTCCAGATGTCTTTTGAATATCTAAAAGAATAGACACTCCACACAACCTCTGTGGGCCACTTCTGTCAGTACTTGGTCACGCTCATGGTAAAAAAGTGTTTCCTTATGTTCAGACAGAACATTCTATGTTTTGATTTGTGCCTGTTGCCTCTTATTCTGTTACTGGGCATCACTGAAAAGAGCCTGGCTCACTCATCTTTAGACCATCCCTTCAGATATCTTTATACTGGGCATCGATTCTTCCAAGCCTTTTTTTTCTCTAGAAAGAGAACCTTTTTTGTTCTGCATGGTTGTCTACAAACACAGTCCATGTTAAAAGCATTACCACAAACATTCGCTGGACCTTCAACAGCTGAAGGTGAAAGAGCTTGTCCTGAGGTATCAAGCTGAACCTAACAAAGTATGAATAAAAAGTGTATATAACTGTACTGCAGACACAGAATATGGTGTGAAAGAGCAAACACTGGGACACAATTTGAATTTAAGCTAAGCTCTTATGACAGGCTTTTCTAAGGTGATGAATGAATGTCCTCACAGTTTAGCTGCCCACTTTAAAATGTTTTAGAGGATCTGGTTTTCAGAAAATGCTGAGCACTTTCTGCTCTTCTTTTGTCTTTTGAATAACACTTTCACACTTCAGATACCAAAAGATACCACTTCAGACAATGAAATTTAAAGTCTTCAAAAGTCTTCAAGACTTCGAAGTCTTCAAATATCTGTCATATAAACAAGGTATACAAGCCTCTGAAGATTGGACATAGTTGTTCTGAATCAAGTAAACTGGCCCTTGATAAATAGCCACAAATACAGTTGTTTACAAGTCAGTTTCCACTATAAATCTTCTTTTGCTTTTACAAAATAAAACTAGAGCAGAAAACTAAAAATTGCGTTATTCTAGGGGCTGAAGTGTACATAAATGTTAGAAAGCCACTGGTTCCACTCCAGACCTGTTTTCATCCTCTACCTCATTTGTGCTGTGTGAGCTGTACATATCAATCAACGTGCAATCCTCACACTTCAAATGTGGAGCTACGTGGTTCGCTTCACTTAGGATTACTGCAGCTGCAAAGAAGAAAAGGCCTGAAGAGAAATGTAATAGAAAACCCAGTATAACTCCAGCTTGGTTCTAGAATGTGGTTGGTGTTATACTCATTTTACTCAGACATCAAGTCAAAATCAGACTGCATTCAATACTTTCCAGTTTGCCAGTCAGTTCCAATTACAAGGCACAGCTGTTTAGAACATTTTATAGAGTCATTTGAAGCCTCTATATTTAATCTGAATAATTCATAGTATTTGCTAAGAGCATTTGGTATTACTTTCAATTATGAACATTGTCTTCTCAGAATGTAAAATAACTAGTACATATTTGGCCAGCTCTTCTGCTTGCGCAAATTGATGCAGCTCCATTGACTTGCAATGGAATGATTCCAATTTAGTGAGTAGACAGTGTGGGCTACAACATGGTTACAGAGCTGTCTATCCTGAGGTACAAACCAGTCGGCACCCATGGCAGTGAGCATGGAGTTGCATGCTATGGACAGGCTTAGAGACCCTAAACTAATCCTCCATGTTAGAAAGCCATTCTTGCTCTCCAAAGGGTAGCCATGGAGTTGTACACATACATAGCTACACATCTGTGTGTTATGCACAAGTACACATGTATGTATACAACATGTTGTTTCATGTATCATGTATTTATGCAGATATTCTTCCTATACTGGTTGCACTAATCCTCAGAAGGGGAATGTAGGGCTCTTTTGGCTGAATATCATCTAGCAAGGATAGGAAAATGAAAGGGGCTGCAGAGCCCAGCCCTCTGAACTCAGGGTTGACAAGGGTAGGGAGAGAATGCTTTCTGTGCAATATAAGAAAGTAAAGGGTGTGGGCCTGTAGTCATATCCCAAGATGCATCCTCCTCCCTTTAGACATGTAATGGATGATAATATAATAACAATAAATATGTAATGAAGAATTACACAGAAAAATTTGAGGGGATCACTTTTTTTAAAGCATTCGACAGGGATTTTTTTACTTTTTACAGTCAAAATTCAGCAAGTTCTTAATTCATTAAAATGTTCAAATCTTGACAATTTAAATTTCAAGTTATTTTTTTCTTGTACTAACAGTTACAGAGTTGAGAGAAACATCCTGGAAAATTATTATGTTCAGAGTATTCTAGCCAGTTATAACAAATAGATTGATCCTATTTTTCCGAAAAGCCATGTCAACTGTAACTGTCACTGCTAGAGCATCAGGTTCAGTGTGCATCTGGTAAGAATTCTACTTCTTTTTTTAATTCTTCCATAGCTTTCCCCGCAGAGATTTTGTCCAGTGAGTGCAGTACAGTGTCCTGAATAACAGACATTTCGAGCTACTGAGATGATGGTGCAGGAAACTGATCGACACCAAATGTAGTGAACAGATTTTTTCAAGGACTCCAAGTAAATCTTGAAAAACACGATATTTCCTGAAGGCAGGTCTGTCAGGTTCTGTCTTTTAGTCTGACTCAAAGTTTTGTCTTATATGACAACTATGATGTAGAGGAGAGTGAGGTTGCCCTTGATTTTTGCTAACAGGTGCCAACTAACGATTGTATTTTAAAATGTGAAAGGAAAAAAACTGAGTGCCTAGGCATATTTCATACACTTGATAAAATTTTCTGCTTCTGTTTGGTAACTCTTGTGTGCTGTGCTCTTGAAGTATTTCCTATAGACTCAGTTTTGGCTACAGAAGGTTGCATGCTTCTTGATGGCAGTTCACTTCTTTCCTGTTGTTTTTATTTTCTGTGTATCACTTGAAAAACAAATAACCAGTCACCTTTTAGATTCTAGATGGTATAACCTCTGTAACAGCCTGCCCAGCCAGGTGCACTGAGGTGCTCTGTCTCATGCTTTTTTCTGGAATCATCCTACTGTAACCAGGGAACGCTGTATGACACAAGATAATAAACTGAACTAAACAAAAAAACTGTCTGTTTCCTGGAGGAGATGACAGTGTCTCACAATCTATATTGCCTGTTTAGAAAGCAACGTGTCTTTAACTCAGGGTGTAGCGAGGTAACTGTAGCAATCTGTGATAAGACTGTGTGTGTGTGTCCTCCTGGAGCAGAGCCGGTCTAAAGGGCCCTTTGATCCCCATCTGCTGCGCTGCCGGGGAACTGCAGGGTCGCACAGCGCGGCCTCCGCGGGACACGCCGGGCTCCATGGACAGGCCGTGCCTCGAGGATGCGGTGCTGGGCTCACATTTAGAATCTGATGTTTCATCCCCTACATAAGGCACTTTAAGTAGAAAGTAGATTTAAAAAATAATTCTGAGATAAAGACAGCAAAGTATCTCAGTGACATCAGCATCTCATGAAAATAAGTAGTTTTGGGGTATGAGATGGTTTGGCCCCATTGGCACCATGTCTTAGACATTACACAGTTGTGTGCCTAGGGAAGGTTGGTGTATGGAGATGGTAATTCTGCTAATTTCACACAAAAAAATTATGAAAAGCAAAATTTAATAAATATGTATGCAAGTTTGTATATCCTATGTCAATCAATGACAGGGAATCCATGACTTTGAATGAATGTGAAAAATACAGTTAGAAGCAGGGAGGAAGAGGACATGGGTAAGAGAACATGTGGAAAAAAGAGGGAAAGAAGTAATAATTAAAAATAAATAGGCAAAATAAGGGTCTCAGAAATAACTGAAGGCACAAACAGAAGGCAGTGATGAGAGGAACCAAAGCTGTACACTTAAGTTTGGAGCAGCAGCATCAGTAGACACTTGTAGCTAGAAATGAAAAAAAAAAATTAATCTCAGTAGATTAATCCAAGAGCATATAAAAATTACTCTAAAGAAAAAAATTAAACTTGATTATGTGGACTGTGTAGTGAGACAAAGTTTCCTTAAACCCATACTGTGGTACCACAGCAAGGTATTTAGGCTAGAGCTCTAGGAAAGATTCATTAAATTTTGCTTGCCACACTAACACTACAGTTACGAAGCTTATACCCTTCCTCAGTTGTATCATATGGGCTATGCCAATCTGACTATAGTCAGCCAGCAGAAAATTACCTCAATAAAGCGGATTCTTTGCTGACTTCAGTGTTGTGATGTGTATGCCTTGTGCCACAAATCAGACCATGGGCCACTCCAGACTGGAGGAGAGGCTGTCATCAATGTTCAGTGGGATGTCCACTGTGATTCCAGAACCTTCCCTCTACCAAACAGAACTGAAACTCAAGGTGGAGTCCTTCATATTTAATGCATTTCCTTGACTTCCTGGCCCCTTACAGTTGTAATAATAATACTATTTCATTTTTGGTGCCTTTTTGCATTTTGCAAAGGATTATCATGATGTATAAAAAAGTCTGTAAAGGAAAACTTCTCCTCCAGCAGCTTTTTTAAGGGGGATAGCTCTGTTGCTTCACTGCCAGGATAAAAGACCCATATTCATGATTGCAAATTCTTTTCAGCTGCCAGAGCCATTGACAAGCTTTATGTCAGCCTCTCCTACCTGTCTCTTACCTGACTCCCTTGAGTCAATCTCTCTATCATCACCAGATGGTTGAACATAGTTTTCTTTGGCAATGCTGTCCCCCCACAACTATGAAATTGTCCCCATTGTTGAACGGTTTACATAGTTGCATAGAACATACACAGATACAAAGCTCAAATCTGGGTATTTTTGGGGGGTTTTTTTGACTTGTAGGGAATGGAGGTGTGAGCAACAGGTTTATCTTGCATAAATCTATAGGCCACTATGTGAAAGTCAATTTATAATGAATTTTTGGCATACAGTTCTCAAGTGAGTATGAATTTTCATACAGTAGCATTTACAAAATTGGAATTTTACAGCTAAGGCTAATCAAAACTTTTTTTAAATTTGACCTGTACTAAGCATTGCATAGTAGGGTAGCCATCATCACTGTAGAACTTCACATCTCTTCATGTTCATTATATTGGCACAAGATTACTTGAAGAATCATTCCAGGGCTTTGAGGGAGTTGTGTTCGCTATTGTTAACAGTCTATTAAATTTATAAACCTTGATTTAAAATTGGTAAGTGAAGACGATGCTATTGATGCCAGCAGAATCAGGATTCTAAGTGTTAAATGTGGCAAATCAGAAACTGGAGAAATTGATGCCTTAATCCAGGCACCTTTTGCCCACTGTTTGCCACATTAATGCCCTTCTGTTTGATATTTACTTCTTTGGACATTGCTACCTCACTCCTTTTGCAAATTCATGTTAGCATTGATGTCATAAAGTAAGCAGAGTGAATGTGTGAAATTGCTTGTAAAATTATCAAATGAAATGAATAGCAAACATGATGACTTTTTTTTTTTTAAAGTTGAATAAGGAAACTGTCAGCAATGATGCACTCCTGTAATGCTTACTAGAGCTGAACAGTATATATATAAGTCTGTGCAAAAGAGGCAGCTAGGCAGAGCTCAGGATCCTCAAGGCTTGCCATAGTTGCAGAAGAGAGAGTAGCAGCTCTTTCTGCAACTGCCACATATCACTTCAAAGTATAATAAGGTAAGATTTATATGAACTATCAGTACAATTTATTTGAGAAAGCTGAGTGCATTACCTGCATTGTGTTGCCCAAAGTTTACAATAGAGGTGCAGATCTTTCAGCAAATTGGTGTCTTCTTCTGCGGTTATGCTCACTGATATTTGGATTTAATGACATCATCATTTAAATTTTTTAATGTATGGAATTAGTTCAAAAGAGAATGATCTGAAAAAGGGAAATCAGCAGTTTGGTTTGCAGAATTAACTGAAAGCAGGAAGATTAACCATGAGAACATGAAAGACAAGCATTGTAGTAAGAATTTAAATGTGAGATACACAATTATTGATTTTTATATTTTTATCTCCTTTAGTATCTTCTGTAGAGATATTTAATTAATGTGAGTTCAAAAATATTGACTCCATAGAGATACTGCCTAAATATGAATCAATAAGGATTAAATTCGCAGCATGCAAACAAATTACGTGGGTTTATATAGACACTGATTTAAAACTGTCCACGACTGATTGCCACTCCATCACCCTACAGACTGACACTCCATTGCTCCACTTTTATTAGTTTGTCTCAAGCAACTATTATTTGTGTATAACTGAAAGATCAAAAAAAGTAAATTTTATAGCACAGAAGTAAAATTAAAGTCTTTCAATAGTTAGTGTGATTATTTTCTGAAATTTAGTCTTCCATCCTGCTATGGAATTCCTTAGCCTAGAACTGTTGTATTTTACATAACTTTTCACAAAGAATGACAACAGGGTAGGTAAATTCATTCATACATTTTCATAGGAAAATATTTTCTTTTGTACTACTGTAACATCATAATTTGTATTTTTAAACTGGAAATAGATACAAATCTGACTTTTGAAAGATTTTTTTGAAAACTCAGTGAAATTAAGCTAGTTAAAATTGCACATAGGTACAAAAGCTGTCTGTAGTAAAATATATTGGAAATACTAGCAAAATCAGGTTGAGTAAGGAAATACTCAAATAAATGTCTGATCAAGATTTGAGGGAGATACTTGCTACATATTTCTGGTGATCCAAACTGAGATGTCTTAAATTTTTTATTTCCAATCGGAAAGAAATGAAATCATTTTCATTAGTCTAATATGCATAGGAACAAAATTTTTCTGTGTAAGATTAGCCTTAGTTTTCCTGCGCCTTGACAGTAAGATTCCACACTTTTTAGCACTGTACACTGGTAACTTAAGTAACTTAGAGCAAATAAAACCTTTCTTCTGATTGGGAAATTAATTGATTAACTGGCATTAACTAAGCAAATGTTATTTTGCTGATCATCTCTTTTTCTCTATAAAACATGTTTGTGTTACCAAGAAGAAAATTACAATTTTCTCTTTATAAAATGTAGTCTCTTTAACTTGTCAAAAACTGCTGTTGCTGGTTTGACATATGAATAGCAAGTAATAAATGAACAAAAAAAACCTGACTCTAATTTTTTATTTGACAGGAGGTTAATAGTTTTCCAAAGAGCTTATTTTATTAATTAGGGTTCTCTTACTTGAAAATTGTATTAATTTCAAAAAGCTTGAAATCTTTCTTTTTAGTAATGTCCCAATTTTGATTCTGGAAAATTTAGAAAGAAGCTGAATGCATTTAAATTTAAACATATTCTTAAGGGATAAAGTTGCCAGTGAGACTGTTAACATCTGAAAGTCCTATAGGTCTGAGACATAAGATTTAGAGCCAAGATAAAATGAAATCACTGAATATCTCTTTACTGGCTACAATATTGAATTATTTTTAATTAGTTTTAATAATTAATTAGTTTAATAATTAATTAGTTTTAATTATTTTTAATAAGTTTTATATAAAAGAAAAACTTTTGGTGTATGATATTTCATTCCATCTCAGTGACTTGGGTTTATGGCTAATCTGGATCACGGTTTAAAAAACCTGCAGGCAGCTGTAAACTAGTTTTCTTTAGTTTTTCAGGCTACATGAAAGTGTACCAAACTGCTAACCTTCTATTAAGCACAGAAGATTTACTTATGTATGTGTAATAGTCAGACTTTATTTGGTGTCCAAGTCCAAGTTAACTCATTTACAGCCATATCAACTAGTGTGGGGGTCAATCAAACCATATTTGTGACCACAACAGAGTCACTTCCCACAGAATCATCAGAGCTTTTGTTCCATTGCTGGAAGCCTATGAAATGTGAAATTTTGCATTTTTAGTGATAAACATTGGATGTCAGTGTTGCACCACCAAACCACAGCTCCAAATGAAACAGTGAAAATGGAGCTTAATACTATCGTTTGGGTGGTAATAAGACTGACGACATGACTGTTATGGTGTATGTTGGTACAATAACAGGGTATGTTCAAGTGAAGGAGTCAAATCTCATATACCAGGACATTGCACAAGGCGGAAATGAATCTCCATACACACTGATGAATAAATGAGCAACACTAGCAGCGGCTTCTGTGGAGAGAAAGAAACTGATTCCATTGCTTAATAGTAAAATCCATAAGAAAATCTTATATTTTTGATACTGACACTGAGGTATTCTAGTAAAATGCTTATATTATTCGTTAAGATTCTCTTAAAAATTTGGCCTTACAAAGTACCAGTAGCGATACATTCTTCCTAACCATCGGTTATAATGCCTGCTAAGAGTCAAGCTTTGCATCTCTAACTACAAGTTATTTCATAACAGATGGAAGAAACAGGTTTCATAAAAAATCTGCTATGAAGGGGCAGACTACTGGGGCAGAGTAGATGTCCTGCAGCAGTAAGATTGTTGTTGCAGGAGATTACTTTTTCAGAGATGTTCATATAGCCCCCTCATTTGCATTGCTCAGTGCAGAGACAACTGTAAATCTCAAAATAGAGTAATCTCCACCTGCACTACACATCATTCTCTGATAACTTTCTTATGGCTTCCTCCAGGTCATGGTATACTTAAATTCAGCCTATTGTGCCAAGGCATTATAATAGAGAATATATATATATATATATTTTTTCACTCAGACTGCCTTATTTCATAAATCATTGAATTACAGTAAGTTACTCCTCCAGTGGAGCCACAGAAGTTTGGCACAAATTACACTGGGGAGGGTGTTTTTTGACTGGGACTTACTTTGCTACCACTTTACTTCAATGTACTCATCTGTCCTATCTCCCTTTGTTTTTCAGACTGTACCATAAACTTCCATAGGAAAATTTAATGGATGGCAGAAGGGCTTTTTCAAATACACAACTATCAGCCCAAGTACATGATGAAACTATTTCCAGTGTCTTTTTGCTGGTGTGAACTCATTGCAACTTCTATTGCCTTACAGCAGACTAACACCATGATCCATAACGATTTTAAAGTTAGAATGAACGAGCATTTGCTATTCGTCATTCAGTGAATGAGCATTTAGCCATTGAATGAATGGCATATTCAATTGCTTTGTGAAGGTCAAAATTACCTAACCAAATTTTAAATTAATTTCCTTACATATACTTTAAGTGTTCCAAAATAATTAAAATAAGCAATATGTACTACTTCAATTTGTAAGTAGATTTCCTCTCATTTCTTCTTTATGCAAAGCACTTTTGAGTCTATTGGTAATCAGCTGCTCATAGTCCCTCTTGCACAGGGTTTTGAGAGCCTAAAATGAGTAGCATTTCTTTGTTCAACAGAACTTGTCCTATAGGGGATCATATGTTAACAGACTAGTAATACTGCATTAAATAATGAAAATTGCAGCATACATAATTTGGGTATTAGAGAATGCCTTATTCCTACTGGGGACTACTAACTAAAATTTATAACTGTATGACTTGCATGAGTAAACCAGTCACTAAAGCAAGTAAGGGAGTCACAGCTTGGCAGTGGATCACAAAGCATTTGTACAGACTGTAATACTCTACATTGAATGTCACATTAAAGTCAATGAGACTGGTCAAGTACAGAGGGCATGATGAAGACACATGTAATAATATTGTCATTTCTGTAACATGGTCAAAGCCAAAAGATTGACCTGTAACAAGAATTATATCTGGGATACAATATTTTCTGCTATGTTTATGTCAGTAGTACAACAAACAAAACTTGACATTTCACATCGTGAATTGAACACAAGTCAGTGTGTGGTTAGGTATTCTTTTTTTGACTAAAGAGTCACACCTACTGATAAGTCATTATTAAGGCCAGAGGCCCACTACTGCCATATCTGTTCTTTCAGGGGAAAAAAAAAAATAAAAATCAACAAACCACAAACAAACTTTTAAAAGGAGGGTAGAGTGAGAGAAGGAAAGAACAGGGAGCTGCTAATGTGACTATTATTGACAAAGATTTGCTTCGGTTTTTCTCTGGTTAATGAGCTGGGGGAAAATCACAGTCCCAGCAATACCCTCAGTTTCAGTATTACAGATCTAGTGCTTGGCATCAGCAGAACACAGAGCAAAGGAGATAACAGACCTTTATCCTCATATTGCACAAGAAAGTGAGGATGCAGTTGCTCTCAGGTCTCCTTGCATTGTAGAATACAGACTAGAGCCTAAAGACTGGAACAGAGACTACATCTTTTGAATGCCTACCCCATGCACTAGAGTGTCATCCACTGGACGTGGAGCCCATCCTTACAGGGTCTTAATATATATCTTCAAGTTTAGATCAGAATTAAGAATCTTTATTTTTGATGTAATTCATTCAGACATATGTAAACATTATTACATTTTTCTTTGTTGCCTTCTGTTTTGACAGACAATGAAAATGAAAAGCGCTTATTTTGTTGCTGGGCTCCTTTTAATGATAGTTCAAGGCAGCTGGCAAAATCCTCTTCAGGAGACAGAGGAGAAATCAAGGTAAATTCTTAAGATCAAACTTCTAGAAATACTTGGCATGAACTTTTTTTTCTCACAGTTTGAAGGCAAACATACCGTGACTTTAACATAGCTTTACACAGTGCTTAATCTACCACTGGAATTGGCAAAATTTTTCAATATTGCACAGCATAGAACAGATGTTTTGGGTATTAAAACAATAGCTGAGTTATCCAAGAAGACTGTAATTTTGCAGTATCCAATCTGCTATGTGGATCCATTTTACTAGACAACTAGTGATGAATATGTCACTTTCTTTCACTTTGTGACAGGAAAAAATTGTATTTTTAAAAGAAAAGTCAATGCACCTGTAGAATGTACTATGACCATTGCCAGTTAACAATGTCTAAACTTTTCACAGATCATTCAAAGCTTCCCAGTCTGAACCATTAGATGAATCTAGACAGCTGAATGAAGTGAAACGTCACTCACAAGGCACATTCACCAGTGATTACAGCAAGTACTTGGACACTAGACGAGCTCAGGACTTCGTGCAGTGGTTAATGAGCACTAAAAGAAATGGGTAAGCATTTTGGTCACACTGAAATAGATCTCTATATACAGAACCAGCACAATATCTAGCTGAATTCAGCTTTTTGGTATCAGCTTTCCATCACAGACCATGGATAATCCTTGAATAAATAAAGTATTTGGGGAAAATTCATATATACAATCACAGAATCATTTAGGTTGGAAAAGACCTCTAAGATCATCAAGTTCAGCCATTAATATAATGTTTATGTATCATTAAAAATGAGAAATATGTGCAAAATCAATCAAAAGGGCTTAGTTGAATCAAAGTGCAGTATCAGTATATTACATGATATGCCACCTAAAAAGATTATCTCAGCCTCTTTGGGGCAGATTGTTTCAGTGAATGAAGTTCAATAGGAATAAAATATGTAAATATAATGTACAAGTCTGGGCTTTTAGGCCTTAACAAAACTTTCCTGTCCATAGATACTCTAATTCTGATGTTTCATTTGTGAAAAGGGAGCTAAAGTTTAAGTTTTGTTGTCCACTGGATACTTTACCAGTATCAAAAGTATAAGATGGAATGTTTTTTAAAATATACTTTGATTAAATACAAACTACCAAGCTGAGAGCAAGAATGACGTAAAAGCATGTCAGTCCTGTGTTGTAGAGAAAATCTGTCCACGGAATCAAATCTGTTATATTAATGCTTTTAAATCTCTCTGGAAGTCTTCAAAGTATAAAGGAACAATTTCTACTCATTGTATTAATTTAAATTAATATGCATTAACATAATGAATATGATATTAATCTATCAGTCATAGTTTTTTACCATAACATATAAAAAATAACCAATAAAAGCTTATGCATGCTCTGCAGTGTTCTGATAGTAATGATCTAATGATTGTGAAATTACACTACAGCCAACAAGGACAGGAGGACAAAGAAAATGACACAGTCCCGGACAAGCTCTCCAGGTATTCTGTTTACCACAACTTGTTACTCAAAACCAGTCTGAGCTCATTTTCAGTTGAACAAGAAAGAAAACAACTATTATTCTTTACAATGTTACCATAGTCCAAGAAATATCTATGAAAAGATATTATCTCACAGCTGCTTTTTACAAGGAAAGAGGAAATGCCTCTATGTTATTTATTCCTGGACCTCTCTTCTACAGCTATATGCAGTGGATCCAAGGAATGCAACAGGATGAGAATACATTTCAGAAAAGGATATTCCAAGTAACTGAGTAGAGAATAACATAAAAAGAAAAACTTGGTATAGAAAAAGGCTGGGAATAAAAAAAAGAAAGGAAAAGAGGAGGAAGAAGTAGAGGAGAAGAAAAAGAGTGGGAAGACTAGTGAAAGGAAAATGGCCAGGCAACAATTCGCAAAGAGCTGATTAAACATGATAACACTGAAACAGTGTTCAGTCCTAAGCAATCAGTCCTATGTTACATAAACCACTCATTACAGAAAGGACAACAAGACCTCCTGAAGGCCAGACTTATTTCTTGACTGTGGTTTTAAGAAAGGATTGAGGGGATTGGAAATTTTAAATTAAAAAAAGAGAAATGAAGCAAGTGTTTTTGCAAAACAGATTGAAATACTTATATTAATTCTTTCTGTTGTCAGAAATTCCAAAAAAGATAGCCCAGATCACAAAGATCCTTAAATTCACAGTGTCAATATTAATAACAAATCTGTAATAATGTTTCAGCTTCACTGAAATAGCATATCTGAACAAAATTAACATTTCATTAAAAATGTTCCAAACAACTCTAGTTAGCATGCTGATGAAAAGTGCAGATGGTACTAAATCAGGAGGAATGGTGAAATCCAGAGAAGAAAAAATAATAGAAAGAGAAAGAGGCCCTGAAAATTGGGCAGAAATTAGCAAATTCTGAAATAGAAATGCTAGGGAAATTATTAGTGGAAAACATTCCATAAAATGTGTACTTCTTAATTCAGCTGGCCTTCTTAAGAGTCAGTGTGACATAATTTCTATGTTGTATCAGGGAAAGAACCACAATGAGGTCTAGGGAGGGAGTAGGCAAATGTCTTTAACAAGACGGAGTTGATCAGGCTTGAAATTTTTCCAAGATTATGACTTGGTCAGAGTGATTTTTAAAAGGGTGTTCAAAAACAACTCAAAATGTAAATCTGAAAGGAATTAAGTCTGAATAGTTTGGCTAAGAAATAATGAAGATGAAGATAGGAAGAGAGCTGAATGGAAATTTTTAGGTTAACACAAGAAGTAACAAAAAGCATGTCTGTATAATACAATGCAATTTCTTGATCATAGCTAATTAATCTAGCAGAACACCGTTCCAATGCAGCTATAAATGCTTTCTGCACCTGAACTGAATTGTTCAGAACTAGTGCAGGAATCTGGACAAAACTGTATTGCATAGTACAGATGATACCTTCAGAACTGAAATATATCAAGAAAAATATATCAAGACTAATTTGAGAAGCAAAAAAACCCCTTCTCCCTTGTAAGAAATGCTAGTCTGGCAAGTGGGAAATTTAAATCAATAAAGTTTTTACAAAATATTAAGTTCTTAAGCAGACCTACAGTATTGCAGTATTGTATTCCTACTGTATTCTTTCAGCAATGCCATCTCCAAGCGTCATGCTGAATTTGAGAGACATGCTGAAGGCACCTATACCAGTGATATCACCTCTTATTTGGAAGGTCAAGCTGCGAAAGAGTTCATTGCTTGGTTAGTGAATGGACGAGGAAGAAGAGAGTAAGAATCCATCCATTCCTTTTACTAAATTTTGCCTTGCATTTTGGGTTAGAAATCATGTCTGATGAAACCTCGATGTGTTTTTGATCATTCTTGCTGTACTTCATGTTTTTTCTTTTGTAATAGAGGATATTCTGTGGGTATTCCAAATACAGATTTTAAAACAAACCTGTTCAGTATGCTGTTACACTCTAAAAGGTCAAGTTGTATTTAAGGGCAACACATCTAAAACTAAAACAGACCTTCCTCTACCTACCACCTTTCCCCCTTCCCATAACATTGTTTGCAGTCTCTTTAACTATCATTGAGATGATTCAAGTCAGTGTCATCTTAAATTATCTTCTCTTTTTTTCCCTTTTACAGTCAATCTTTTCCTCTGCAACATTTTCAAGATTAAATTTTTACCAGTGTCATCAGCTGTACACCATGTGCTGCTGATCATTCCCAGTAGTAACTGATAACTTCTTTTCCTCTTCCTATGCTCCTCAGAGTGTCCCCAAGTTTCTGCTGCCAAAATAATTTCCTAGATCTTATTTTCCTTTTTAAGATGCCTCAATTCTTTTGCTATGGTTTGGGGTTTCCTGGACACAGTGCTCCTCAGTTTTTACCTATCATGACCCTGATTTCTTTCATTTCTATCCACATACTCATTGCAGATTTCTCGATCTTTTTCATTTCATGTCCTCATGACTTTACATCTTCTTTCATGATGGTCTTACACTTAGAACGGCATTACCTTCAGTCTCCTGCAGGGACCTTCTGTCTCATCTATTTCCAACCCTGCCTGGTTAGGAGTTCTAACCATGCACATGGCACTCCCCACCTTTTAACTGTTCTGTACTTACTTGTGCCTTTAGACTGTAAGCTCTTTGGGGCAGGGATTCCAGTTCATCCTCTGATTATATATTCTACCAGCTGTAAAGTACTATGTAAGTCTCTTGCACTATATAAAAATAATAATAAATAATAATAATAATAATAATAAAATACAATCTGTAAGACAAGATTTTGTGTTTTAGTTAAGGGACTAAATAGGTAAAAAGTAAATTTTGTAAATAAAGACAATTTCCTGAAAAAAACCAGTTAAATAAATTAGGAAAGCTATACAGAGAAGGGAAAGGCTGGTTCCTCTTCCTAGTGATGTTCAGATTTGCACTTGTTTTTCTGTCATGTTTTATTTTCATGAGCAGAATAGGGTATTTCTGTTTGAGAGAAATACAACCTACTGTGATAAACTGCACTTAGAAACCTAGATAGACAATTAAATGTAGACCAACCTTCTGCTTTCCAATATTTAGTATTATTTGTGGTTGAACCTGTCTACAGCCTTCCCTGAAATGAACCAGTCTGACTGTCTTTGGACCCAGAGCCCAGTGTGCTTCAGCATCAGCACACCTTAATGGAACCCATTAAAATCTTCCTGTATTTGATTGCATGAAACAAGAGAGCAAAGTTTTCTACGTCGAAGTCTTGACATACTGCTTTTCCAGTCAAAAAAGAATAAAACAAGAATCAGGATCTGATTCCAAAAATAAAATGCTACATTCTACGATTTTTACAGCAAACAAGCACACAGGTTTTATACAGGTGCTTTAACTGAGCTATTTAAACCAACATCCCCCCCCGCAAAAAAAAAAAAAAAATTGCTTCTCTCAGTATCTACATTCTTATGCAATATAATTTTAAGTAAATAACTAGAACTCAAGTCCAATTAAAACAGAAAAAATATGAAAATGTGGCTATAATATTTTAGTAGTGATTATTTCTTAAATAACAATTCTTATTAAATCTACTGATACTTAATCTACATGGACATTGCAATGAGATGTGGTTTTGCATGTACAGCTTTTTTCCAAATTACTAAAGAGGAATTTAGACTCACTGGAAAGAACGGTCCTCTGTTTGGAAAATAATTCCTCGAAAGATGTTCTGATATGCATCGTGCTATACTGAGCCAGAATGCCAGGCTCAACCCTTAACTCCTTAAAATCACAGGAAATGTGCAGTGTATTAGAAACCTGTAATAAGGCCCTTTTAAATGGTTTGTATATTTTGATTTGCAAACTGATTGATAACTTCTTCCCTTTGAAGTTTCCCAGAAAAAGCTCTTGTGGCAGAAGAAATGGGTCGAAGACATGCAGATGGCACTTTCACGAGTGATATCAACAAAGTCCTTGATGACATGGCTGCCAAAGAGTTCCTAAAATGGCTAATTAACACAAAAGTTACCCAAAGGTGCCTGAATTTTATACTATACTTAATATAGTGGGGTTTAGAATGTATTTGTCACACATAAGGAAAATACTAATTTTTCTCTTAACTGTTGATGTATCTCTTACAAACTTTGTTGCAGACAGATTAACAAGGGTAAAACACTAAACAGAACTCATTCAAAATATTATTCGCATTTTGTATCAGTGGTCAACCCCTCTAATAGTTTCCTATTTAACTTGAAAGGAGTTTTGCCACTGAATGTTACCTGAAGTAAGGTCATATTAAATTATACAAAAATAAATGCTTTGTATGGACATTATAAAATTAGAAATATTTATTGGTAAAATTACACCAAATTGGTTGTTCTTTAAATACTGTGATATAAAACACTGCCTTAAAATGTGGCTTGTTATTAGGGAAAAGTACTGTAATCTGAGTTCCTGAGAGTCGACTGTTAAGAACCCTGCTTTAGTTTGCCTGTATGTGGGCAAGACGTTTTCTGTGTGAGCTCTGCAAACATGTTAATATTTGAGAATTATTTGTTAAAATTAACAAAGCATTTAAAAAATAATAAAAAACCAATTCAAGGCACATGTGAGTGGCCAGATTTTTTTAGATGTTGGATGTCCACTCTGTAAAATTTAATTACTCTTAAGTCTTTTCACTACTGAAGCACCCAAAATGACTAGTTGATCTTGGAAATCTGAAACAACAAATTTTGCCTCAAAAACTTTTCAAGGTATAGTTAAAATACGGTTTTTATTAACATGATACTATTTTGTGTTTGTAGTTCAGCATTGAAAAAAACAATTTAGGAAAATAATCTATTAGAAAGTACTACAAAGTTTTTCCTTTAGGAATAATTGTTTTCAATCTCTTATTAGAGAGGGGCATTGAGAGGTCTGTGGAACTAACATCTGCTCATTCTTAAACAGAAATAATACGTTCCAACATATTTCATAAATCTTGGGAGACTCAGAATATTTCCTAATTGCTGCTGCTTTTTTTTTTTTTTTCCCCCCAGAGACCTTTTGGAAGAATACCAGTAAAAAGGCAGAATAAAATGGGATAAATGAAGATCTTCATTGCATCAACTGCCAGTTATTAAGAGATTCTGAAATCTGTATTCTGTCATTTACATTTGGTGTAACAAAGCTATGTCACCTTGCATGCCAGGAAATAATTGTACTATAGTTTAGTGTTGCCAAAGGTTTATATATGGAAAACCGGTTGTCTAAGGGATGGTTTTCTTAACCGTTTAAGACTGTGAAATTTCCATATCTTCATATTTTCCATTTGTTAGGACTAAAGTAACTCCATTTATATTTAATGATAAAATTATTTTTCTAAAACGTTTACTTCTACTCACAAACAATTCAATCACCAATTATATGTGTTATTCATAAGGAGCTGGCAGTTACAAATGCCTGAGAAGTGAATATCCCTCTTAAAACCTTTGTTATAAAAAGGCTAAGCTTTAAGGGTATTGAATGATAGGCTTAAATAAATTTTTTCAAGCTTCTTTTCTGTTGACTTCTCATGTGTATATCCCTAGTGCCTCTTTGCACTCCATTTCATTTTATTCTAATATTTTAGTGTCACTGAGATCTTGAAAGTGGTTTATTTGGAATGATAAAACAAACTCAACATTTTGTTCTGTCACGTTTTCCCTGTAATGATTCCCAGGAAAGAGCTGCGTGAACTCTGAGTGCTGCTTTGTTGACAAAGAAATCATGTGAGATGAAGCTAGAGGAGGGACTGAAGAGAGAATTCTTCTTCATTGGCATAAATTCTAGTTTCACAGCAAAAGCAGGAGGGCAATATTAAGCGCAATATACTCAATAAGTGGTGAAAACTGCCACATAATTTCTTCAAATTTTATAAGATTTCCAAGTAAACCCAACTCAAAAGGCCCTCTAATCTGCGTTGTATTCTTTCCTGCCTTCTTCTTCTCAGAACCACTTTGTCCATCATCTCTTGCCTTTAGCAACATTGTACGGGACCTGCCAGCACAACTGTCATTTCAGTAACCTGTGCCTTCTCCAGCATGGTAACACAACATTTTGCGTGCAGATCTCAGTGTTCCTAGCAATCCAAATGCTTATACTCTCAGCTGGCCAAAGCAGATTTTTGTAGGTATGATTTAGCTGCAACTCTCAAATAGCCACAGGTGCTGTTACGTAGCTCTTACTTCCAGTGACTACCCAAACCTCCTTTTCTCCCCTTGCTATAACAGCAATACACCAGGGATCTATAGTAAAATATAGATCTTGCCCTAAAGGGCAAGTGTTTCAACAGAAAGCCAATGGGCTTTGCAAGTATCAAGTAGAAGCTGATGTGAAGCAGGATTGTTGCTGAATCAGAATTAGCACCTAAAGCATGAATCAAAAGAAACCCTTTATTCAGAAGAGAGATGAAGTAGAGCTTGTAATCAGAAATTCCAAACACATGTTTAGCTCAATGAGATTAGGATTTACATATCCTGAAATCACAGAGCAAGTCCATATGGGAACAATCACGAGTTATGTGCTGGATGTTTGTCATACATGCTACATGAAATTCAGGGAATGGTACAAATACAAGGCAGAAATAAGTTACAGTCACTTTGTCTTTACTACACAATAGCTGGAGTCCTCTGTGTATCTGAACATGTGCTGCCTAGGACTTCCAGGTGGCCTTTATTAACTGGATTTTATTTGCTGAATGTGCAGCATCCTTCCTCTTCCACACTATTTATTAAGCATCTGGAAAAATAAGCATAGTGTAGTAAAAAAAAACCCAAAAAGACAATCAACTGGAATTAATCAAAAAGAAATTGACAGGAACCTGAGCTATTCTAATCATTCAGCTGTGCTCTGAGGACACGTGGTGAGAATCTGTAGTTGCCAGGAAAATAAATTGATAAAAAAAATACATAAACTTGAAAAAACTGAAGGACAGCTGCTACTAGCCACATTGAAATGGATGTCCCAGTGACATAATCACATAAAATAGGATTTTTCTCATTAGCTTTCCTGATTTACAGTTATCACTCTCCTCACAATCCTCTCAAACAGAACCAGTGCAAAGACATATTACAAAACTGTCCTTATGCCATTTCAACCTCAAATGCAAAGAAAAAATGAAATTATTTCAGAAAAAAACCAGACATTTTTAATATATTCGTAGACACTTCTAGTCCAGTAGAACTTGAACACTCCACAGTGCTAATAGCACTTCTCTTTTGCCTTCTCTTCCTCACAGCACATTTGAAGTGCTGTGAATCTGTACAAAACTTTCTCCAGCACATATTTTGTCTCCCATAGCACACATGGAGACATCTGGAACACATTATTGCACCTGTAAAGTAGACTGCACATGTTTTATTCACAAACAATTTTTCTTACTCTGCAGAGAGCTTATGTTTTCCATTTTTCCTGTTTGACTTCTGCAAATATTTCTGGAGAAATCAAATGTATAAACAGACACATAACAAAGACTTGCTTGAGTTTCGCTAGAGGTCTGAAGGAGACGTGTGATCTGGCAGGTCTATCAAGTGTTTGGGAAAGCTAACCTTCAGGCTGAAAGCTGTGATTTTGTTCTTTCTAGTAAGCAGATCTTTGCAGTCATGCAACTTCTTTAGGAATACACTTGTGTTGAGCACACAATATGATAAACAGCTATGGCTTCTCAAATTTTGTCATGTAGCAGCCACTGCTGGCTATTCATTTAATTTCTTGGCATCGTATTAATACATATCTGATTGCAAAAGAACACCATGGTATTAAGTAACTTGAAATATTGAGCTGGAGGAAGTCTCAGGCTATCACAAAAGACAATCTGACAGACCACCAGAAGCACAACCATAAAAGTAAGTTTTAGAACCACGGGCATTTTCATCAGAGAGGAGGAGCCTGAGATTTTTTTCAAGGTATAGAGAATCACTCCTAGAAACTATTGCAACTAAGTGGAAAACATATTCTGCTATACTGACTCTTACCAGATCACTCAGGTGGCTCTGGGTACAGATTCAGGTCCCATAAGTCTCTCTGGCATGACCAGAGTCAGAAGCACTGTAGATTATTAACAATGTGATCTAGATACAGGAGTCCAGATTTGTAAAGGCATTTAAAATTTTGTGCCCACTGAAACCAGCAGAAGCCAGGCATATGCTTTGCCAGCATTGGTCTCTTTTCCTCTTTCGAATTCACTACTAAGAAGCATTAAAACCTTGCAGATAATCTTTCAAAATATTAATCCGCAACTTGCCTATGAAAACCTTGGTAACATTCAGGTACATTTTATCACAAGGCTGACATAATTTGACCATGCTATACTTTGAGACACTGTGATGATCACTACTTAAATGTTCATGGAGTTTCTTGGCATCGCCCAGATTGGCTCTTCATATATATATGAATTATATATATGTTGTGATTTCTACTCACAGGGGAAAGGTAAATTCACCCTGGGGTGAGGGGTGGTGGTTTTGTTTTTCTTTTTTATCGTTGAGAAGACTAGCAAGTGTAGAGTATACCAGACAGATACTTAAGTGGAGCTATAAGACATTCTGAAACACTAGTCATGCATTTCACAGCACATAATGAGATACTACTTTGAAGAGTTATGTAAAATATTGCCATTTCACTGTGATTTTACTTTATTGATGTGGACTTATCTGTACTCAGAATTAGGGCTTAGCTAGCTGTAAAATTGCAGCGCGTTAGATCTTCCATGGTAAACTTACTATGGTAAACTGACCTACCTGGAACCACTGTCAGAGCAGATTAATAGAATTCCTAAGGTAAACTCATATAGGTATCACAGTGCAAATTCGTAACTAGTAGCAACTGCTACCTTTAAGGAGAACGGTATCCAAAAGTGAGCAAGAACATACGCTGATGAAGTCTAACACCTTCCATATATACTTATCTTTACTGTTTGTAAGTACTTTGGGTTATTCTAAAGGAGATTTATTCATCACAGTAAGTTATTAATCCACTTCCAGACAGTTTGCTTAAGAAACAGCAGCAAAGTACTAAATGCTGCGCGCCATCTGCATGGAGCAAGGAGGAATGAAGGAACAAGCCAGCATAATGTTACTGAAAGCTCTGACAAGTATACTGAAGGCAAGACTAAGAACATTTGCTGTCTCCCTTGACCTCAAATCTCTTGCTTCAGCAGATCACATACTTTTTCTGTTACATTTCTCAAGTTGTAAAAAAACCTGCATCTCTCTCTGGTAATTGCTCGTGTTCTGCAAATAGAGGGAGGGAATCTACAATGGACAAAAGCGAAGGCACCACTCACAATTAGTTTTTTCAGGGTAGAATTCTCTTAAAATAATTTGTTCAGCTTTATAAACAGTCAAAAGCTTTCAAGTTTTGTTTTACAGGTTATTCTGTCTTTTTCACCAGTTCTACTATCCCAGCACATAGTCAAAATTCTCCTTGGAAATTGAATTATCTTATGTGATAAACCAGGGTCATCTTCAGTGCTGAATTTTAAACTTTCATCCTACACTGCCATTTTCTTGTCTTCATTTAAAATCCCAATTTGTAGATTTACGAGTCTTATCTCCAGTGCAAAAGAAATAAATATAAGCCTTTCCTGCAATTTTATCAGTCCTTCCACGACTTGATTGCCAGAGAAAGAAGTTCAAAGAGCAGAAACTTCACAAGAAATGCTGGCGTTATCATAGCATTGGGAGCTTTGCCACCAGCCTTTGAAGGCATTTAACTTCTGGGCCGTTATCTGATTTCCGACTGAAATCCCTCCGGTGTCCCAAGTCCCTCCTCTGCCGCTCGCAGCTGTGTCTCCGCGCTCCAAGGGTGTGAGCCGACGGAGGAACCGCCGCACAGAGCGCAGAGCCAGCAGGAAGCCCGGGATCTTGCACAACCCCCGGTGCCTGCCGCTCCCAAGGCAGCCGCCCCCAGCCCCCGCCCAGGCGCCGCTCCCGAGCAGAGCCGCGGGCAGCGCCGGGGCTGCAGAGCCACAGCCCGGCGGCACCGCTCCCACCGCCTCCTCCGCTCCGCTCCTCACGATGCCGGTGGGTGAGGGAAAGCGGAGGGGGGGAGGCGGCAGCGCAGGCGGGTCCTGCGCGACTGCCGCCTGATGGGACTTCTCCTTTCAGAGCCTCCTGAAGTGGCTGCTGGTGACCGTGGGGGTGGCCGTCGCGGTCGTGGTGATCACCGTGCCCCTGGTGCTGCTCACCCGCAGTGAGTGCGCGGCGGGGCCGGGAGGGGCGGGATGGGGAGGGCGGCGGCGGCTCCCTGCGCCCGCCGGCGCTCGCAGGGGATCCGCAGCCGCGCCGCCCGCGGCAGCGGGGCGAAAGTTTTGCGGAAAGTTTGTGCTTTAGGGTTCGGAGTCCACAGAGCTGGAACTCCTGAGTCCGGGAAACTGGGAGGTGCGTCGCCAAGAGGGCGTCTCACCTGGGAAGATGGTGGGCGCGGGGAGTGTTAAAAAGATCCTTGATTTTCCCGTGTGCGCTGGTAATAGTTATAATCATTATTGTTTTCAGCATTTTCTGTTCTTGTTGTGGCCAGGGGCTGTCGAACCAGCTGTAAAATGCCAATTACTCATTTTTCTCGGGTGTATTGAAGAGATAAGATTATATTCCCTCTTGTTTGCTGTGTTTGCACAACTTTTGTTAATGTCATTGAGTGTAATTATATAAACAGCACAGTTACAGAGGTCAGAAAAGTAGAAGAAGGTTTGGAATGCAGTTTTGAACTCTGATCGGTTTTGTACATTTCAGGTTTCCCATGTGGCTCTGGATGTTAATATGAAACAGTATTAAATCCTCATTAAGCAGTGCTTTGCTTCCAGCTGATAGGACAGAGCTGCACCTTATTCTCGTTTGGTGTTCTTATGATTAACAGCTGAGTAGTTGTGATATGTGGAATCAGTACTGCAAACTCTGAGTGTTTTCTAGATTAGACCTTTGGTGGTCTGCTGCCCATGAGGTGCACCCCAAGATGCGTGAGGACGCGTGTGCTGATCTTGACAGTGTGATCAGAAATGAACACAGCAGTTTCTTATGTGCACAGAAAGTTCTGGTGGGTTTGTTGTATGTCATTCAGAGAGGTGAAGCTTGTGTCACTAAGGCTCATATAGCATAATTTACATTAAACTGTTTTGCAGTTCAGCTCTATCAATATCCCAGTTGTTAAAAACTAGCTTTTCAAAGTCTAGATATCTGAATTACATAGCTTCTGGGCTAAAACTTTCATCAGTGGATGCTGACTCCATTTTCTGTTATTTTTGGGCAGATTTTTGCCACTTATCTCAAAAAAGCAGGTTTTTGAGATGACAGAAAATGCTCTGAATTTCACAAGTTGGGAAGAGCAAGAGAAAGGGTCTTGAAAACTTATCAGATGGATATGTGCAGGCATAACACCTAGTGAAAGAATTCAGTACACAGGCCTGAACTTCGCTGAAGAGATGGTGCTTGTCTATCTTGATGCCAGTTCTGTGTCTTACTGTGAGTCAGATGGGTTTTCTTCCTTCTAGCATAGGAATTCTTTTGCTGTAGAAGTGGCTGCAATTCAGGACCAGTCACTCAGTTATATAGTAAATTCATTTTACTTCAAAGAAACACTTCTGTTATATGATATACAGAATACCACCATGCTGTCAGCCTTGGCTTGCATCATTTTGGTTGTAGGAGAACGAGGCAGTCTTTTTACAGTTGGCTCAAATTAAGGCATAGGAAATTACCTAGCATGCCCCAGTAGTTCACTAAGTCTCTCTGGATAAAATATGGATTGAGATGGAGTGGTTCCAGTTCAAAAACTTGAAATTCCTGTCTCTTCCCAAATCAGACCAGCAGTAACATCTGAATAACAACTGTGACTATTGTAATTCGGGAACTGGAGAGTGCTTTTGAATATTTGACTGTGCTAAACAGGTGTTTTCTGTTAGCTGAGAGTGTATAGTTGGTGTTCTTATAAAGTAGTAATGTATAGGTTAGAGCACTTAATAACTGACAGTTTGATTATATGTTTTTTATGAACAACCACAGGGCATGTAAGTCAGCTGAGGATGCCTCCTGGGCCATTCAGGTACTCGCCTGAGTACGAAATGAAAATGGCAAAATTGCATTTGGGAGGAGCAGCTCACATGACTGTGACTATGTCTGGGATCTAAGTCTGCTCTGATAAAAGTCCTTGTGATTGCAATCAAGTCTTTATTTCATCCCAGTTGTTCGAGCATTGTGCAGGGAGTGAAAATTATGATTTTTGATACAAACAGGTAATTTTGAGTTTGGCTTTGTTACATTTGGTCTGCAACTGTTCTCCCTTCCATGCTTCTCAATGTACTTCCATTTCATAAGCTTAGTAGTCATGCAGCACATAATTAGTATGATAAATGCCTGCCGTGCTGTGAAAGGTTGTGCAGTTTTGCCACTCCAGAGGAGTTCTGGCTTGTTGCCTGGCCTGTAGGCCTGGCAAGTGGAACTTCTGTTTCTTCTTTTGCAGCTGTTTAGCATAGAGAAATACTTCAGACTTAAATTTGCAAAAAGTTTCCCTAATTTTGGGTGCAGCCCTTCACTGTTTACCTTGAGGGTCTTCCCAGCCAGAACTCTGTACAGTCTTTTTTCACTGCCTATTTTGACTCTGTATTTTATATTTAGTAACCACATGGGACTACTTGCATCAAACAGTTTAATCTCAAAATAGCCTTGGGCATTGTATTTGAAGTCTGTTGACTAAAGCATTGTTACGCTTTGAGGAGCTATCCAACAGGTGACTACAGTAACAAGTGGTTACCTTTAAATTATGCATTTTTTCTAAAAAGAGTTTGGTCTGTCCATGATTCACTTACCCATTCACTTTACTTACTTACTTTCCATGCAAAAGGCAGATTGAAACATCCCTAGTCCATATACCTTTTATCTCTTCTCTAACCACAGTTCTTGTTCTTCTGGCCAACTGGGCAGGAAGTCCAGGAGCAGGAGGATGGGTAGCAAATGCTGAGAGCAGGAAGGAGACAGTGCAGTATCATTCTGCTGCCATGAGAAGCCATAAGGGGCCTTAGAATGAGGAGTCCTGTACAGCTGGTGTGGCTTCCTTCACCCGCAGGTCTAATTCTCTAAGGGTGAGATATTCACTAAATGAGAAGGTCATAACTGTCATGATTGGTTGATACTGTTTGTGCCTCCATGGTCTTCTAATAGATATGTGCCTAGAAGAGGCTGGAAAGTGCAGCAGGGGCTGTGGCAGTCAATGACCTTAAGGTGTCTGAGGGTTCTTCGTGAGTCTGAAAAGATAGGGAATGGAAATACTTTCCTGCTGTACAGCCTTGACTTCTGTAACTGTCATTTAACTTTCTTATCTACCCTAATTCAAATGTTGAGTAGTATCATACTAAAAAAAATTATCAGCAGTGGATTGGTATGTGGAGAACACTTCTGCTATTTTTATTTCCTTGCTTTGCATGAGATGAGGTAACTTTGAGAGGGATTCCAGAGCTATTGATTACGAAGTTAATGATTACATCCCTCTGGGATGGTCTCTGCAGCCCCACAGAGTGGCTCTTGGATGAACTGCCCCAGGCGCTCACTCATTGGTTATGGTCTCTCCTGAACCTCCTGTATCAGCTCCTGGGTGGAATTCTGAATGAAGTGAACCTTTGGCCTCACACAGCAATGTAGTTTTTACATTTTTTCTGGAGACGTACTTCAGTGCTCTAATTGTCACATATCTCAGGCAGTAACTGTGGGCTAGAGTGTACGTGAGGGGGAAGAGTTAGAGTACTTTTTTACACGTGTTGGAATAGAAACGATGGGGGAAAGGTAGGTTTGGTAAAACTAGCCTGAAATTTCTCTTACTTTTCTGACCACAGAATCAGTTGGATTTCCCTTGCGTCTCTCCCCCTGCTCCTAAATTACATTCTTAGACAGTAGATTATTCTCACTCTTGTTCTGCTGTCACTTGAAAATTGAGATAATCATTCACCTTTTCTGATTTCTTTTAGCATCTCTCTATTCCTTTCTCATTATTGCTGAACATCATGCTTGTACTTGTCTTTCCCTTTTTGTGGTTTTTCCAGTCTCTCTCTTGGTAGTGGTGAACATGCAGTAAAGCTTCCATTATTACTAATTTTTATAGTTTTCCATCACTTTAAAGTCAGTTACATAATTTCTTGCCTTTTTTTTTAATTATTATTACACATGGAAATTATGAAAATGCACCTTGACACCTGAGAATAAACAATACATATACCAAAAGTAATTTGTCAACATCTTTAGGTTTTGGCATGGTCATTGTCATACCATAACCCTTACATAATAGTTAACTTCTTGTTTACTTTATATGTGTCCTAGTTTTGTCTGGGAATCAGGTAATTTTCTTCCTAGTAGCTGGTACAAAGCTCTGCTTTGGATTCAGTGTGAGAATAATGTTGATAACACACTGATGTTTTGTTTGTTGCTAAGTGGTGCTTACTCTAAGTTGTGGACTTTGCAGTTTCCCAGACTCTGCCAGTGAGCAGGTGCACAAGGAGCTGGGAGGGAGCATGGCCAGGACAGCTGACCCGATCTGGCCAAAGGGATACGTCATAGGATGGAATGTCGTGGTCATATAAATGGGGGGCAGTTGGCTGTGAGATGCCGATCACTGCCCAGGGACAGGCCCTGGACATTGGTCAGTGGGGAGTGAGTGATTGTATTGTGCATCACTTGTCTTTCTTGCATTCTTTTTCTTCCTCTCTCCTTTTCATTACAAATATTATTATTATGATGATGATGATGATGATGAGTATTATGTTTAACTTTAGTTCAATTATTAAACTTTTCTTATCTCAACTTATGGGTTTTATCTTTTTCTGATTCTCCTTTCTATCCCCACTGAGGGTGGGTAGGGAAGAGAGGAAGGAAGCGAGTGGCTGAGTGGTGCTTGGTTGCCAGCTGGGGTTAAACAATGTCAATTACTTTACACCTGCAGAAAGGGTGACGTATTAATAAAAAATTCCAAAATGGAAACAAAATTGTTTAACAGCTTCATATGAGTACTGCTTACATAAAAGGTTAAGAGCTTACTTCCCAGAAGGACTTACTTGTGTTTTTGCTGTTGTAACAGGGGTATTATGATGTTATTATTTCCAGTATATCACTATGACAGTGGAAATATGTATGTACTGCCAGGAGTGAGAAGAGGATAGAGATGAATTATAGAGTCATTAAGATTGGAAAAGACCTCCAAAATCAGCAAGTCCAACCTTTGACCGAACACCACTTTATCAACTAAACCATAGCACATCCAGTCATTTCTTGAACACTTGCAGGGGTGGTGACTCCACCACTTCTCTGGGTGCTTTCCAATGCATAACCACCTTTACAGTGAAGAAATTCTTCCTGATGTCTGTCCTGAACCTCCCTTGGTGCAGCTTGAGGCCATTTTCTCTTGCCTTACCTGGCTACAACCTCCTTTCAGATAGTTGTGGAGAGGAATAAAGGCACCCCGGAGCCTCCTCTTCTCGAGGCTAAACAACCCCAGCTCCCTCAGCCTCTCCTCCCAGGACATGCACTCCATACCCTTCACCAACTTCATTGATCTTCTCTGGTCACACTCCAGCACCGCCATCTCTGTCTTGAATTGAGGGGCCCAGAACTGGACACAGGACTTGAGTTGTGGCCTCACCAGTGCCAAATACAGGGGGATAAGCACTTCCCTTGTCCTCCTGGCCACGCTATTTCTGATACAAGTCAGGATGCCAGTGACCGTCTTTTTCTGCTGGGCAGCATTCCAGCCAATCTTCCCCCAGTCTATGGTGCTGCATGGTGTTACTGTGACCAAAGTGCAGGACCCAGCACTTACTAAACCTCAGACAATTGGCCTTACCCCATTGATCCAGCCTGTCCAGACTCCTTTTCGGAACTTTCCTACCCTCCAGCGGACCAACATTCTTGCCCAATTTGGTGTTGTCCGCGAACTTACTGAGGGCGCACTCTATCCCCTCGTCCAAATCATCAATAAAGACATAAAACAGAACTAGCCCCAGTACTGAGCATTGTAAGCTAGTAATTTGGAATTTAGAAAAGAAGTCTGGATCTGGAATAGTCAAAAAACAAAAATAGCAAGAACATTTAGTCCTCACAGCCTCTCTGAGGAACCCAAGAGTGAAAGAAGCGGTTTTGCTAAAGTATGAACATACATTGATCTGTATCCAATCTTCAAAGCCAATAAAATGCTCTTGAATGTCAACAATTACTTTATTTTGTCAAAAAAACCCTGTTTGACCCTTCCTTTCAAATGGAATCTGAACAAGAAGAAGCAAAATGCAGAATTCAATGTATGTTGAGTCTCTTTGGTTGGTGGCATTATGTGGATAAGTAAGAATATAATGGTAATGGCCTACCTTGTAAATTAAGAAAATACTTCAACTAGAACTTCTACGACTACACCCTTACGGCTTGGCGTACATTTTCATATTCAGATACTACGTGGAAGGTGTTGACAGAAAATGAAATTTTAATTTTATACACAGCCAACAAATCTTAATAGTGGCCTGATTTTTTTAGTAATGAGACCTTAGCAAAATATGTATGTCACCAGGGGGAAAAACACTCATCAGTTTGGAAAAATCCCTAAACCTGTTCATCAGCCACCTGTCTTAAATTGCTTCTCCTTTTCCAAGAAAGAGTTTTGTTGCTTTCTGAAGCCGCTCTGATTGAAAATGACACTTTTTCAATTAGGAAGGAGAGAAGTCATATTCCCAAGTAGAAAACTCTGTGTGAATATCAAATGCACACTTGTTCATAATCCATCAAATTATATATTCAGTTAATATCAAATAATTAATGTGAGAAATTAATATTCTTAGGCACACTTCAAGAGCAATAAATCTAGCCTAATTTTTTAGAACAGCCAAATTTCAAATGGCATTGAGCAAGCATTTTTTTTAACCTTTGCTGAGCATTTTAAACTAAAATCACTGTTATGTCTCTTGACTTCTGTTGCAGCACTGGTTGTACTGTACAGTCTGTGCTGTATATATACAATTTGCTTATTGTTTGGAAATAAGAGTAAAGCTGTAATAGCTAATATAAATATCTTCCTGCTGTGTTCCAGTTGACACATGTATTTAACCTCCAGAAAGATACCCTGCAAAAATTATTGTGAGGTGTTTTCCTGTGTGTGTCCCCAAGGACTTTGCACTCTTTTTCTTCTTCACTATAATGAAAGAAGAGGCAGTTCTTAGGGACATGTTCAGTATCTTGGTTGATCAGTCACCACGTCTGTACTTGAGTGTTTTTATCAGTTGCTTTTATTCTAGTCTTTTGATTTAGCCAGATGAAATAAAAATTGCTTCCCTTCTGGAATGTGTAGGTTTGTATGAGGGAGGTTTTAGGTTTCCATTAAAAAAAAAAGGTAGAGAGGAAGCAGGGAGAGAATTGTACATCTGAATGAAAAACTGTAGTCTTTGTTTTCACAGAAAAAAGATCACAAAGATTCACAGACCGAGTTGTTCTTGTTATTATTGCTATTACTTTTCATATTTTGGAAAGAGCAGCATGTGCATTGCAGCCAATAAGAAATATTTTTCTTAAAGGTTGACTGCAGTGGGCTGAAGCTGATGACCAAACTCATTAGCTTAACTGTGTTCAAAGTTTCATTTGGTCTTCTCAGAGTAACCTGGTTACTTGGCTTTAATTTTCCAGTCAAAATTGTAACATTGCAATAAATATTAAGATACCGTGATGAAAAGCCCATTAAGAGAGGAATAAATACTTAACCAGTTATTTCATTGTAAGTTTATCAGAAAGTGCTTGTGATTTACTTATTTTTTTTTTAATTGAACTGTCTCTGAAAATTTTACTGCTTCTCAGATTATTTTTTTTTTTGAGACATTTCTGAAATTTGAGTTTAATCATAAGGAGATGATTCACAACTGAAGGGTTCAGGAACAGGAACAGCAATATTACAGAATATGTGATCAAGTACAGCAGCCACTTTCTTTTTAGGGTATCTCTCAAGGTCTGTGCATTTACTCCACGTGGATGTCACATTTCAGTCATCTGGACAACCTTGCCTTTCCACCACTCTCAAACATGAGCATGTACATCTCTGTTTTGCGTGATCTACCCCACAACTGATGTCTGATGCAAATGTTATCAGTTGGGGCTCTGCATCAAACTTCCCAGAGTGAGCATGGGGAGAAAGGCTCTAAGATCACTTCAGTTTTTGAAAGTACAAGTACAGTACAAGTATGTGTTTGCTGAAATAAGATGGATAGAGGTCTTTCATTCATTTTTGTCACTGCCAAAAAAGTGTTTTCATTTCTGTGAGTTTGAGCTCTTTTACTGACAATTTGGTGCTTGCTGAATTTGTCTTGCAGTAAAGTTTTATTGCCTTCCCACTGCTAGTACTTTAGAGGTGTTTAGTTTAAACACTTTAATAACCAGCAACAAAAACCCACTTGGTAGTTCAGGTTAAGAAGCTGGGGTGGAACAATTTGCAGCAACATCAAAATCATTCTTCTGTCTCTTTTTTTCAGAAAGTCCCTCTAAGCCTGATTCTCGAAGAACATACACTCTACAGAATTACTTGAACAATGACTATTCATACAAACCACATGTTTTGCAGTGGATTTCAGGTAATGAATTTATACATACAACTTAAATGTCAAGAAAATGTACTACCTTTAGTAAACACATATATTCATGCTGAGGTGACCACTATATCCTGAAAAAAAGTTAAATTATTTATAAGTACCATTATAGAACAGTGCGTAGTTCAAAGAGTTGATTATTTTCCCCCCTTAGATACATGCTCACATTCATGGCAAGTTATATTCTCCTGCTGGTGAAAGTGCATACTGTTGTGCTTTTTGGTAGAAGCACTTTATCCTCTGAAGTGTGTCAGCTTCCTCTGCATCGGGCTGCCAGGGGACAGGAGGACACAGGCCACTTTTCCTTTTGAGTGTGCCTAGTGCCCCAAGGGAAAGAGGTGCTAGAAGGTGGATGCTGTGAGGACTACATTTGTGAACATTCTTGTGCTATAAGCATCCTTTCATTACTGAACACAACATTGACCAGATTTTTGAATTTTATTTCCTGCTTATAAACATAAGGGGAAAAGAGAAGTAACCGATGAACATTTTACTTATTTTTTTTTTATGAGCGTCTCTCTTGTTCTTCTAGGAAATCAGTATCTCCATGAAACAAATAATGGGAACATCCTACTTATCAGTGCTGACAATGGAACATCCTCAGTAATCTTGGCGAATACAACATTAGTATGTTCACTTATATGTAATATATGCAGACATTGGGAAAGGTATTCAGTTTACTGTTTTATTCTGCACATTATTTTGGAAACAGTGCCTAATGTGTACCTTTTTCGCTTCCTTTGTTGACAGGATAAGTACAAGGCAAGCACAGCTATACTGTCTCCTGACCAAAAGTTTGCTCTTCTGCAGTACAACTACAGAAAGGTACAAGTGCGCTTTACATCTGAGGATGAAACTGGGAAATAAAGGTTTGAGAACAACTGAGAGGCTGCGAGAATGTGAGAGAAATGCAGGAGGAGGGATGAATGAGATGGATATGTGTAGGGGAACAGTCAAGTTGAGCAGGCAAGAGGAGGAGAAGAGACTGGTGTTGTCTATGAGCTTGGCAGAAGAGACATGACTGCCTGAGAAAAGCATCTGGATAAAAAGTGGATGGAGAGTTATCGCAAGGAGAGCGAGGCTGGATGGTTTATCTGGGAAGACAATCTAGAAGAGTAGATAGGCATGGCTGTTCAAGGAGTTGTGTGGGTAAGGAGAAGTGATGAGTAGATATGCTGGTACATCTGCTTGTACGTGTATGCGCTATATATATATATATGTGGTTGTTACATTGTGGTGGTAGGATGTAAGAGTTGAGAACTGAGGTGACTGAAAAGCAGCATGTGCTTACAAGAGGAGGCTTGCACTTGGAGTGGACTTGTGTGTCCTTGTTCCCTGCTGTCAGCAAGCACATGAAAAGCCTCCAGCAGAATACCTCACACTGGCTTGGTGTTGAACTGTGCAAGAAAGATCAACATTCATTTATGCCAGGTGGCATAAAAACCTGACTCTGTGCCAATTGAGGAGCCTGCTGGAGTCAATAATTTGCTGTACAGTTTGTGCACTGAGAAACCAGTAACTTTGTGTTTCTTTCCTTTCTTTTTTTCGAGAGAGCTGCCCTGTTTTGTTTGTAAAAAGCTCAGTGCTGACTTCTGCAGTGTACAAATACTTGAGCACTGTGTTGCCGAGCTCTGTCTACATGTTCTGGCCTAGCAGTCAAAGAGTGGCTCTCACACAGTGCCAGGCACAGTCCGTGCACTCAGTCATCACTTTTTTTCAGTTTTAGCTTCCTCGCTGGGTTACTTTTTTTTAAGCCAGTTACCTTTCGTCTTTCTGAATTGTTCGGAATTATTTAACTTTTTGCTGCATCTTTAGTGGCCACAAAACGCCTAATATTTTTCCAACCACTCTACACATCGTGTCTACTCCTAATTTATTGTTCTATAGTATTTTATTGGTTGCATTCATAAGAGTTAATTTTATTTTAATGCTGAAGCAAGATCTTTTAACCTTTATATAATAGTGTGATTAAAAGTTCTGTTATTATTAATCTTTATTGCAAAGAAACAGAGTAACAAAATGAATCATGCGGATGTAGACACTTGTTATGTAATAGCCATCTGGCTGTGTAGTACTAAGTTGTTGTTTTATATCTTCATACAAATATTCAAGAACCATCATAGAAGATAACATTATTGTAACATGTCAACACTGTGGGCTAAATCAAACCTCTCCAGCCAACATGAACATGTTTAAATGTCTGCATTATCATCATCATCTTTCTCTCTCTAAGTGCCCACAGGGGGATACAGACTTCAAGAGGCAGATTTCTGAGAGAAGAGGGTTATTTCTGTGACAGTATGAATGGGAATAGGTCACCCTGTACTGGAGGAACTGCTACAGACATACTGTGGGACTTGTGAGAACTACTATAATATGCCAAGTTCAATAATACAACATGAAAAAATGAGACAGAAAACAGTAAGCAAGCCAGTAAGGCACAAGGAGGAGAATTTACTCTGCATAGTGATAATAGTCTGCCATGTAGCTGCAAGGGCTTCTGAAAATCTTCATCATCTTTGGAGTCTGTATATCTATCCTTAATCAGTCAGTGGCCTCTGTCGTAGTGAAGACCCCAGAAGAATGGCAGTCCTTTAGTCCTTTCTTAAACCTTGTAGAAATCTGTTACCCTTGTATGTTCATTGTGTTCTCTCTGTCTTAAGAAAAAGCATGAGGAGAGTTTCAGAGGTAATTCAAACTGCAAGAGATGTGAATCCTGATGAAATTTAGTTTCTTAATATTAAAATAATTCTTTTACAGTTGTGGAGGCATTCCTACACAGCTTCATATCACATCTATAATTTCAGTAGCAGGTCAGTAATCTTTTCACATAAGATGTAGTTTTAAGATTCTTTTGCAATGAAATGTGATTTCACTGATTTTTCTTGGCTGCATTTTGTTTTTGTTTTTTCAGCTCTATCGTAGATGATGGACTACTACCTAATGATACACAGTACATATCCTGGTCACCTGTAGGTCACAAACTGGTTAGTAAAGATAAGTGACACTTTTATATAAACTGTCATTTTCATACACGTGACATGGAAACTCACTTTGTCTGTACTCGTTAGGTTTTGGGACTTTCCTACTGCTAGATAAAGTAGCTGAACTTTTTTTCAGTTTTGTTTCAAAATTGACTACTGTTGCTGGGAAGATTCCAAAATCCCTCTGAGTGTTTTGTTTTGTTCTTTAATGAAAATGCATTCCTGAAAGCAAGTAGTGGCCCCAGTAGTCATGTAATGCACAAATGCACAGGAACTTCATGTTGTTACAGTTGCAGACAGGAGCTCATCCCTTTCAAAGGCAACAGCATTACAAATGTCTACTTAATCATCACTGTGATTTTTATCTCCTAATTATACAATAATCAATGAAGTTTTACTTAATGAATGCATGTAATGGGATTAGAGGATCAAAATCCTCTTGTACTCTTTCCCACTGTCCTTTTCTTTCTCCCCTCCAATCCTCAGTGGTGACAGCCACTGCATTTGCAAGGCTTGTGTATTCCCTGTGGTGAGTGTTGGATCTGACTGTCACAGGAGAATGTGGTGCTTATTTATTCTCATTGGTTGTAGTATATGAATTATAGAGACCAACCACAGAAACACAGGAAGTTGAAAAGAGCTTTCTGCATCTCGGAGCAAAGATCTGGAATAAAACTGTGGTGTTCAATTACTGGAGAGGAAAACCAGGGGTGATTAGAAAGGCGGGCAGGTACCAAAAGCCAGAGGAGTTCTGAGTGCTACTGCAGGAATGTACTGTCTTTGCAGATCTATTGGTAGTGCTGAGACCCCAGTCAGTGTTTTACCAAAGCACTGATAATTTTGTTTGAAAGACAAATTAGTGAAAAACAACTCCTGGCAAAGGAAAATCTTGGCAGAAAATGAATAGCAAGGTTTTCAAAACTTGTTACAGTAGTCATGTCACTTACCATAGTTGACTTGTTTTTTGCAAAAAAACAAGGTTAAGTTGCTACACCTGATTTGTATTAGTAATTCCAAGTTTGTTAAGTATCAGTGACTGGGGAAATGCAACTTTTAAAAATGGTTTTTGTCATCTGGTGTGAATTTCCCAGTAGATAAAGAAAGAAAGCAAGATTTATAATAGTAATTGTCATCACGATGATGTTTTTCAGGCATATGTTTGGAAAAACAATGTTTATGTAAAAGCTTCACCAGCAGCAACACATGTGCAAATCACTCAAAATGGAGAAGAAAATAAAATTTTCAATGGAATACCAGATTGGGTTTATGAAGGTAATTACGTCAAGCAAGTCTTACTTTATGTTATCAGATAAACCTTTGGTTTATTACAGTTATTATCTCATTTCTTACCATTGAAAAGTTCAAATTAATCAAAATCTCTATTTTAAAAGAAACATGCATTCTTACCTGAGCTTAATGCCTGGCTAGTGTGAGGATCAAAGAATGGAAATGAGTTTGCCTGGAAATTTTAGTGTGTGAATTAACTTCATACGATAGATTATAAATATTAGTCTAATGTCTAATTTCAGAACCCCAACAAACCCCAACATCTGCAGTTTGGTATCTGAGTTTCAATTTAAAAAAAAAAAAAATCCTATTAAAAACTTAAGAGAACAGCACCTAGGATAGAAGAGCCAACATCAATTATAACTTTAATGTATTTCCGTCTCTTTCAGAGGAAATGTTTGGCACCAGTTCTGCTCTTTGGTGGTCTCCAAGTGGCAATTTTTTGGCATATGCAGCCTTTGATGATACAGAAGTTCCTGTTATAGAGTATTCCTTTTATTCTGAGGACACCTTGCAGTATCCAAAGACCATTAGAATCCCATATCCCAAGGTCAGTGTTATTTATTAAACATTTTTGTTCTACAATTTCATTAAGAGAGTAGTCTCATTTAATCAGTTCCTGCTAATGAAAATATTGTCTGTCTCTCCTCAACAGCTTGCTGTGATTACTCTTTCTGAAGTCAACAGCATCTGGCAGTGTTAAAGTATTTTATTATCTCCAGGGTAAAGAAAAAGGAAAAAAAAAAGGATGATTTAAAATTTGTTGTTTCACCATAAAATTTGGAGGTAGCGAGTAGATATTGGGAAAGAAAAGCTCTCAGGGAGTTGAAGTTGGTACAAAGCATTCAGCAGATGTACATTATGTTAGGGTTGTGCATGGTATTGATAATGAAATCTTCTTCAACTAAGGTAGCATTTTGAGTTGTTGGATGCTTCCTTAACAGAGAGGAAGAGGAGGAATCTGCTGAAGGAATTTCTTTGCCCACACCTAGAGGTCTTCCAGTTTTAGCTGTGAGAATGAAGCCTGTAGTGTAATCAGCTTCTTCTTCTTCCCCCCTCCTCTCCACGTGATTTTATGCCCACTGCTCTTGCACAGTTGTCACTGGACTGAATGGGGTGAGAGTCAGAATGCAAAGTGGTTTAACGGGTTTTTCATCCACTCCACACCTGAAGGGTTTCGTGTTTAATAGAAGACTTACCTGCGTGAAGTTATTTGACATATATGGGATTTGGATTTACCAGAGCAATGCATTCAAGACACAAAACAATACAAGTTACACTTAGAGAACAGCAGTTGCACTACACTGCCGAGTCTCAATACAAACGTGTTCTTGTAGCTGGTCTCCATAATATGCTCATCATTACAGTTCTGGGCATCCCTGTTGCTGGGAAGGAATAGATGGGTTGAAACCCTCTCAAGCTGATCACTGTCTTTAGTTCTTTCTGTTCATCACTGGGGTTTTATACTCTGTGTTGGCTTAAGGCACCAATATATACCCCCTCTCCCTCCCACCTCAATCCATAGTGGTCTGGCCATCTCAGGAAGATATTTCCACTCTTGATTAGTTGGGGCAGAACAGCTGATACAGCTGGCTGATCACTCAGCTGTTACGGCTGTTTGGTGAAAAAGCCACCCTCTCCATGCCAACCTCAGCTTCCTCTGCAGCAGCCATGGTCAGTCACTCCAAAGGTTCTGGAGCACATGGCCTTTGTCTGTCCCCTTGCAGCCTTCTCCAAAGGGCTCACTGACACTGCCAATGAGTGGCTGGGCTCACTGACAGCTGCAGGTGCTCTGTCCTGAGCATGGTGCGTAAGAAGAGACGCAGGTGTAGAATGAACTGCCAATTTAAATTACACGTTTTATTACAAACCCATTTTGTCTGGAATATTGCTGACTTGTGGAGGTGGATCAAGTACAGCTACCTAACTGTTACAATGAGGGCTTGGCTAGTTAACTTCTAGAGAAGCAGCCCTTACTGACAGAGTTATGTTGCTCCCAGTAGCACTACATTAAAAATAGTGGAGTACATGCTGGAGTCACAGATTTTATTGTGATATAGGTAGCTGTGTTGTGCCTTGTTAATGTAAGGTGCTTCTTCCATGGAGGAGCACTTTACTGTGTGTTAGCAATGGATCTGACTCACTGTTAGGTACTGCATATGGCATGAAGGATGAGATATGGTCAAATACTGCTTTGGGTACGGCAAGCCCAATTGTAGTTATGAACGTTTGTAAATGTAGTAGTCCTTCTTATCTAGAGACACATAAGTAACACTTTGGTATGAAGAAATAAAAAGGATGAATTATGCATCAATCTTAAAAACTGCGTTTAGGAACTTGTCTATTCACATGTTTGAAGTCAGCTGGTTTTACCTTTCTTTTTGTAGTAATTTATTCATCTATAATTTGACACACTTAATTCACCAAGAATATTCCTTCTTCAAAAGTACAATTCAAAATTTTATTTTTAGGCAGGAGCTACAAATCCAACTGTGCGATTCTTCATTGTGGATACCAGGTCATTATCAAATCCCATCCCTGTTGAAATTCCTCCACCTACAGAAATAAAATCAGGGTAAGAAATTTTGATTAAAATTTGATTGGGGTTTTTTTGGTGTGAGAGGAGGAGCTTTTATATGTGACCTCCCTATATTCAGTGCATGTGGTAGTTTTTTCCTGTCATGCAGCTCTGGTAGCAACAAGATTTACCAGAGAAAATCTGCACAGAGATTATCCTCCTAGTGATTATATATAGATGGCATATTCCATGTATGTTATATTCAGAATGTGACAAGTTCTTGGCTCATCACATTCAGTGGAGTCTAACTATGGTGAAGTCATTTCACAGTACAACTTTAATATGAGCAAGTTTTGGTATAATCAAATTATAATATATGTATTCCATTCACTGGGGGGGAAAAAAAACCAAAACAAAATCTTAATGGTAAGTGAAGATATGATTTCATTGGAAGCAAACTCCTTGCTAAGGCAAGGTATCATGGTTATCTTCAGATTTATACTTAAAATGTTTGTTTTCTTTGGAACATGGTGAAAATCAGCACCTCTCACAGTAAATGGAAAATTGTATTTCTCAAAATGCCACTGGAAATGCACAACATGATATAAATGTATTTTGTAAAGAGCAGCTACATCAATTTAAAGTGCATGACAGAGAATTTAATATCCCAGATCTCAGGTTTTGTTTTTTCTTTTTAACAGTATTGTGGAAATTTTTTAGAGGTTTGCACTTACAATCGTGATGGGTATGAAAGCACAGGTTATACTGATAAACCAGAAAAAAACAAAGGAGGTCTGTTAGCTTTGCATAAAATGTGCATTTTGTACTTGGTGGCCAAAAAGCTATAACTGGAATATCAGTGCTCTCCCGTTTCAGTCCTCACCACAGTCTAACTAACATCTATATGTTAACAGAGATATGTGAATTTTTATGAATATGTTGTTCTTTATCCTTTCGTTACAGTAGCACTGCAATAGCTGGATGTTACATAGCTGTCATGCACTGTTTTTCTCAGGAATTGCAGCGCCTCAGAATTAAAACCCCATTATGTTTAGCTTAATACTGATTAAAATCTGTTGTCTTAGAGTTATGTTTTACCTTTTGTTAAGACCTTATGAAAGTTGATGTGGGGACAATAACCATCAGCTACCTTACAGTTTCGTACCCATCTGGCTAACATAGGCATGAGTTATATGGGGTTAATCCATTTTAAAATTAATGTAGCACTCTGCAAATCAGGATTAATACAAAGATAAATCAAGTCTTGAATGATGAGTGCAAGGATCAAAACTTACTCTTCCTCTTAGTGGCTGATCTAAATAATGGTCAAGTTTCACTGTATGTGTCCTACAAAAGTTGAGGTGGCCAGAATGAGTCTTGGGGAATTTTGCAAGAACAAAAATACATGAGTAGGAAAAAGCAAGTGATGTGCAATATTGCTGTTGGGTAGTTTTGCTCCTGGAAGCATAAAGTAATGAATATTCACATGGTATTTATATTTATACCACTGTATGACAGGAAAGGTTAATTTCGGTGGTGGAAAATTCTGGTTTTACTTCCACAGAGCTGAATTCTGAGTAAAACTATGTTTGAGCTGGTGGCGTACCTCACCCCACCTGCCTGGTTGGGGATGTTGAGGGGCAGTGCCCCTGGAAGTGGTTGCCTGTTAAAGCATTATCCAGAGCTTGTATGAGCAGCAATTGTACCCCCACATTTGAAGCACACTTCTGTTTCAGAGGAAGAGTTTTATTTGTCAAGAAAAACTGCCAAAATCTGGAATGGCAGTGCTTTGCCATATGATAGTAGATGAAACCTGACATTTTTTGCATGAATGACCAGCATGAAATCCATATAGTGTTTAAACTACATTTTTGGCATCATGGGTACAGAGGGCTCCTGTTAGCCAACAGGAGGATGTAGGGAATGGATGCTTCTTGACTTGAAATGATCTGTCTTAAAATCAGCTGACTTCTGAGTAGAGAGTGTTTGTAGAGTATCCCTCTCAGCAGCAAATGAGGAAGAGCAGCGCAAAACTACTGTACTCTACACTTGAGTTAATTGCAGCTTAGTTAATGTTTTGTGGGTTGTTGAATACTGAAGGTGCATTCCCACTCTCAATTATAACAGTAAGCTATTTATTACATTATAATAATAGCTTGATTACTAACTGATTTATTGATTATTAATTCTTTTGTCCTTGTAATGTCTGTCGTGTCTGATGAATGATTTATAATCGCCAGAACTGTTAATTTCTCTGACTTTGAAGCAATGAAAACTGTGGGACTTATTCCTCTTATACAAAACAAGAGAAACCACTATTATAGGTACATGAAGAATGGCAGTTTCTTTTTTCTCTTTTTCCAAACAAGCTCCTGCAGAGAGCCAGTGACAGTAGCAATTAAGTGACCTACTGACTTCCCAGTCAAATATAAATGCAAAAATAGACCTTTTCCAAGCAGGATTTTGAAACTGCAAGCTAGAAATAAATCTGAAAGTTGTCGGTAACCAGTTGGTGTATATTTTTAATCAATCCACACTAATTGTAGTGTTTTCCCCCCCCAAACCTCAGTGATCACGAAGATACTCTTATCACAAAACTTCCCACACATTTTTGTTAACTAACTTTGGGGAAAAAGGGAACATGAACTTGGAAGTAAGTCAAATGTGCAAATTCTGGTTAAAAATGTATACTTGCCTTGGAGGGGAGGTTTGTTTTATTTTAGTTCATAAGGCTTCTAGGAGATAGGAGAGATCTAAAATAAGAAAAGACAGTACATCTAACAGATCGTAATGGTAAACAAAACCACTAAATTTTATGTGGTGCCTTTTTAAAATTAATATACAGGAATATCCATGAAGATGATTTTTTTTTTTTCAGATACTCCAGTTCTTCACGTCAACTGGTTGGTATTCTGAAGATTAAAGTAAAATATTCAAATAGGAATAACTGGTTTTGGTATGATCTCTCCCTCCATTGTAACTAATGGAAATAACTACTAAATTGAACAAAAATATGTATCATTCAGAAAATGCTTACAAGCAACCAACTTCATGCAGCTAAGGATAAAATTCTGAAATCTAAGGCACATACAACTTAATATTCAGAAGAATTTCCTCTAGATGCGCACAGTAAAAGATTCATGAACAGTCTGGAGTAGCTATTATTTTATGCATTAGAGAATAGTGATCTGGCTGTTAGAATTTAATTGCAGTCTTTCCGGAAGTTGGTTTGTACAAACCATCTAATTCTTTATTGTATCTCTGAAAATAACCAAGGCATCTACTAGTAGAAAAAACAATTGACAAAAAAATGGCTCAATTAGGTTTGCATTATTGTTTGTTGTTGAAGAGTAGATTGAAATGAAAATAGCCAAATGAGTGTCATTCAGTGAATTGCTGAATGCTATCATATGGTATGCTATTACAGAGAGGATTTTAAATATCTAATGCTGTTGATGTTTCCAGGGACCATTATTTGAGTGCTGTAACATGGGTGACAGATGAAAGGATTTGTCTGCAGTGGCTCAGAAGAATTCAGAATTTTTCAGTCCTCACAGTCTGTGACTTTGAAAATGCTAATTGGTCATGTCCACAGGTAAGAAAAATTAGGTGGAAGAGTTCCAATGACAAATGAAACTAGAAAGACGTAGAGTACATCTGTATGTTTATCTTTGTAGAAATAAAGCCTGATGTAAAATAAACATAATTGTAATGGGATTGTTTGTTTTTTCTTAGGGAAAACAACTTACGGAAGAAAGTACAACTGGCTGGATTGGCAGAGTGAGTGTTCAATTTCTAAAACTGCTACATGCTAAATAACCCTGATAATTAAGAAAAATTTGTAGGAGCCTCTTGGGTTTTGCAGTCCCTCTTTTGTGCAGGTCCGATCCTCTCACTTGGTGCATTTTACATGTACAGGAAAAAATGGTCTCAAATGGAGCTGCTGTGCCACCCCGCCCCTGGGTTTAAGCTTTTTTTTTGGGGGGGTGTGGGGTTCTGAACTCCCAGGCTGGGCTGACAGTGCAGCATGGGCTGGAGGTGTAACCGTGTCCTCTGTGACCTGTGCATCATGTTGACAGGGCAAGGGTTAATGGCTTTAAATTGAAAGAGTAGGTTTAGATTAGATATTAGAAAGAAATTCTTTACTGTGAGGGTGGTGAGGCACTGGAACAGGTTGTCCAGAGAAGCTGTGGATGCCCCATCCCTGGAAGTGTTCAAGACCAAGTTGGATGGGGCTCAGAGCGACCTGGCCTAGTGGAAGGTGACTGCCAGTGGCGGGGTTGGAACTAGATGAACTAAGGTCCCTTCCAATCCAAACCGTTCTGCGATTCTGTGATTATATGTTCAGCTTACCAAAAAGCATAGCACCCCTTGCAGACTCTTTTTGACTTCTGACCTGCTGCTTTGGTAGCAGTAGGTATGGGGGGAAATGCAGGAGCCAGGATTCAGAATTCCCTTTGTTCTAGAGGAGTTGCCAGCTGTGCTGGTTTAGCTGCTTTCTGGTCTTCCTGCCACCTCCAGAAAGATCTACAGAATAAAATGTATAGAGAAGCGTATCCTATAACCTTGGAATCATACTGGAAGAAAGGCATAGAGGACAAAAGTAATTTTTTAGTATTCCAGGTTTCTACAAACCATTCCAGGTTCTCATTGGGGCTACTTATTTATTTATTTCCCCCCCCTTCCCCCCTCATGAAATATCCATTGAAGAGAAGTGGGGACAAGATGCATGTAACTGACCAGATTAAAATTTTCATATGCTTCTGCCAAACCAGTCGCTGCTGTCTGGATGATGCTTTCCAAGCTGCTTCTCAGTCCTTTTGTACATGGTAGAGAGTAGGCACCTAATGAACTACACAGAAGATCTGGGGGAAGTGAAGCAGAGATGCAAAAGTTCAGACTTGGAGGGAGAAATGAGTTTCAGAGTTTTTGATGAGAACACAGAGTACACTCCACTCCCGCATTTTCCACACACTGATTATGCTTTAGTCACTAATTCACTTTTGAAGTCAAAAATGAGAGTTTAAAGAAATGCAAAGAGGGAGGCAACAGCAGGGATGAAATCATCCGCAGTATGAAGATGAGAGATCAACCCACCTGCTGTCAAATTTGATATGGAAAGGAAGGCCTTAACGCTGACACATTTTGCTTCTCTGCAGCAAAGGCTTCACAATTAGACAATGTGATGATCAAGCTGCAGACTTTGTAAACAGTTGTGCAAAATGAGAGGGCAAAATGCAAGTCTGTGCCATCAAACTAGGTTGTTGGTTTTTTGTTTCTTTTAAAGAGACAACCCACTTCTTAGGAGCTGTTGGAAGAAACGATAATCTCACTGTATGATTTCTGAATTTGAGAAGGGAGTGGAGAGTAGGGAGAATTGAGGAGGGGATAGGCAAGATATATTTATTCCTTTCTTTTCTTTCTACCTATTTAGGAATGATAAAATGATACTTGACTGATAAGGAATATTTTTATATGTATGTGAGATGTACATATACACATACATATGTACACAGAAATTTAAGTAAATTATATATGTGTGTAAAATATAGACATATAGTACTCTCTTTGTATCTGTAATGTTTTTTGGGTATGGTTTTTGGTTTTTTTTTTTAATAGAGATGAAATTATATTTAATCTAAGAATGCTCAGAACAGCCTGTGTAACTGCAAAAGGCTTCCAGGTCATCAGCTAACTTAGAGCTTGCCAGTTGAACTGAAGGAAAGTCACACTTTGAAAAAGCAAGACTGTGATAAGGGAAAGGCTAGCAAAATATTCAGCAGGTTACTTTTGGCAAAAATATTGCTTGGGAAAAAGGAGAGGTTATTTGGATCACATGGGTTAGGAAGATTTAATTTCTGTCATTGCTTACTGGATGACCAAAGGCAAGTCACTTCAGCTTTCTGTTTCACTTTCCATTTCAAAATGGGTATAACATCTCAGAGGCAACTGCATTGTGTCAGTTGTGTCATGTAACTCATTAAAAATCTGATTTTAACATTTAGATCCTTTGGACATTTATCACAGAAGTATCTTTTATTTCACTCAGCTCAGTTTCATTCCTCTCTTTCTTTCTGCCACGTGTAGCACATTCAAATGGCAGTCAATAGAAGAAATTAATTTCTGTCACTCTCAATTGAGAAATGGATAGTTCCTTCATGAGAATATCATTCCAATTTTAGTTCCATGTCATTCTGTAATCACCTACTTACTAGCAAAATTTCCTCTTGGAAAGGAGCTTGGGTTTGGGTTTTTTTCAATAGAGCAGGAGATTTTTTACTGTTAAGCTAAAAAAAAAAATTGAGTACAAAGAATTTGTTCACAAACGCATTTTAAAATGTAAAATTCATGAGAAACATGTATTTGCAAAGTTTACATTTTAATAGGTTACAGCTGCATTGGACAGAATAAAACAGTGACTTGGAAAGTAGATACACATGTTGTTTCCTAAAAGGGTAAAAAAATAAGAACACCTGAAGTACTTCAAGGGAGGAGATACACATCACTACCAGGGCCAATACTCAGGAAATTCTGCTGCTTAGGGAGCAAGATAATATTTTAAGTGTGCTTACATTAGGGTGATGGCTACAGGTTTTACCTACTAAGTCAGTAGGCAAAAATTTTTGCAGTACATTCAGTGATGCATTGTTTAAAGTGCTGAGACTCGCAGTTAGAGATATCAAAACCTAAATTTATCGCTTTGGGTCTGGAGTTTTGTTTTTTGCTTTAATAGACATCTCTCTTATGTTCAAGTTTCAGCCATCTGTCCCTTACTTTGCACCCGACAATGCTACCTACTACAAAGTCCTCAGCGACACAGTAGGTTACAAGCACATCCATTACATAAATGGCTCGCAGGTGAGTAATAATGTGTAGGACAGTCAGTGCTGGCTTGTGTTTCTCCTGGTGATCAAGAAGCTTCATGTTCTACTTTTTACCTCCCCCCCCATTTCAGGCTCCAGTACCTGTTACTTCAGGGAAGTGGGAAGTAATCAGCATAGAAACTGTAACAAAAGACTTTTTGTAAGTATTTGTAAATAAGCTACTAATTCCTGTCATAAGGGCTGGGCTGGTAACAAGGGTCTAAGCAAGCAGGGATGGAGAAGAGGGAGAAGGTGTCATTTCACTCATTAAAAATCTGATTTAAACATTTAAATGTTGTAATTTAATTTTAAAAACTTTAAATGCTGTAAATATTTTACCAAAACCAGTATGTTTTGCTTTTATAGATACTACATTAGTAATGAAAACGGTGGAAAGCCAGGAGGAAGAAATCTCTATAAGTAAGAAATTTTTTCTGTACTATGGGTGAAACAGTTGTTAATAAAAAAAAAAGCATTGAAAACTTAAAAATTGTGAAGTTCAGTTTAAGGTGAGATCCTCTATAGGATATTTAATGAAAATCAGTGTAAGAGTATAAACTGCAAAAGTAATTAAAATATTTTTCTGTAAATTTAGTTAATAAAGGGAAATTGTGAGAAGAAACAACCAGTCCTCAAGCAACGAAGCCCCAAAGAAAACCTTGCATGCTTTTTTAACTATGATTATAGTTTCAATATTATCTGAACTCAAAAGTTTAAAGTCTGTTTTCTCTAACCTTTAAATCAGTTAATCACTTCTGAATTTAAACATTTAATTCAGCCATCTTATTTAAAAAGCATATATTAGTTTATCATAGCTTAAAAAAAAGTAATCTCTGAAATGAAGCTCAACTACTTTGCAGAGTGATCTTGGAAAGCAGTCCAAGTTCTACTAAATGTGTTAGCTGTGATCTGAATCAAGAAAGATGCCAGTATTATTCTGTGTCCTTCAGCAAAGACGCAGAGTATTATCAGCTAAATTGTCTTGGTGAGTATATCCGGAATTAATTCACATAAACGTGACTCACTGATTAGTTGGGTGGGGAAGTTCACTTCATCAGGATCTTGATACGTACTGCCTAACAATGATATGTGTTGATAACATTGGATAAATTCATTGGCAGTGGAAAAACATACTGCCTCCTAGGCTCAAAAGCACCTTGACAAAAATTACTAGGATAAAACTTGTTAGTTTTGTCTGTCAGTGGACCTAAAAGAGCTGCAAAACACTCCTGTCCACTGCACATCTCTTCAAGAGCTGCATGTGGAGCTCTGCCTGGAGAAGGAATTTGGAGACTCTGAAAGCGTGACAAGCAAGAGGCTGGGTAAAGAGCAGTGCTCCATGTGTGGAAATAAAATTAAGATAGATAGTGCTGGTCAAAAAAAAAAAAATCCAAGTAATGTAATCAAGGTAAGCAGCGGGACTGTTACTGTCTCTGACCTGTAAGTGCTTGTGCTAGATAATACAAGGGATAAATTAATCAAAGGGTAAGAAAAATGAAATTTTCCCTTAAATTTCTGTAAATTGAAATATATGCTGTTTTTTAAGATGCCAAGATCTTCCTTATCTATGGGCTAGAAGGACAGACAGACAGCAAAGAGGGAATTGTTCTGTCAGGTTGTGAAAATGGTTGAAGACTACTGCTGTGGTCTCGGTGACAAGGCTTACTGATTGCCCAGCCATGGTCCACAGCCAATGCATAGGCTTTGCTAAAGAATGGAGTTTTAGTTCTTCAGTACTTCACAGTAATGTGGTTCATCTGTGAGACAGTATGAATATTTTGTGGGATTCTGTGGCTTGAATTTGGGCCCTACTGATTTAAAATCCATCTTGAGCAGACTGGAGGGAAATGAGTTTTGAGCTTTCATGATTCATCTGTTTCCAATTATTTTATGAGGGTTGTGTTTCAAGACAGCACGCAACCATGAAGGTTTTGTGCCCAATTAACAGGTCCTGGCCTGCCTATATCTACTCTGCACAGAAGCATTGATGATCAAGGTATGGGATTGTCTTTAAATCTAATCTGTGTTGAGCCAGAAAATTTTACTGTAAGTTCATTTTAATTTTGTTCTCATTGCTTAGTATAGTAATAAAAATGTCGATTATAAAGGGTAAATTTAATTTCAAATAATTACCAGAAGAATAAATTATATAGCTTGGCATACCTTTATTCATCGTTTATTTAATATTATTTTACATTGTGCTAGAAAACAGTGAGTAATGTATGGCTTATTTACTGGATAATTGTTCAGTTTTTCTGCAACTGCATTTAGATGAAAAACAGGGAAAACAGCTTTCTGGTTACTAAATAACTGAAGGAAAACTATATTGTAAACATTGTAAACATTGAATCTGAGAGGAAAAACAAAAACTGCAATGTAGGTTGCTGTCATCTCAGACTGAATACTTAGTGGTTCATAATTAAAGAACAGTGTATTTGAAAATAATGTATTTAATCTTTGAATCTTACTCTGTTGTTTAGTCCTCAGATACTTGAAAAATAACACTGAACTGGAAAATGCATTGAAAGATATTCAGATGCCTTCAAAAAAATTTGGCTCCCTTAGTGTAGGTGGATACAGTAAGTTCAAAAACATCTTTTACCTTTCTACCCCTTTTTACCAAGTGCTTCAAGGTCTTCTGCTGAAGAGGATGACAGAACAGATGGGTGTAGTGGGGATTATTGCAGTTATTCAGCACGTAGAGGCAAGATGATTTTTTTTCTGAAATCCCAAAATATTCTTATCTAAAATGTGCCTTTTCCATAGTGTGATATCTTGATGTTTTCGTGATGAAGTGGTTTAGCTCCTTTTTTTCCTTTATAATAAACTGAAAAACAGAAGTCTCTAAAACCACATTAAATAAAAAAAAATAAATAAGAGAAATGAGGGTGGGGCACAAAGCTCGTAAGCATCATTGAATTTAAATTACATTATAAAGTCAAGTAGATCTTAATTTACAGGTGCAGGTTGCTTTGGTTACTTTGTGTTAGTGGGTTGGGAAAGTGGAGAAGTTCAGTTACTCTGAAAAAAGCAGGCACAATCTAAATGGAAAAACTTGAAAAAACCTTGAAGCATCATTTCAATATCACCTTTGGTTTTGTGGGGGGGGAACATTCAGATTAACAGCCACACTCTTAAAAGCACACTCATGCTCCAAGACTACATAAACCTCAATACAGACTATAAAAAATGCTAGAATATTAACTGTTAATGCTTTGTGAGTGGTGCTTCTTAGAATTTGGGTAGAGAAACATTCTTGGTGTGCTCATAGGCTGAGCAATATCAGATAGACCAGCAGTGGAAGGCCTGGTACCTGTCTAAACTGTTCTTGCTCCAGCCTTTGCTACTAGCTTTTCTCTTCATGGCAAACTTCCTCTTGATAAAATGAATGGATATTCTTAATAAAATTATATTTTACAAACCATATTGAGTTTGGTCAGTCATTGCTAACTGTTCTTTTTTATACCTCCCTTCTTTCACTGTTACCTTATTTATATAATAACTCTCTTTATCTTTGTGTTTTCTGTCTTTTATTTCTGTCACATTTTTATTAGGGCTAAAGATGAAATCTTCCAGGCAAGATGGAGATTTAAAGATGTTCTTCGTGCTATCAGTTGTATATTCATTTTTTTATTCCTTTTTGTTCTTACTACTTCATGTCTTCAGGGTACCCAGCTTTTGGGTAAGGGGAAACTATTTTTAATGTCACAAATAGGAGAATTAAATCCATTTATGTAGTCCCACATCAAGTTTCAAGTCTGCTCACAAATCCATGTATGTAATTAAAGAAGGAATCCACCCCTATGACTGGAGAGTACACAAAAAAATTAAAATCAGTATTTTGATGTGTTCAGTTTAGATTGTTAATGTTTCAGAGTTCTGATGCTTTGCATATTCATATCTGGGCAAATTTCTTTAAGGCTTGCATTCTGACTATTACTGCAGTGCAATCCATCAGCATTTGCTCCGTGGTTCCTTTGCAGCATCAGTTCTTTTAAAATTCATGAGTGAACAATTGAGCCATTCAGTTTGCAAAACTTAAATGGCGCGCATTTAAAATATTCAGCTAACTCTCAGCCAACTTGGGTGGAAGGAATAACATGGATGGAACCAGAATCAATGCTGCTTCAGAAATAATAGAGACTTGGCTGTGTTTCTGGGATGCTTTACAAACTGTCACGCAAAGTCTATCTGGCAGGTCCAAAATATTTAGAATTGCTTTCTATTGCTGGGAGAGAAATTTTATTTTTGAGCCTATGATAGATTTACCACTGTAGAGACATAAAAATTTTTACATGGTAAGCTTAGAATAATGTTATGAGACAGTATGTTGAGTCCCCAAATTTTATTACTTTCTACTATCCTAACTGTGCAACATTAAAAAAAATAATAAACTAGCTAGGGACTTTTACCTGTATATATTCGGACAGTTCAGATGAAACTGCCTTTTAATTTTTAGGGGATGGCTCAAATGTCCTCTTGTATGAATTGCAGTGCATGTCAAATTATTTCACTGGAGAACTGACCTAAGTCAAACTCTTTTTCACTTTCAGACCTGTGGTATGAAATGTTATTGCCTCCCCATTTCGATTCATCAAAGAAGTACCCTCTGCTCCTTGATGTGTAAGTTTTCAATTACATGGCACTGTTGTGTTGATAATCACTTTCATCTACTTCAAATGCTCTTAATAAGATCAGGAAACACAAAACTGGCATCTTTTCTAATTACTTCTTGAAGTAGTTTTAAGACAGACTGAGAAATTGAGGTATTTCCTAATTCATGTTGGATTCCTGTACCATAAGATGATGTAATGCTTAATGAGCACATACTCTGTCAGTGGTACTGAGGCAAATACGTTCTGTATCTGATTTAAAAGCCGGGATGTAAGTGTTAGCTTACCTCCTCCTCTGCTCTTGAAGATTATTAGAAATAATCTTCAATGAAGTGACACTCCAGAATGAAATCTTGAATAAGCCTAGCATCCTAAAGCTGAAGTAGTGTGTGTGATGTATTTTCTCTGTGATATCTGACTGTCAGCTAGTGTTAACAAACGTCATCCTGTGGTCAGGATTGCATTTGCTGTTGTTTTTTCCTAATTTCAAGACTATGAGCACGTGATGTTTGGTCTGTTCTTTCTCAGGCACTTCTCTTCAGGCTGGTATATTTTCTTCTAAATGGAAATTATTGAATTTTAGCTATTCATTAAAATAGAAATGTTAAGCTTTTCCTCTTTCTACAAAAAGCTGACTCTGTAAGGAAACTAACTCTTATTTGTTAGATACATCTTTATGAAATGTAATTTGGTAGCACTGTAATACTTTTTGATGTCTGTTGAGCATTTTTAATGAGCAGCCAGTGCTCTTGACTTCTTAAGACTTGTTTTGGTTTCAGTAGAATTTTATTGACTTACCTGAACCTTCGTCAGGATTGCCTCTGTTTCACAGTGATCAGAAATTCCTTCAGAAGTATCAAGATCCATAGCTTGAATTAAAGAATTCTGAGTAGTTTTTTCTTTGCTTTTAAAACTGATAAAAATGGGTTATAGAGCCATAAGAGCATTCTTCCATTTCTTACTCTGCTGAACAGAGAAGTGCAATGCACAGAATTTTACCATCAGGGCACTCAGAGTATGATTTCATATTGATCAAGTGTTTCTGAAATATTTTTACTGTAAAAAATTAAAATTACAGGGTTTTTTTCCTTTTTCTTAGCCTGCATAAGAAAAAGTTTAGACTGATGAGACACTAGAAATGCAGAGAAAGGTGCTATTCATTTTTCCAATTTAGCTTGGATTTCTGATAAGCTGCTTAAAGTCAAACTAATGAAAGTTCTTATTAGAGCAGAAAGCAGTAAAACAAGAAAAAAAAAAAATCCAGTCTGCTTTCTTGATTAGTTGGAGTTTTGGAAAAGCATGCTGCTTTCAGTTCCGGCAAAGCAGCAGTTTGGAGTCAGTCAGTGATGCTTTTCTTGTTTGCTCAGTTGATTTTAAAAGTTTATCCTGCTTTAGTGGCTAAAAATTGTCAGCCATAATTGTATTTCAGATGCTTGGTGTGAGAATGTGTGGAGAGTAAATGCCTGAATTCTGTGGCACTTTTCCCTCAGATATGCAGGGCCTTGTAGTCAGAAAGTAGACTATACCTTTGAGCTCAGCTGGGCTACTTACCTTGCAAGCACCGAGCAGATCATTGTGGCCAGCTTCGATGGCAGAGGAAGTGGATACCAAGGGGATGAAATTATGCATGCAATAAACCGAAGGCTGGGAACATATGAAGTGGAAGATCAGATAACGGCAGCAAGGTGAGCTACAGGGAAAGGTCAGCACCTGCTCCTTCTTCTATGTGCCTATTGTGTAGGGGGGAAAACGGTGAGGGTTTTGAAAGGTCATCTTGAAATTATTGGCAGAAACATAAACCTAACGTAAAGTCTGCATTAATTTTGTTCACTGAAATGTGTCATTTATGGGCCACCCATCATTTTATGCTTAAAAAGAGAGAAGAGTTAATGCTGTAATACAAATCTACCATCTCTCTTATTTTATGAAGAGGATAGCTGTCACAGTAGTAGAAGGACACACTACAAAGGGAACTCAGAGATAGAAATTTTACTCCAAGCTTTTTGCAAGTTTCTGTTGTGGTGAAGTTACTTGTATGAAATACTCAGCTTTTACATCATAGTTCATGTTTATCATTTGGTTTATGTTTGTAGGACATCACTAAACCAAACAATCTATTGTCTCTCAATCAATCCCAAACAATCTAGAAGTCTCTCAGAATAACAGTGAAATGGTCTTACAGGGTTTTCTGTTTGGGATTTTAAAATATTAAGGAGTTCAAACAAATAGCATTTCACAATTTTTTTTATTTTTTTTTTTTCAATGGTGACTGGATTTACATGTGTCAGCCTGTCCCTTTCTGCTGCAATTTGATCATTGTGCGTCTTTAAAAAAAAAAAAAAAAAAAAAAAGAAAGGCAGGGATTAAAAATTA
>VXAY01005784.1:804814-971325 GCA_013399855.1 Oxyruncus cristatus | reverse complement strand
CAATTTTATCTTTTGGCGGTTTTAAAAAAAAAAAAAAAAAAAAAAAAAAAGGCAAGGCAGGTATTGAAATCTAACCTAATGCAATACAAATGTCAGTGAGTGTAATTTGAAGGGGTTTAGAGCGTCATATGTACAGATGTTTTTCTGAATTTCCTAAAGACACATACCTGAATTATTGTATGTTTTCATATGCAGTGACTGTGTGGGAAACATTTCTACAATAGAAAGAGGCAGACTTGATGGAAAATAGGCATGTCTGTAGAATGGCAAATACTTGCAATCCATGAAGTTTTTAATTATTCTGTTTGCTTTCAGAAAATTTTCAGAAATGAGCTTTGTTGATAAGGACAGAATAGCTATCTGGGGTTGGGTAAGTACTCAAATAATTTTGGTGGGCATATTATTTAACTGTAAGAGCTATTTGTTGTGCTGGAGGGGGGGGTGCTGGAGCACTTCCTGTGAGGCACCTCTGGAGTCTTGGCACAATCCAGCAACCGAACTGATGAAGTGCATTTTACAGATGCCTGTACACAGTGCCCCTTTGCAACCGTTCAGGAGCCTTTGTAAGAGAAATTGGGACTACTAGAGGGATTAGCTGCCAAGTTCCTGTGTAATAAATAAGGATAAACCAACACTAAAAAGAAACAAAATCCAGTATGTATTCACTAGTATCTCTCTAGTTGGATGATCAATTTAAAAAATAAAAAAAGATGTGAAATTATATGTGAACCAGCTGTGTGGCACGGTTATCGTGGTACTTGCCAGATTTCTCTTAATTTGATGAATCTTTAAAGCCTGTCACAGTAGATGGAAGTGTTTAATAGCATACAGATATCCCCTCAGCTTCAAGGCTAAGTGTGTATGTAATGTTAGTGATTCTACTGCCTGAACAGTCCTCTGTTCCAGGCTGATGTTTCACTGATTTTTGGTTCACAGGGAGAATTCTTGCATGTTCTGTTTAAGCATACTATGTTTAAGTGTATGCAGGATTGTATGCAGGATCTTGAATTAAATTGCTAACTGAAATTTGGGCAGTGCTGGTGACAGGCACCAGTGAATAAATTGCTTCATGGCAAGATGATGATGAGGGTGCCTTTACCAGCTTTTCTTCTGGGTGTAAACACCTCTGTTATATGAAGTCATATGTAGTAGTATTAACTGTAGTGGGAGAAAAATTCTTTCTGCAGAAATGGAGGACAATGCATTTGCATCTTCAGTCCTTGTGAGCCTCAGTTGAAGAGCATTTGTCTTTGGAGCTAGGTTGGGATTATGCACTCAGAATACTGAACCTGTGGACAAACAGATTCTCTTTATCTCTTGAGTTTTCAGATTGTCAGCCTCTCATTGTCAGCCTGTCACTATGAACATTAATTTTTTTTGCCATAGATTCAGCAGTAATATCTTTACTGTGAGTAGGTTGGGCATTTATACAGGGGTTTAATTACTAAGTGCATGTGTTACTTTGCTGATTTCATTGGGTGGATCTAAGAATTAAGCTGGAGCAAACATTTAAAGACTATCAACTAAGATACAATTCTATTTGCCTGTAATCTGGTTTCAAGACACAAATGAGATCCAAAAATTGCTCCTTTTTGAGTGTGTGTGGGCACGTTTTCCTAAATAACCCCTTCAAACTACTGTGAGGGAAGTCATTTGGGTGGTTGGTGACAGTGTATAGGTATCTTGGTGCCTGGATGCTCAAGGGTGTCAGATACTTACTCATCTGTGTATCAGGCTAGACTGCAAGTAAATTTTTTGTGTGTACTGAGGAGCGTGTTGCTGCGCAGTTCCTCCCACAGACTCAGAAGAAGATCCTCTGCTCCCCAGTCACAGTCTTGCTCTTGACGCTTTGGGGTAGAGTTAGGGAGCGAGCTGCCTGCCATAGGCCTGCTCCTAGGGAACTGTAAATTTTTGGATGCCCTGTTGCAACTACTCATCATGCACGCTGTGGGACAGAGCTCTGCTTCCACCCACTCCCCCAGCACGGGAAGGGACACAGCGGTTCAGCAGTGTCTTGTTTCCTGTCTTTCGCTGCTGCCTACGGTGCTACCAAACACTGTCATCCTCGACTGAGTCACAGTTCAGCAGCGCTTGCGCCCTTTTTCCCCAGCAAGTTCTCATTCATCAGTGCCACAGCTGCCATGCGCTGTTTGATGCCTGTTTCCCCGACTGAGCAGGCTGGCTGAGATCTGACCCAAATTCAGAATGGAGTTCATTAATATGAAAAACGCTGAGCCTATAAATGCCTGATGAACTGTGTAGCAGATGGGCCCCATCCTTTCCTTTCCGACTAAAATAACAGCAATGTTTTCTTCTCAGTCTTATGGGGGATACGTGACCTCCATGGTGCTTGGCTCTGGAAGCGGCGTGTTCAAGTGTGGAATAGCGGTTGCCCCCGTGTCACATTGGCAATATTATGGTATGTGATGGCTTCCTCATTACAAGGATTCCCATATGTCTTGCAGTGCACACGCTGCAAAGTGTTGATTCATAGCACAGAACTTTGATTATCTACTAGATGCCATGTAAATGCCACTTGGTCTGTTTTTATGAACTCGTGGCTACTGCATTTCAAAATTAAATCAATTCGCTAAATGTTAATTCCCATTTTAAAAACTCAGATCTCTAATTTCCGGCAATCTCTAACTTTCAATGAAGGCTAAGTTATTGTAATATTTGTAATACTACTGTAATGTGCCTGTGTTTGCTTTGCAAAGCTGCCGTGTGTTCTGATACCAGTGTTGAGTGTCAGAAATCCATCATTAGGTTTTGCATCCTCGGAATGCAACTTCACTTACAAGAATGAACTGTGAGGATTAGCATTGATCTTGTATTGTAATTTACTCTCTGAAAGTAACAGAATAGAATTTGAAGTTTCTTAGTGTTTGGGGATTATTTGTTGTTTTAGTGTGTAAAATTTGGATTTTATAAATTAATTCTTCTTGAGAACAGCTTGATGTGAGGAAAACGTGATCAAATAGGCAAGTCTCTGTGTGCTTCAAGCTTATAGTACATAATGCTGTGCTTGAATAAGACTACTAAAACAATTATATGGGCCCTCCTCCCGGATTCAAAAAAAATATATATATAGGTATGAATAGGTGCTGGTACAACATGACGACATTTTGACATTTTTCTGGTCTGGATTTGTCCAAAAGCATTGGAGAGAAAGCTTTCCCTGCAAACCTCTGCTAAATGAGCCGTAATTTATCACTGTGCAACTAGCACAGAGGCTGTGTAGTAGCTAATTCAGCAGATCAAATCGTACTGCCAGGTATTAGCAGTAGTCTGTTGAGGACATAGTGACTCTTCATATTTTGGACACGAATATTATAGTAGGACAGAAAATAGTTTTTCATGGTCAGGATCTCTCAAATTCCACTTTTAGTTGATTAGATAAAGGATTATGGAGGCATGCATATTCAGCATGAAAAAAACCTCCAGTGTGACAACCCTGATGAGAAGTCAAATGGACATTAGAATATGGCAGCAGAGCTTTGATTATATGGCTTAAAACAAAGCAGCAATCTACAAAAAGGTAACATGGTGAAAAATACGTGGAAAATCAGAGATACCTAATTTTTACTGTGTATAACAGAGCCAAGATGAATCCTAACTTACTACTACAGTTTCATTTTATAGATTTTTAGTAGTAAACATTTAGATAAAAAAGCTAAGTTTTTTTTTTTTAAAAATGCTACTATTTACTGCAACATTTTCAGTAATTTTCTAAGGATTACTGAAAGAATAACAATAGGGAAACACTGACACAAAGTACTATATTAATATTCAGCATTGAGGTGTCCATGGCAACAAGAAGATTAAATATTCTGAATAATGATGGTTACCTACGTGCCTCATTGTGGAAAACCTGGTTGCTTTTATTTTGTGGGGTTTTTTTTTAGTTTCCAGTATGCATTATTACTGTTTGTATTGGTAAAATTTATAGTAGACAGATTGAAAATTAAGCAGTGGATTCTAATTTTGGGTTTTTTCTTAATTACAGATTCAATATACACAGAGAGATACATGGGCCTTCCTACAGCAAGTGATAATCTGAAAAACTATTATGTAAGAAAGAAATCACGTTCTTTAATGTTTTGTCTCATTTCTAAATAACCGTATTTTTCTTTAAACAGTTTAGTTCCTTCCCCATGGAAAGCAATAAGTTTGTTTCTTCTTTCCAACTAGAACTGTTGCATTGTTCATTTAGAGGCTCTAGTCTCGTGTTTGAATTTGTATGAGGCAGCTTCTTGATGGATGGTGTGGGTTTTCTGTTGTTTGTTTGGTGTATTGGGGTTTTTTGTTTTGTTTTTTTTTTACAGTCAGTTCCATTTGGGTACTTCGCAGAGTGTAAAACAGGCTGTAAACACTGTTTTATTTTAATCACCAAGAAACAAATTTCTTTTAAAATTTCATGGGCAAACTCTGCTTTATCTTAGACGTCTTTCACCAAAACAAATTTACTCCCATTCTTTCTGGAATGTAATTTTTTAAAAAATGGGCATTGTGTGAACTTTCTTGCTTAAGTGTTTTTCAGGGAAAGCAAAGTGTCCTCGATACCAGAAAACTTTGGCAGGTAGGCAAGTCTGTCTGTACTGTGATCGTATCAGATTGCAGATCCACTGAGAACCAGCAGTGTCAGGGCTGAAATTTTGGCCTGATCTCTGTGAACACAGGGTGTGCAGAGTTTGTTCTAGAATTACCAGTGTTTGCACAGAAGTGAGGGAATTTCCATGTGTCCTAATGGAAGCAAAATACGTTGTTTGTCCTTGTTATGGCATGATGAATTGTTTACTCTTCTGTGTGCCAGTTGCTTTTTGTTACCTCAAGGGCTGTTTGAAGTCACAGGTAGCTGGGCACAGGGCAAAGCAGCAAAACCTTCTGTTAGGTTAAACTTCAGGTCTAGGTGAAAATACAGGGGCTATTGGAGAACTGTGAGGGATCTGAGAGGTACTTTGTGCCCTGGTTATTGGAATGTTTCACAGAGATGTTCAGCCATGATGGTGCTGGAAACAAGCATTGATTTTAAAGAGATGGGACATTTTCTGTGTTTGGGTTGGTAAGTAGGCTAGAAGACAGTTTAGCACTGATTATGTGCATTAAAATAATAAGTGTGATGGGTAGGACGAAGGGAGAGGTGGTTGCATTGATTTTGAAGTATGATAAAGCATATAAATACATCCCTATATGATCTAAAACATCTGGTTTGACATATTACTACAGTAATTTAGTTTTGTCAACTGCTGTATGAGGCATTCTGGTCAAGATTGAGGACAATGATAGTGACTGCTGGACAACTTGCTACTGTGTCTGCCTCTTCTAACCAGTGAGCTCCTGGAGCCCACCGGGGACTGTCCAGCAGCCTGCAGCCGCCTGCCTGCCTTTTTCCAAATGTGTTTCTTTAAGGCAGTGGGAACAGTAGGAGGTCTGCGAGGTAGCAGTGTAAATACAAGTTACTGTCGCTGTGCAGAACGAACGTTAACACTCTGGGTGCACAAAGTCATTCACCAGCTTCACGGCACAGATGGCAACAGAGGACTGTTTAATCCTTTCAAGCCAGGAGTCGAATTTTCTTGGCATAGTATCTATTGCTGGCAATGGCCACGTTGAAACTGCCAGTACCAAAGAGCTAAAGGTTTCAAATGTGTTACTCAGAGGACTAATTGGGGAGAATGGTGGCTAGATGGAGGAGGAGTAATTGCATAGATCAGATTGTCACACTTCGCTGCTGCTCCTGGAGATAGGAAAATGCAACTTATATTCTCATTTGCTGTTAAAAGCTTCAAGTAATATATTACTTTTACTTTACTTTTAACCTGGAGGGGTTGGGTAGCTCAAGACATGAGTTTGTTGCTTTTCATGTAGCATCAGTGAAAGAGTTGTGGGATTTTGTTGTTGCTGAAGACCCTTACTGACTTCAACCCAGCATGTTTCTGGCTTACAGCCCCTTTGTTCTGTGTCCCAGTCCCAGTAGCCAGCCTCCTGGCCCCTTGTTGCTGATGAGAGCTGTTCGCTGAACTGAATGTTTTTAAAGTAAATGCAAAATACGTATTGAAAGCTCTCCTAGCTGAAGCTGTTAAAGCATTTTTTGACTGTTAACTTTGTACTGTCAGGTTTGCCTGCTGCATCATATATTCTCTCATTATCCTACTGCACCCGCTGTAAAGCTGGCATGAAAAGTGAAAAGTTGCATAAACTCTCTACTATGTGCCCTAATTTAAAAGAAATGAGACTGTGTACACACCTGCTTAGAGAAGATGCACAGTGCTAGTCACCTCCCTAATGTGCAGAGTGTTATTAATGATGGAATATATATTAATCACTGTGAATATATAGACTCAAGAAACTAGTTCTGGTAAAAGGGGCACATCCTACCCTTGTGTTACTGTGACATAAGGTTTTCCATTTAGTGAAGGGAGAGAATCTGAGATGTTAAATATTCTTTGACAAGAGTCAAGTCTGAGGGATGACTCACTCCTAAGTAGGCTAATTCGGTGTGCTCAGTGTCTTTTAAGGTAGTTGTAAACTATTAAAAATTAGAGCTTTGTAAAAGAGGAGCAAGCAGGGGTGGAGCTCCCAGTATAATTGTGTAGAAATCCTAGGCAGAATGGCAGAGAAGCTGTCTACCCAGAAGAAAAGTCCTTGGTGCATAAGACTTGAGACCAAATCAGGGCAGAGCTCTAGAGGTCAGATGCAGTAGCCATGTAAAGCATACCGAAGAGACTGTTCAACTTGTGAGAACATTATTTTGCAGTTCACTCTGAATTTGATATGCTTTTGGCAAGTGTTTGAAACAGTCATAGATTTGGCAATCTTTTTCTAGCAGATTTGAAATGTTCAGTCCTTAAGAACTGCTGCATCATTAGGTTATGCAAAACAGGGTACAATTTTGTAAATATGCCATCTTGTACTGATTTGACATTTGTTCTATTATCTGAGAATATGCTAAAGGGAGAGAGACCTTCAGTTTCAGCCAAACCTTAACTTGTTTGTGGAGTGCTGATAAAATGTTGACTGCTGCGTGATCTTTAGAAAAGCCAATTACACTCAGCAGGGCCCAACTCTCAGTACTTGTGCACGTTACCTTTTTGAAGCCTTTGTCCCAGCAGTATAGCTATGAAATGGAAGGGTAAATAAAGTTGTATTTATTTGCTGTGCACTTGAGGTTTCTTCAGCTGATGTCGCTGTTGCTTTATCCTCTAACTGTGCCTAACTTCAGATTGCTCCCAATCTTGCAACCTTCTTTAAGGACACAGATGTACTGTGTCCTTAAAGCATGTTTTAGGGAAGGGACTGTTCATGTTGAGTATGAGTACAGCAAGTGAAGCATCACTTACAAGTGATAAAAATACAGAGAAGGTATCTCTTGTGTTTCTTCTTTCTGAAGTATTTTTACAAATAACTTTATTTTGTTTAATTTTTGGAGGAGAAAGATAGTGACGTTCTTTTTCTAAAACTGCTTTTGCAAAGTCACGTTCTCAGAAGTGTAGTTTAAGTCAGGTTTCCACTCACAGAAGGTTTGCTTACAACAGCATTGACTCGACGAAGAAAGCTTAGCAAGGTGATCTATCAAGTTTCCCTCTGCACATGTAGAAAATGATGCACTCAAAGGATATCACTTGTTTCTTTTTTTTTCTTCTTTTTTTTTTTTCTTTTTTTTTCTTTTTTTTTTTTAATTTTTTTTTCTTTAATATCAGTGGGCCATTTCTTTCTGAATTGATTTTTTGGTCAACTGCTTTACCAGTGCATCAAAGTCCTCCCTCTGGATTTTGGCACTTGGTACTAATTGTTCTTATTCCATGATACTAAGTCATTTCCATGGATAGCATCATGCTTCCATTGCATGGGGATTCCCATATACTGGATGAGAAGGTTGCAGAAATGATGCTCTGCAACCTTTGACTATCAAAAGAGGGCAACTGCAGTGTTAAAGACTGGAGTGTGGGGTTTTTTCTCTCTGCTGAACTTGTTTTTTAGATTTAGTTGAATAAATACAAAGCATTCATTTCATGAATGAAAAAGTTGTGATACACTGTTCTGCCTTGACAAAAGGAATTTAATATTTATACTTGCTTTAAAGATTCATGAGAGTACAAGAGACATAGGAAATTAGAACACTTCTGTGTCTTGGTAATATGATGTATTTGACTTTTGGGGGATACTAAATGCAAATCCCTGTGCAAGGATACAGCCTTAGTACAAACTGGGGAAGAAAAGAAGACCGTACATTCTTCTGCTGCTGATTTTTACTAAATTTTTTTTTGCCAGAGTAGCTGGTTGTTTTATCAAGCCTGAAAAGTCTTGTCCCTCTTGTCCCTTTTCTTCTTTCCGCTCTTGTGGCAGAGCACTATGGTATTTCCTTTCCTTGCCCAAATTAAAGATCTTATCTACAATCTTTACTGTCTTCATTCTTTAGTCACAGTAGCAAGTTGGGGCTACTATGTTCTAGGGAACATGTTACTGTGTTTTCAATTTCCTGATTAATCTTACTTGCTGATTATTTCATTTTTTCATCACTGTATTGTGCTTCCATTCCCAAAATGTAGCTTGACTTCTATTTAGAGATTTGGTCTAGTGTGTTTTTCCTTCAGGCATTTCTCTATCATATTTGGAGAGAGCATTATTTTAAACTTCTTTAAGAGCATTATTTTAAACTTCTTTAAACAACCCAGTTTTACTTGAGACTGGGGAACTGTTTGCTCTGTTGACTTACCTGCAGGTAAACTAGTATACATTTCAGTGGGGAAGATAACGTGTGTAGCCTCTGCAATATCTACTCCTTGCTATCATAGGGTGCACTGTTGCCATGACAACGGTTTTTTTAACTTGTCTGCAGTCACACAGGAAACCCATGGCAAGCGGTGTGCTGCAGGCTAACAACATGTTAGCAACGCATTAAATGTGTACCTCGCTTGCAAAACTCTTCCCCTCTGGAACTGCCTGTTACTTTGCAGCCATAACCCTTGGTAATAATTGCAGATGGGTGTAGAGTGATTTGAGTGCGAGCACGGTGCTGTTGGATGTGTGACCATGCTACTTGGTGGTTCAGAGAGGCGAAAGCAGAGGTGGTTGGTTTTATCTTAAGGACCCCAGACTGTGTCAGCAGGAATCAAAGTCAGTTGGTAGCAAGTCATCTTCTAATAACTAGCCCCTTTTTTTTTTTTGTTTAATTTCAGAATTCAACAGTAATGGCCAGAGCTGAAAATTTCAAGGAAGTTGAATATCTCCTTATTCATGGAACAGCAGATGGTGAGTTGCAGTTAATTAGACATTTTAGTATTACAGACAGGTTTGCAATTCTACTACTGACAAAACAAAAGCATGAAGGGGCAAGGCTGTTACATTTATGTCAATAAAATAATACCGCTTTTTGCAACTAATCTGTGTTTCAGTCAGCAGTGATGGGGAGTCTAGTGTGTTCATTGCTTTGCTTTTCCCCCAGAGTATTACAAAAGCAGTTTTTTGTTTACCTTTTTCCTCTTCTACTTTTCAGATAATGTTCACTTTCAGCAAGCAGCACAGATTTCCAAAGCTCTTGTTGATGCCGAAGTGGATTTTCAGGCAATGGTATGGTCCTGTTTTGTTTATCATTATACAAATGAGTTTGTATTATGAGAGTAATAGCATGAGCTCCCTGTGGTTAGGTATAAATTCATTGCTATCTTAAATGAAATTTCACATACTTGCATTTCACGTTCATTAACTGAAATCTGTACGTAGAGCACCTATGTATTTTCTGCACAGGAAAAACTCTAAAGCAACTCTTTCTTGTATTTGACCCTGTTTACCTAATCTTTCATTTTGTTAAACTTTTTGGGTTCTCAAACAGCCAATCCCAATCTTTGCATATACCCAAGTGCAATGAATAGTACCTTACAGATACAAGGAATTGTTAGCTTCAGCTAAGTCCATAATAACCTGTCCATCATGTTTGGTGTTCATTGATCTTGTAAGATAAGCAGTTATTTCCCCCTTCTTATACTGTACATGGAAGATCTCAGACTAAGGTGCAGGCTCTTCCTTTCCCGCGTTCTCCCAAGCCTTGGGGAGCAGTGCTAAAAAGGATGAAGCCAAGTGCACCAGTGCATGGTTGCCCTTCAGCCAAACTTGCAGGGCAGACAGGGGAAGAGGTCAGGCACCCCTCTTAACAGAACAGCTGCATGTACCCTCTATGTGGAGAAGCCACATATTCTTTTATGCCTTCAGCATAAATACATAGTATATCCCACACACAAAGCCAGGACAAGTGTCATAGCAGCTTCCTACCCCTTCATGTTTTTGCCTCCATGCTGAAGGCCTCATGCTGGGATAATTTTAAATGGCTGCACATGTTCTTAGGTCTGTCATGTTTGATTTATATCCTTTAGATGTAGCTACAACTAACACTTTCTGTATTTCTCTTTCACACAGTGGTATACTGACAAAGACCATGCCATCTCCGGTCAAGCACATAAGCATATTTATACCCACATGAGCCACTTCATAAAGCAGTGTTTTTTGCTGCCCTAGGACCAGCATTGTGCTTGTTAGTGATGGTACTTCTCCAGAAAACTCTCTTGATCATGTAGTCTGAGCCAGTATAAATCAAGATGAGATAAGAGTCAGCTCTTGGGATACCAGTGTACACAATGAAATGCTAATCTTTATCATTTCTGTTGCCAAGCAACTACTGCATTTTTATTGATTGTGGTTAATCAGGTCTTAACATCACCAGAATGATGTTGCAGACTTCTAGAAAGCATGGTACTTCCTTGAGTTTTTGATTAGTTTTTGACATTTCAGTCTAAATGAGAAGCCATCCAGTTTGTGTATTATGGTAATGAATGATAAAAATGCCACAGAGGAAGCAATGTGGAAATCAGTTGGGGAATAAAAGTAAGGATGTTTCCATCAAAAATGAAATGTACCCTGGGATCATTTCTGTGAAAACACTGACAAAAAATTTTGAAGGAATTCTGTAACGCTTGATAATTATTATTTTAGAATCATCATCAGGAATACTGTGATGTTAATATTTTCTCTGCAGAATGAAAGGCTGTTTATACTGCTGTTCCTTAAAGTACTGTCTTCTCTGCAATCTCTTGGATTACAGTTGTAGAAGTCTTGCCAGGAAAGCATGTATCCAGCTTTCACCAAACATTTTGAATGATACCTACTCAAACCAATGTCACTGCATTTCTTTGTTTGCTATTATTATATAAAACTGTGATTTTTCTCTTATTTTAATAGTAAAAAAGGCTGCTACTGTGGGAATCTGCTCTGGTAAAATCTTCCCTGGGAACTCTAGAAGACTACCTTTTTTTTTTTTTTTAATGTAGAAGTTTCTTATTTACCGATGAATAGGATCTCTGCCTTACACTCAAACATAAAACATTACAATGACAAATAGCAGTCACTTAAAGCAAGGGCTGGACCATCACTCTCCTGTGAACATGTTCTTTGGCAAACCTGCTTTTCCTTACAGCCTACCAGTAAATGTCTGAGTTATCTTCAGCATTCCAGGTAGGCTTCTCCATCTGAGGATAAGATTAGTTTTCTCAATTTCACATAGCTAGAAAAGATGCAACCCACTTGTACTAAAAACTGTGCTGCTTTAAAATAAGAAAGACATCAAGTCATTAAAGGAGGTGTAGTCCATATAATTGAAAATGTTACTTTAAAAAAAAAAACCTCATAGAGTTTCACAAAAATCCCCATTAATTTTAAGGAAGACTTACAGTGAAGCTTCTGTTTTTGTGTAATGATATCATGTAATGGAGTGTGACATGATTATCTAACACTTAACTTCTTGATATCACATGCCAGCATGTGATTATGTCTGTATTGTGGGTTATTAGTGGCATTAGGTGTGAATGTAAAAGTACTCATGCAGACAGCTAAAGCGTGGGGGAGAATGTTAAGACACTTGGTGCAGCTTATCCTTAAATGACAAAAGAGAAAGGAGTCTGAGGTAGAAAATAAGGGTTTGTTTTCACAAACAACCCACCAATGACTCAGCCCACAAAATAAGGTTTCGGGGTTTCTTTTGAAACGCATTGGAGATGGGTTTTACAAATACCATCTTGGGTTCAAGGCAGGAGTGGTTCTAGAATAGACTGGCACCACTGTTAAAGTTCTATAGGGGTACAGGCTGTCAGTTGCCTCCAAGAGGTTATAGTATCACATCTCTCATTCTTTTGACTCAAGGAAAAGAAATATAAATCAGTACAAGGTAGATCAGAGCAATACACAGGTTATAAAAAAAAAAGATTATCATTATGAAGTTAAGGATGGCTTGTGTATGCAAGGGTAAAGAGCTGGGATTTATTTTAATATTATCACTCACAGTGTCATAAAGACAAAAAAAGTATTTCTGTAATCCAAAAAACTACTTTAACTAGGCTCTCATTAAATAACTGCAAGTATTAGTGTAATCAGAGAAGGATTTAAAAAAAAAAAAAACTAGAAATTATATGGTCTGTTTAAGTCTTTCATCAAGTAAAGATGCAGTTCTTTCCATCTGACGTACCTTGATGATGCTAGCATCTCTCTGGGAAGCTCTTCTGTACTCTTATTACATAGTCCTCTTTTAACTGTCTTATCTACGAGGCATAACAAAATACAGTGCTAATTACCTTAAATTTCTTTGGCTGGAAAGCAACTTCTATCCTGCTGATAGAGAATGATGCAACTTTTAAAACAAACAAAAAAAAGTTTTATTGCTAGAATAAGTGTCCTAGTAAACATCAATTCAGTGTCTCATTTTTCACTCTGGTAGAACTCCCTCAGCTGCAAAAATAATGCAAGCACTGGGATATTAGAGCTGCCTCAGGGAACTGAGAACTTGTTTGAACTGCACGAGCATGGCCAAATACCTAAAACTGAGGCCACAAAACAAAGTCAGCTCATTCCATTACCATACAAAGCCAGAAAGCACTTGTGCCTGAAGAAGTGCCAGTTAGTTAGGCAGCTACCAATTTCCTTTTTTGCTCTGCTTTTTTTTCAAACGTGAAAGGGACTCTTAAGTTTGTTGTACAGTACACTTTGTGTAAAATCCTAACAGAAGTAGCTGAAACCTGTGGTGTGAGTGTTACCATTCTTAGGCTGGAAGGCTTATAGTCTTGGTTTAGAAATTGGTGAAGAAGCTCAAAAGGATTTAAGTAAAATGGAATCAATACTGTAAATAATACTGGGCTTTAAGGCCTAAAAGTTTTTCAGTATCAGAAGTTTAGGGTCCTGAGAAGAGCAGAAGCACTGAGGAATTTTCAGTTGTATGACCTTACCTATTAAACACTAAAAAGACCCAACCACTCCTGCGTGGTCTGCATCACCCCTCTCAAGAGCAAGGGGGATCAGCTTTTGACTAGTAAATTCCCATTCTCTTCCCGCAACAGGGCAGCTGTGTGCTATCCCCAGTGTCACACTTACTGTTAGAGTCAGAGCAAGTCACCGTCAGCTACACCCAGTGAGCCAGCACTGATAGTGTTGCACGTTTCAGTGATATTCCACTTGGAAATGGAGCAATACTGGGCTCTACCATTCATTAATTTGTGAAGCAAAATGTCAGGTAGACATTTAAAATACCATATGATATTGCAAACCTGTTCTGGGTCTTGCAGTGTAAAAATAAAATTGAAAATTAGTTAGGATAAATATTTATTATCACATAACATATCTTAATTGTGAAAAACACAATAGTCTATTCACATGTACACATAAGCTTTTGTAATAAATTACATCCAAGAAATTGAGTAATTTTGACCAGGAATATGAAATTAGAAGTAAATATAGCACTACATCTGCTTTATACTGTGTGTGATTTCAGAATGTTAAGATTAACATTGGAATAGCATTTAAATTCACGCAAAACCAGAGTGTTTTAAAATAAAATGTCTCTGAAATATTGAACAGAAATACAGAATGCCATTGAATACACTGACTTCTTAATATTCTAAGAGTTGGTCAAGTGAAGCTAATACATTTTGATTGTACACATTATCTGTAACAAAGTCAGCAACATGTTAAAACACCATCAGGCTGCTTTCAGGACAAACCAGTATTGAGCTCCTATACTAACCTTAAAACAACTGGAATCTTAAAATTTATCATCAAGTACACAAAACAAAGCATTAAACCTTAATGCATCAGCATTTTTTCCTAAATTTACAAATACAAACATCGAATTAAATGTAAATCCTTCTTTGTGTCCACTAGATTTTTTTTTTCTCCATAAAAATGGCTTTTAATGGGCTTTGATAACATTAAGGTAAATTTAGAACAGTGACCCTATTAAGTTTGCAGCAAAATGCAATTATTTATGGCTAAAGTAGTAAAACTTACACACTCAGATACACAAAAACATTAGAATACTTTAAATGTGCTCGATGGGAAAAATTGCTCACATGAGGTCTATAGAAAGATTAGTATTTTGGAAAGCTGGTGAATGTTAGAGCCCTGTGGATTTATTATTACAAAGATTGCAATAATACAATTCTTACTTTTAGAATTCAAGGTAATAGCATAATAATGAGATTTAGCCTTTATTTTAATAATTTAAAAATTTACCTTAAAAAATTTAAAAATCAGTGAATTCCAAATAACACAGCAAAACTTTTGCTCCGCATCTCTATTCATTCAATACCTAATCTTGCAGTCTTTTACACAAAAGAACAGCTTTAAGGATCAGGCAGTAACAAATTCCATTACGAAAAAAGTCTTTGTAATAGCTTTAAAGCCGCATTTTACTTTGCAATGTTGTTTTTATCTTTTAATCAATACGTACTTGATGGAATAATGAAGAGCTGTAACAAAACAACAGCAGGATACCCATTTAAGTATTATACACAATCTCTGAAATTAAGAGGTTTGTAGTTGTTAGAAGACAGTATAAATATGCCCTTTATGTGGTTGAATTTTAGGCAATAAAGAGGAAAATTATTGGGCAGGTTATATAACTGCATGTGGGGTATAGTTTGTATAGTTTGTACAAAATTTTTCCTATTATAAAATAATGGATTCATTAATGACAAAATGCATTTGTTTGGCCTACCATGGCAACATTCATACAATACAAGATACTGTCATCACAGATTCCATTTTAAGAAATACTGTACCCATGTTTCACATCAAAGGATTTTTTTCGACTAAGGTGAGCAAATGTTTCAATATATATTTTTATATATATATTTATATATATATATGGACTATGTTCCAGTTACATACAAATTTCAATATTAAATACACTGTATTAAACCAAGGAATATTTCACGAATACGGAATCTGACCCTGCAATCCTCATTGCAAGAGTAATCCATGACTTCAGAAGGACAGTTTAAGAAGGAAAAGGATTGTTCTTGTTAGTTTTGTTCATAAGGTCAGATCAGTTGTTACTTTTTAAACTTCTTAATGTTTGCTTGTCAGTTTGGGTCTCCTGAAATTATTTACTAGAGTTAGGTGGTTTTAAAAAAAATTGTAACTAGGGTTTTCAAGTTCATCCTGAATGAAGATTATTAAGTTTTCTCACACAGAAAAAGTAGCAAAATACAGTACAAACCTATTAACAGGGAAGTTGGATTTAAAAGAAAATTTGCTTGTTACAGTTCTGATACGAATACTGATAAATGGCCAATATCAGCAATGAACACAAAGATTTTTTGCATTGGCTACTGCAGACATTTACACAGATACTAGACAAGGTAGACAAGGTGAAATGAGACAAATATTGCACTACATTACCTGTGCTAGTTTGAGATGAAAGACAAAAGTTACAAGGTAAATCATTTCTATTTAGTGGTTGTGGCACTCCTGTCATTCTTTTGTAAAAAAATTACTCGAAGAACAAGTCATAGACAAGTCTCCCGGTCAACACCTTTCCCTGAGTCAGCTTTCTTCTCTTGTCTGATTTCAGCACTAGGAACAGAAGGGGGGGGGGGAATAAAAGAGTTACAGTAGCACTATCTTAAGTATATTAATGATCTAACCGAAAACCAACATTGCACAGATATTTTATTTTTCATGCTGCATGGCACAAACTTGGAAAGCAAGTGAAAATTTCTGTGCTAAATGGTGCAAAGACATCAGCCAGCATTTTAGTGGTAAGGTAGGTAGAGAAATTAAGATGTACAGAGACAAGTCAGCCAGCATGCAAGCAAAGATAGCCACTTTTTTTGTTTTCTTTTTTGGCAAATACAACTCTTAATTTACTAAAAAATGGTAATGGTACAGTTCGCAGATAATACCAGCACATTCTTAAATGGCACAAAACAAGAGGTCACAATAAGTATTTCCTGTCTTTAAATTTATTCTGTTGCTCAGTGTACATTTAGAAGGAATGTTTCTGAACTAGAGCAGTGCAAGCCAATTTCCAACTAATACTTGGTTTTCAGTCTTGATTGGGGAGAGTAGAATAAGGCTGGGGAGGGTGAGGCAAGACAATATTCCCCATTTGGAGTTTAATACGTACTTCCTCATGTATACATTATAAGGAAATAACTTTAAAAAAAAAAGCCTGAAAGATCACACAAAATCCGTATCACTCAGAACTCTGAACCAGAGTTCAAATTTGGATTCAGCCTTTTTTTTTCCCCCCAGTTAAAACACTGTTGATTTGCCTACAGAAAGCAATATATATACAAAGCAAATGTTTTGGGGTTTTTTGGTGAAGAAGGTTCTAATTTACAACAGTGTAAATAAATAAAAAGTCACGTTCTTGCAATGAGTCTCAGTCACACTATGAAAATGCAAAGGGGCTTCCACAACACAGGCAAACCAAGCCTTCAACAAAGAGTGGCAGGGTATCTAAAAAAAACCCAGATGCTTCTGAGAACAAACCTGTAGCAAGCACATAACCTACCAGGTTTCATGGGAATAATTCCTTAACTAGAATGAATGAGAAATAGGCTGAGTTACACAAGGCTTAAAGAAAGCAAGATCAATTCTCAAATTCTTAAGGCAATTCATGCACATTTTAACAATCATCTGACATTTTTCTTCACATAAAAATTGCTTTAAGGATACAATTCAGTTCAGCCAAAGCTTACTTCTATGCCTGTGGCAGCTTCCAGAGGTGTTAATGGAAATAGCTAAAGAATACCAACTTCTGCCACTTCAACTGCCAAATCTGTCACCTTCTGTAGAACAGTGATAGAATTGGGTATGTTACACTTTCTGCACACAAAGGGTATGCAAACAAATTCCAGGGGTGGGTGAATTTAAAGTGCAGCAGTACAGCAGGCAGGGAGTTACCTGTGCTTAAGAAAAGCAAACACTGAGGTGTGGTGTGCCTTACAGTGTATAATATTTCCACATTTTAGGTGCCTCTGTGATACCAGGAAAGTCTTCTTTCTATTTAGGATTCACATCTCTGAGCATCCCCTGCAGATGTGGGCTTTAATGCCTTGAGAAATTTGGAAAAAAAAAAAAAAAAAAAGGGACAAGTCCAGTCTTTTACCCGTAAAACATGTAACTGGTGGATCTGAAAGGGATTCAGAGCTCTCTTCCTTCCTACCAAGGGAGTAGTCTAACCTGCTTCAGCAGGAAGGTTTGAGATGTAGGATTTGCATATCTTCAAGTAGAAAAGGAAACTCATACTATCTACAAAGTAACAGATGCCTCTTTCTCCAATACTTCAGAAGACCAGCTAAGTCTGCCTTCTATACATGGTCAGATCTTCAGCATATGCTTTGAAATTGCTATCTGAAGGGCTTAATAATTGTTAACAAAGACAGTGGAAAATTTAATTACATGTAACAGAGAGGGCTGTGTTTCAGAAAGGTGCCTTGGTGTTCAGTTCTACCAAGAAGGCTCAAAGGCAGACTGTTAGGGCCCTAGGAATTTTAATAATGAAAAATTAATGTTGGAAAGTTCATGTGCCTCTGTGGTTTGGCAACAGTTGACTGAATCTCATGTAAGTCCCCTCTTTAGACACTTAAAAATTGTTAGGAGACTGGGGTGTAAGAACTGTCACACACACTATGCTACTTCACAGAGCTAGGGACAGGGCAGATCTTATGATAGAAATTATCCATGTGTCAGGCTGGGAAGTAATTTGTAGAAATCCTTCCTGCCTAAAATCTCCCTTTGTAGATGATCATAGTTTATAATTGGCCAAGTCAACTCAGCATTTAATTACTACAAAGAACTTGATTTTAAGTATTCCAGAAATCACCCTATGTTGTTAATTGGATATGCCGTGCATAAAAGGCATTACATGATGTCATAGTACAATATCATAATTTAATTATCCCCATTTAAAAATATTTTGGGATATTAGTATAAGAAAGCAGACCTGACAGCAGGAAAGGGAATACTAAACCCTTCGTAGTTGAACTTTAAAAGGCATCAGGAAAATGTTTTTCAAAATGTGTTTTCCCTCCCCCTTTTGTAAGATACCCATCACTGAGGGAATTGTGTAATCTAATACTGCTGATCTTGATCATTTGCAAAAATCATCCTTACCACTGCTACCATTCCAAGCTTTCTTTTTTCTCAGTAATTAACTCGAATTTAATTGTATCTTCACGTAATGGTACATGCATTATGTTTTATAATGTTTCTGTGGCTCTATCCCTATTATGATTTAACCTTAAAGTTGTCTATGGTTTTTCCTTATCAGAAAGCAAGACTTCCAGATTTAAAGTTCTTTGAATCTTCTCCTGTGTGTGAATCTGAGACAAGGTAGAGCACATGAAAATGCAGGATTTCAGAGGTTTTTAAGGCTACTCCTTTACAAGAGAATACTCATACCTAAAATCATAAAACTCTTTTCTCCCAAGTCGTTGATTTCCTGAGCAAAGGTATAAGAACAGATTGAAAACGAGCTCATTAGAGAATTAGTTTCTTTTGTACTTCAGTGGAAAGGCCAGATCATCTCTTACCAATGTTGTCTGTAGCCACAGTCTATTTGGATGCTCAGAGGGTCTTTGAAAATTTCAGGAAAAACCAGTACATGTTTACCTAATCTATCCTACCATCAAAGAAAGCAATATCCACCAGAAAAATTACAACTCCTGCCTACCCAGGGGCTGTGAATGTACCCCATCAGGTTCTTTACTTTCTCCAGGCTATCACAACCTGCACAGCAGAGGCACTTAAGGTAAGGAAATCCTCCAGTACATCCTTCTCTGATGCACCACACTGATTTCACTGTGACATGTGTAGGGTTGTAGGCAAATCAGAACTATACTGCTATTTTTACTGTCAGTGAAATATCAGCAAAATGATCACATTAGTGGGCCACTCCATGGGTTTCTGAAATGAAGCTTCTCTGGTCATCAACTGTTCAGTCTTGTTTATGCTGTTTAGGGAAATAAACAACGCTGAAATGCCATTTTGGGATGAGAAAATTAAAAAAAACGTGTATCACTACAAATTTTTTTCTTACTGCATTTTTTCACCATAAAATAATCACTAACTGTTTCAAACATGGAGCTTCTTATGAAAAGTACATTTAGAAATGGGCAGAATATATTTAGTATTTTAAAAAATATGATCTAGGAATAAATTCAATTTAACATTTAAATACACTATGTCTGTAGTTACTATTTTTAATACATATGAAATTTCAAATTTTAATCTTTGGGACTTCTAAGGAAGACATTTTACATTCCCATTTGAAATTTCATTCTGTCTCCCCAAAAACTACACAAAGTCATTTGAGTTCCTAGGTGAGACCATTTTGAATTGGAAGACACAAAAAAGGAAAAGGTTGGGAACAGGATCTTACCTTTGGGAAATCAGCTTCTAGAGTGATTAGGAAGGGGAGCTTATGACAGAAGTGTGATACGAAACAATTAAATAGAAAATAGTTAAATTTTAAATCTATGGAGTCAGAGGAAAAACTCTTAAAAATCACACTGTGCTTGAATTTAGTGTTTTCTCATTCCTGTAGTAACTCTGAAGCACAAGTAAAACACTGTGGCTTCATTTTACATTTGTCTGGACTAAACTTTAAAATTATTTAACTTTTTTGAATATGAGTGAAGTAGGCAGAAAAATTAAAAGAAGCGATGCAATCTTAAAATTATTTTCACTCCAAATATTATTAGATTGCATTCAGAGTACTGGGTTCTTCATACAGCTATTTCCAGGGTGGTGATGACCACTTCTTTTTCAAGAGGAAAGAACAAAAGCAAGCAGAACAAACACAACAGCTGTTGTGCAATATCCAGGTGGAGGCTGGTGGTTCATTACACAAGCATCAAACATGCTCAACTTCATTTTCCACTGGAGCATAACTAACTACCATGCAACTATTGGTGGGTTGGGTTTTTTTTATAAATAGGGAATTTGCGTATTGAGCTCATAATATTATGACTGGACATAAGAAACAAAACTGCAAGATGCCAGAAATCTTTCTAATCCCTAGCAAAATATTCTAATGTTGGTTTGACACCAATATATAAAGTATAATCCAAGTGTAATATATAAAGTAAAAAAATTAAGACCTTTTAGAAGGAAAGCTTGACTCCTTATCTTTTGCATTCTCTGACGATATCAACAATGTCTTCCACACAGCAGTTTTTGCCATTTCATCAGAAATGTTTATCACAGATGGGTCATCTCTAGACAAGAACAAAAGTAAATACACAATAAAACAATCAGTAATCAGTGATCTTTGTTACTTATTAACTCTATAAAAGTTCTTGAAAATTGATAGTGCTGACAAAAATTAAGTGCAATGTAAGCTAAGGAATTTCGTTAAACTTCAAAAGTCCTGAAAAAATTACTTATATATTCTCTTAGAATATCTTAGCACTTTTTTACTATTTTCTCCTCCAACAGCAATTAATCACAGTAACATTAGTAAAATATAGTGTCAATCTCAACTAATAGACAAGAGGAAAATGAAGTGTAAGTTAAATATTGCCCAAGATCTCACAGTATGCCAGCAGCATATTTGGACTAAACATGAATCCCAAGAGCTCCCAACAGTTCTCAAAGTACTTATGATCTGAAACTCCACCTACTTTTAAAACAATTTTAAAAGCAATCAAAAGCCCTGACAAAATAAAATATTTAAGAGATCTAATAAAAATGCCCCAATTAAACTGATCAGTAGCTTTCAGCAGCACTTTGTAGCCGTTAATCCCTCTGCTTTACCTGGTCTGCTCCAAATATGTATTTATACACTGAAGAATAATAAATCTTAAATGTGTTAAGGTACATTATTCCTGACTTCATGGTTTACATAGAGCGTGACATTCACTAAGCCCTCAGTAAATGTGCTGTCATGTGTTTTGGGGAATCACACCACAAGATAAATTAAGCTACATATTACTAATATAAATTAGAACAAAATGGTATGGACAAAAGAAGAAAAAAAACCAGACCGTTAGTAGTGTGATGAATCAAAAGGAATAGACTAGGGATTTTTCAGACACAAGACACTGATTTACATTAGGAGACATTAGGGTAATTTTGTGTTAAAATAGAGGAGCCCACTGTGAGACAGTGTTCCCGTGAATTCAAAGTTCATTGATGCAGAGGTTACTGTCACCAGCTATTTCAAATCTTTATTGAGAATTTCTTACTCAAAACTGTAAATTATATTAATTCCTTAGAGGCTGGCCACATGTATTATTGCCATCTATAACATGGATTTTCATGCTTTTTAAGCTGAGTAAACCGTGCATTATGTCTTATCCACCCTGGACAGCTCTTGATTCATTCATTATCTGATGCAGATAGTATCTTAATTAGAATGTTTTAAAATGTAATACTGCAAGAACCTAGTGTTTCTGCAGTATGTTCAAAACCTTTCCTAGCTCCCTGCTAGCATCAGGTTGAACGGTTTGACATGCTCAACATCTTCCTTTGGTACTGTGTGTGTCAGAAGCCAAAGTTCATTGTGAACAGTCTGACCCTGCAGTCCTGCCCCATGGAAAATTTCAGTTAGTGTGTCCTTTTCCTAGGGACTGTGAGATCACGTGGAAAGACTAGAAAAGGGCTGAGCTCGTTAAATGCTGCAGTATATGGTTCAGTTCACCTATCTGTACCAGACAGACATCCTCCTGACATTCAGTAAGCATTAACAATAAACATTGTGGCATGCTGATTTTATTTGTTTAGTTGCAACTCACCTAAAAGAGGAAAGGTATATTTTACCTGTAATGTCCTTCAAGCGGTAACTGAACAGTCCCTTCCTCTTCCATTGCTAACATACTTTGCTCTTCCTAGAAGGAAGGAATTTAGACATGAGAGGGGATATGATGTTGTAAACAGTGAAATTTATGTACTTTAATCCTTCTCCCATTTTCTTTAATATTATTTATTTGAAGTTCTTTATTTGACATTCAAAACCTTCTGTTTTAAAAGATGTATCTTCGTATTATTATGACAAATAGAGCATTGTTTTGTAACAATAAAGAAAGAGGAAAAATAGTAACACTGAGCAACTGTATGATGAATTTTAAATAATGAATTTTAAATGAATAACAGGATATATATGTGGATGTTTACATGCAAAAATTAGGGAAGTCGATTTAAGTTTGAACACAGTTTTAATACTGATAAAGTTTTATTTCACTGAGAGGTAGTGAAACAAGACACCCAAGATCAGTTTTCACTTGAAGAGAACTAGGAGACACATCTACCAAAATGCTTTTTGTGAAATAATTGCAAATTTGGAAAATCTGTCTTAGCAGGATGGGAGAACAAAACAACACCCCTCGAGCACTATGTCCTGCCTGCATAAACAAAGAGAAAGAAGTCTTAGTCCTTCAGATATCGACTCCAGGCTCCACAGCTAGGAGGTTAACATGCCTTCACATGAATGTAAACATCAAATCTTGCTCCAAATTGTTGGGGGGGGGGTGTATGAATGCGACAGACACCCAGAGACCTCCACAGCTTTCTTCCTTTTATCAGATGGCTTTGTAACAGCTTTTGCTGGTGCCTGTCTGAAAGCATGACTTGGTTCTCCCAAAAAGAGAGCTTACCATTTTCTGGTGGGTCACCAAACCCCCACATATATCACACAGCTGGAAGACCCAGTACAGTTTTCCAGACCAGTAGAATTTCACTCCTCTCTGCTCAGACATTTGTTTCTTCTATGCTTCACTATTACAACTATTATAAAAGTCATAATATTTTTTTTTCTCCAAATGGGACAAGTTCTTTGTTCTTTCTTATCTCAGAAAGACTTAACTGATTAACATTAAAGTGGCTTCCAGAGGAGGTCTGTGAGGAAAAGGCATGTATCATATCCACTGTAAATGTACAAAGCCCTGGAAAAACATGGCCTAAAAATATAAAAACAACTTAAGTGATGAAATCAGGATCCAATCAAGTAAGTTTCAGATCCTGTCAACTATACTTCTGAATATTCTTGTGGGTAGAATACTTCTATTTTTAAAAGCTGTGTGATAGCAACTCTCCAATTAATTCCTTAGGCTACATGTCAGAAGTTTTTTATTACTAGTTAATTTTGTCATTTCTAGGCTTCACAGCTTCATAAGTTTTTGACAGTTGAACAGTTTTAATAATAGCTCCAAATATTTAGAAATGCCAAAATATGTAAAAATAACCTCTCAAAATAGACAGTGAATGAAATAAAGTAACACCAGTAGATTTTCCCAGTTTTGTTTTCTGATGCCATGCTATCAAGCATGGGAAAGAAAGTGACATATAACCAAAACATAAGGATGACACGGAATTCTTTACAATAATCAGACCCACAAGAAGAGAGCTACCTTGGTTACTTTTGGTTACTCTGAATTATGATGACAACAGATAACTGTGATGAAACAACTCTCTTGGTCTGCTTTGATTCAAGGGAGAAAACAATGACTCTCATATTTTAATTTCACCCTGGTAGTTTTACAGGCCCTTACTAAATAGTAAATAATCATGGTGATGTTTTCCACCTAGGTAAAACCTTTTCCCCAAAACATACTCCATGACAGTATGTTGAACGTGTCAAGGAAATCAAAGTTATAGTTCTCCAGGTTACAGATGAGGCCATGAGTTGTCAAATGTCACAGAAGAATCCTAAAGGCAGAGAAATCTAGTTTTCATAGTTACACGTTCAAACTCTGAGCCCATGTCCTATTTCTTCAAATAGACCTACTAATGGGAATCCTCAATACACACATTTCACTGGCCTCAGATCACATCTCAGGGCATCCCTAAGGATAAATTGCTGATTTATCCATTCACATTGTCTAATTTTTGCAGTACCCTTGTAGCGCCAGAATTTATTCCTCATGGGTGCTGGGCTTCTGCAGAGGCCTTCAGGGCATCAGAGAGGTCATATGCACATCTGTCCCCAAAGCCTAGAAATGACCACTGACTGCCAAGACTACAAGGCATTACCTGCGTATTCCCCTCCCGGTGCTGCCACAGCCTCACACTATGCTACTGTTCAAAAGTGCTGATGCAGGACACATGAATCCCATTTAAAATAACCTGGCACCAACATCTTCTGCCTACTGCTCCTGCAGTTAGTGTTTCACCATTGAGACTTGTCCCTCACTTATTTTGGCCCAGTACTGAGGTTTCCTAACAGTTGACAGTGATCAGGTGGCTGATACCAGGGACAGAGGACAAAGGCCTCTGTTCCTTACACATAAAGTTACTTTATATCTCTGCAGTTTCATATGATATTCAAACAAGCGATTCATGAAGCAGCAGCTAGATAAAAATGCTGTAAAATAGATGCAAAATTGATTAGAAAGCTACAATCAGAAAGATTAGTGTTTCACTGTCAAAATATAGGAACATTTTGAGTGGAAATATGTAAGAATCTGTCCTGTATCAAGCAAGAAATTACAAAAGCATATTCTTTGAAAGAAGATGAGGAGTCCAGATCTGAAACAGCCAACTGTAATGGTAATGCCAAAGGTTGTAAGTCAGAGTCTGAGGATTTGGTTAACATGGTTAGCAGTGTCACTGACCTCATTACACAGTAAAAGTAAATTGTTTCTGCAGTAGCAGAAGGATAGCACGGGCCCAGAGCGTAACTGGGATACTGCACTTTGTTATGACATTGCTGAGAACAAAGGGCACGAGGTGATGCTGTGTGACCTGTGTATGGCTCAGAGGCAGCTGGGACATGCCACAGCCCTTAAATTCTGCAGTTCTCTCTTCAGCATCTCTGGCAGGGACATAACCAGTCCCAATGCAGCATGAAAGTGCCCCAGGCATCTGAGGGCTTTCCTACAGACATAGGTTCATCTCTGCACATCATCTGAGTGGGTCTCGGAAGCAACCCCCAGGAGCACTGTGGATAATATCATATGTGACAGTATGGCAGCTTAAGAACCCGCATCCCCACCTAAGCTTATCAGATTTGTAACCTTAAAAGGCACTTATGCAAAATATGAAAACATTACAGTTAAGACACTGTTAATGAGCCTGTTGCATGGAATGTGCTGTACTTACAGAACTTTCTATTAATATCTGAAGGAGAAATTGATAAAGTGCTACACACCAAAAAAACCTGAAACCGTGACCCACCTCTTTCTCTGCATCTTCCAGTTTCTTTTTCTTGCTCTCGGGCATCAAATCATCTAACCAACTGAGCTCCCGTTTGGTGAAAAAGAAATCCATGAGTTTTCGGACAAATACCAAAGCTAGGACCTGCAAAGTTATCAATTCAAAGAATTAGGAAATTAAGCAAGTAAAACATACTTTCAAAAGTGCCCAGTTTGCTAAAATGTTATCCTTTAATTTGAATAAGCCAACATCTGGTATTCCTTTGTTCAGATGAAATATGGCTTGAATCATTTAACAATCCCTGAGGTCAGTAGATACTTTCTATTTTCTATAAGTGAAATAATTAGAAATCACTTCAGCAGCAGAACACTTATTTCTAGCAAGATACAGAGCTGTAAAGCTCCTCAATGTACAGTGCAATGAACAGTCTTCCTTAATAAGTAAATGTTCTTTCTGTAACAGGATTGAGTACTATTCCTTATATAAAAACCACAAATTTTAATACTTTTCTTTAAGAGAAGAATCTTCCCTAAGAGAATATGTAGTTGGGCTATCCACACAGACTCAAGAGGCTACGTGTCAAATTTTTCCTTACTTAATAGATTATGAATTGTCCTTGAACATCAAATCAAAGCAATATTGTAATTACCTGCCCACAATTAATTTTTTTCTTCAATAATAATTATTCACAAGTGAAAAGGGATTTTTAGAGGAAATAAAAAAAATTCATACCATCATAGGAAAGACAATGGCAGCTCTTGAAACCTTTATAATCCAGAGAAGCACAAGACAACTCAGCTGAATTATAGTGAAGAGATGGACCTTTCTAAGAGGAACATGCCTCAGATAAATAAAATCTGGCTGATGTTTTGCAGGCATCCAGAATAACTTTATCCTGTCAAAAAGCTGAAAGAGAAAATTTTAAAAGTTTGGATCAAAATGAGCTGTAGGATCATCCATGCTGGCAGTCACACACTGCTAAGAGATGCTGAATATCCAGAGTATCTGGCTTGTTATTCTAAAGGCAGAAACTACAGAAGTTCAGGAGCACAGAAGAGACTATCTCAGTTACAATTATGAGCCATTAATCTATACTAGTCCAACAGTGGCAAAGGAATCTTCTCTGCCACTGAGCCACCAGAGTAAGAATGAGAATCATATTATTTAAGTTTAATTACTTGGTTCGTCATACTTCTTCAGTTCCTTTCAATTTTAATAGACATAGGTCTCCATAGGTATTTCTATTGCAGATGTGCCAAGACACTGAATTCTGCTGAATTACATTCTGTATAGTCATACTCCAGGAAATATCCTGTTCATACTGCATAGTACATTGTGCACAAAGATGGTTACTTTAAAGTAATACTGCTAAGATTTCAAGTGATGAACTCTTAACATTAGGCAAAGCCAGACTTCAAAGTAGATGTGAATCAATTGTGAATCAAACTGAATGGAAGCTGGTGGGATCTCTGGATCCTGTTGGCATATGCACTATCACACTACCTTTCTAATACATTTAAATTTTTATTTTTCAACAACTGAGCTCTGCCTCCTTTAGCACCTAAAAAGCTGATCACGAAGGGATCTCTTCAGTCTTTTATTTCCTGTGAAGGAATGACCTTTTTTTTTCTTTTACTTCACCAGACACTTTTGAATTTTTTCTTTTCCAAGTTTTACTTTATTCACAAAACCAGAAACAGAAAAGCAAAAAAAGGAATGCCAGAAAGCTGACTGCCATGCTGTTAGGAACGTATGTAAGAGGCTCCTATTTTTCAGACCTATTTCGCTCCATACTGACCTGAGGCTTTTGTGTCAGCTGCCATGGCACAGTGATGATGGTGATACACCATTGCTCCCTGCATGGATGTGCCATGCTGTATTCATACAGCCTTCATGAATGTAGTTTCAGAAATTTTTACTGAGCATGTGCAAACTTCATTTTTTAAGGGCTTATAATTTGGCCAGATTTGAGCAGATTTCTTTTTCACAGAAACAGCAAAAAGCACATCCTCCCACAAAAGCCATCTTATCAAATCTCAATTCCTTGTCCCAGCTTGGGGAGGGAGAAAGAGAGGGGGATGCTATCACTTTTCCAAGTAAAGATAGCCAGATTTTAGCGTGCTTTAAAAGCACTCCTCAGTAGCGTACTTTCTCATACCCCTGTTCTGAGAAACAGTTAAACCATCTTAAATTGAAATTATTTAAACTTCAGTGAAAGCCAAACTACACTTCTGAGAATATCAACCCAAATGAGAAGAGCTAGGCAAAGATATAAAAGAAGAGTCTCTGAATAGAGACCACCAGTCAAAAAAAGAAGTGTTCCCAGCTTTGCCTATAAATATAGAGGTAAAAAAAAAAAAAGCTACACGCTTTTAACTTGCAACCAAAAATTTAAATATAATGAAAGAAACAATCAGACAACTCCTTTGCTTTTTGTATTTGACAGCCTTTTGCATAGTATAACTTGTGTATTCACCATGTGATTGTTCTTTCTCAATTGTCCTGCAAGGTGTATCAGTGCCTCGACTTTCGATAACAAACAAAAGCACACTTGAAAATGTGTTTGTGTCAGGTGGGCTAAAGGATTTGACAATGTGCCATTTAATGCTGCAGTCAGACAGAAATGGTACACAAGATCTCATTCCCAACCCCAACCTGAATGCTGGAATGCCTGGCTTCTGCCACATACTCCTACTTAAGGCACCACAGGAATGCTGCCCTTCCACTAGACTTGCCCTTCATCCCTGAAGAACTGTGGCTTTCAACAGTTGCCCTTCCCTGCCTGAGGCATTTTATTTGAACAGAAAAGGTCTTCAAAATTTCACTAATGTTAGTTTTAGGGCAAGTTAGCCAAAAGTCTGATAAAGGCAAAGTTCAAGATCGAGTATAGCCCTGCAAAGGCCCTAACTTGGAAGCTGAAAAGGCAGCAGGCAAGCAGGTGAATGGGGAGGTAGAGAGAGGGAAGAGCTCCTGATAATTAATTCCTCAGTTTTTAGGATCAGACAAAATTCCCTTGGTAAAAAGGGAGAACAGAAAAATCAGCACCTAAAAAATAATTAAAAAAAAAAATTGGAGCACATTATCTAAAGGGAATACTCTATTTAGAGAGAATCCATTTTCTTTTTTAAGTGAGTCACTTTCAAAAATTTAAGGTTGGCAGCATTCCTTTAAAATTATACACAAAAGATAATACAACAATGTATAAGAACAGCTACATTTTTTATAGAAAGCATCATCACTAACACGCTTATCATAAATCCATTTTACCTGAATTCCCTTTAGAGATGAAGCACCCATGTAAAGAAATACTCCATAAAGTACTGGCATAGGAATAAACTGCACAAACAAGCAGAGAAAGGGAAGAGCACATTAAATACTACTTAACAATTTTAAATGCTTCAAGAAAGACATCTGAAACAGTTGAAATACAAAGAGCCATATGCCTGCATTAATCAGACAAGTTGTAAATTCAGAGTCACTCAATTACGAATTAATAATGTTTCTCAGAGTATAAAGCATAAGAAGAATCTGGCTCCATAGTTTTATTTTCCTCTCATGGCTAGTTATTGCAATATACTTTATTCACTATTAATAAAATTAACAGAACTACACAAAAACATGGAAGTGTTAGATGTATACTTAAATTCTTTATTTAAAAGACTGCTCAGGAGAAGATCTGAAGAGTAAAGCTATAAAAGTCAGACAAATATTCAAGAGACACAAAATACTTCTAACTGCTAAAAGAAATATTTTGTGCTATAAGCATTTAAAAACAGGTGAATTACTTTTATGGAGTGATTTTGTAAGAGACTATTGTAAATGTTCAGGTTCTCAGCATATAGTGTTTAGGTAAAGGAGTATTTCGATAGATAAATATTTGTTTTAAACACTAAATACACAAAATGCATGTTCTGTGTGTTTTCAAAGTGAGAATTTTATGATATACTTAACAAAATACTACTGGGAAGTACAATTTCTACGGGCTTACTGCCTTCACTGTGACAATATGCAAGTTTACATTCTGGTTTTACTGAAGCCAGTGGCAAAACTCTTACTGATTACACAGAGGCCAGATAATTCTTTAAACAGTATGAAGTGTATACATGGTATTATATATGCATATAACCAGACGCCCATTTTCTGGTGAGCTCTGTTGAGTATGCAGGAAGCGTGAGATAATCTCCATGTTCATTTCCAAGAAATGAACCACAGAACTTCTCTTCCAACTGGGAAAACATTTTTAAATTACCCAGAAATCACAAAATATTTTTGAATTTTCTAAATAAATTTGAAATTGGTATAAGAGGGCTGTTTCACGATAATTTGCCATGGGCCCAAAATATACACAAAGTGTGAATCTTCATCTACTACAGGTCAGTGGCAGAATTCCCTTGGACTTCAGTCATGCCAGATTTTCATTGCAAGATTTTTGTTTAAAAAATGCTAGAAGTCCCTAGGCACTTTATTATGCTAAATTAGAATTCCACTTTAGACCACCATTGTGTAACAAACATTATGGTAGTTAGTAATGTGCCCAAAAAGAGCAGTCATTAAATAGTACAGTGACAACAGTGACAACAGTGAAATGTTCAGTGCAGTATTCTTTAATTATTCCTTACTTCCCCAAATTACCTTCAAGATACTTGTCAAAAAGACAGATGAGCCCATAAGAACAAAAATCATGAGCCCTGTGACTCTTTGCTCCCGGATTCCAAGAAATTTCGGCTGCTCCCCTGGAGCAGAGCACTCCGATTCCAGTTTTAAGCTATTCACATGGGAAATAGAGAGGACAGTGGCTGCAACAAACCATGGCAATCCCATAATAGAGCACACGCCAAGCATGACTGCCACCATGAGTAGGTCAAGATGGTATCCACATCCTTTCTGTAAAAAAAAAGTAACGACAGCAAGAAGATATAAAATGACATCTGAATTACGGAGAACACTCCTGGCAGGCATTCCTAATGAACAGCTAGGGACAATTAAAAAATTTTGTGACTTCTGGAAAAAAAAATTGGTTTCTTCTCTGTGTTATCCAGGTTGGGTCAGTAGTGATGGCAAACTGGTTATCCAAGGAGAATTCACACTAGTTCACAAGAAATGCTCAGTATTATTGGCTTCGTTCCAGTTATGAGTTAAGTGTACATATCATAAATCCACTTTACAGTGGGCACCAAATAGCTTTCCTGCTTATAAAATAGATACTAGCAAGAGACTGGAAAATGCATAAATTTTCTGTCTTAACTAAATCTCTTTTGTGGATAACAGTAAGCAGAACATCCAGCTGCACTGCACACTTTCCACTGCACTAATCTCAATAGACCCTCAATCTGTTCTTACACAGAAAGCAGGAAAGTATGTATTTTATTGTTCCTTACACAGAAATTCTTAAGTTAACATTTGCAAAATCATTTTATGCTATAAAGGGCCATGATACCACAGCTATCCTTTTAAAGTTTTTAAAGATGGTAAACACAAATCATACATTTTCAATAATGTACTTTCATGGTATCTAAGAGCAGATAACTAGAAATTAAGAGAAATAAAACTATACATTAAATTAAAACACAAAATCAGGTACTGTTTTACTGATTTCCGTACTCAAAAGTAATGTCATAAACAACCATATGGAAAGTAAGTACAAAACCTTTGGGTTTGGATCTCTTCTGTACTATTCAAATACTACATGACTTAACCAACAGGTGGTTAGTGTTTTGCCTTTATAGTAGTGCATAAAACTCTTTGGTCTAATTTTTGATACATTTAAAAACCTGCAATTACAACTTGCACTTGAAAAGGAGAAATAATGACTGCACCAAGCTTGGTTCTATAGATATCTGTTACCACAGCTGAGCAGGATATTTAATTTAAATTTTAGCAGGTATCCAGGACCACCTCACAGATGCAAGCAGGAGCTCAAGCTATTTTCGTTTAAAAAAATCAGGTAATTAGCTATCTCCACAAAATTTTGCAATATGGCAACAAATTCAGTGTCACGGTCTGATGAAACAGTGCTGTTCATGCAAACAATGTGAATATGTTGAACCATAATCTTGCCTGTAAACCCATGCAAATGCCTTTTGACATAAAAAAAGTAACTAAACTAAACTTGGAAGGGTTTGCTACAGAGACTGCCAAAAGCTGAAATGTACACTATCCAGAATTTGCTATGGGAAGTATAAAAAAAGAGGGGAAAATGAGTTGGAAGCAAACAAATCATTTCTTTCTGAAGACAACTTTTACTTCTAAAATGGGAAGTGTCTGGGTTTATGAAAATGTAAGCCATATATCGAAATGAAAATGCCATCTTATTTGCTTACATTATTTAAAAAGGGGAAAAAGTAAAGAAAATGAATAGAATCAACTCCAGCAACCTTCCCTCACTCCCCAAAGTGCTTCTGAGTCTTAACTCCAAGACACATCTTGACAAACTCAGAGATGTGTCAAACACAGATATTAGTTATATGCACAATGCACTCAAAGAAAGAGTTTAATTCTAAATCCTAACAGAGACACCTTTTTTTACCTTCTGACACATTTATGAGGAATGTATCTGCTAATGCATACAGAATCCGAGAGCATTTCCTCACATTCATACATGATCTGAGGAACCTGACATATGGGAAGAAAAGGAAGCATAGCAACAGGTGATGCTACACCAGACCCCAGCAAAACTAAAACGCAGCAAGACAAGGGGGCAGCCAGGAGGACCATCTGACTCCCAGATGCCAGTGCTGAAAAAACACATTCCAAAGCTTGGCAGCAAATTCCTGCATCTGTCAAGTTAACCACATGCAATGCTATGGATTGACATGAAGAGCCAGGCTGACAAAGAGGGCAAAAAAAGAACATATCAAATGTCACAATCATCCAAGAAGAGGCAATGCAAAGTGAAGGTTGCAAATGCATTTGCTAAAGCAACTTGGGATTGGATTGCTGCTTATTAAAAGTATGTCAAAAAAAAGCCTAAGCTTGCTGCATATACATGTACAGAAACCTGCTGCTAGATTTTGCCCAACAGTTTTTCAGAGGGGTGATGTCCCTTTTTCTCTCTCCATCTGTAGGCAACTAAAGTGTTAGAGAACAGAGCAGGAAGTTGTCCTATGTTGTTTTAAGAACCCATTGTGCTTCTAAGGCTCAGTTTTATTCTTCTCCCTTCTTTAAGATAGGAAGAGCATTTAAAAAAAAAAAAAAGAAAAAAAATGATGGGTAGAATAACAGAGAAAGATGAAGAAAGGAAAAAAAAAAATCTTGCATTACAAAATAAGCTCTGAGTAGTTTTTCAAAATCCAGTCCAGTAGAACAACACTGTCAATACCTGAAAAGACAATCAAGATGGTACTTAAGGAAATTATTGATGTGAATGGGTAAAAATAAAGCATAGATGATAGTGCTTTCTTAATTCAGAATCTGTATTCCAGGTTACATTCATAAAGACTTCTGTAAGGCCATAAATCACTGACACAGGACACAGGTACTACACAGCCCAAAAAAGAAAAAGCATAACAGTTTCAAGGGGTGCTATATAACATTTAACAAACTAGCACGCTCACGTAGATGAACTCACATTACATAACCTGAAGAAGAAAACAACAGTGAAAATACAAATTTTGAGTAAATACCTTTAGTTTGTGTTCTTTTCTATTGATAATGACAGCTGTGATCTGCTGGTCCATAAAGATAAGGATAGTACAAAGCAGGGCTGGAATTACAGCAGCTATCACTGTCCACCAAGGATTAGGCCCCAAAGGAGTAATAAACCAGCCACGATCATCTCTGGTGGGCTATAAAAACAGTCATGCATGACCAGTCAGAACTTAAAGGATTATTTACATTTTAGCTTCACAAGACTACACACAAAGCATCACTACCTATGTAAGAGCACTACAAAATGCTGAACTTCCTATGATACCAAAACAAAAAATTGCACATAATGAAACCATCTGGAATATTACAGACTTGGTTGTGTTTGATATAGTGAACCCAAAAGTTGGAAGGAGCCCCAGATTATTACAGCAATCTAGGATTTGGGTGATTTGAGCCTTGTTAATCTTTGCAGAGATGACATTAGAAAGCATGAAGGGGCCTGAAGAAATATGAAGAGCCTCACTTACATGATTCATAAATCTAAGAGGTTGCATAATAGTTTGAGAACACAAAAATTTTAGAATAGTATCACTACTCCCTGAGGATAATAAAAAACTAGTAAACCCCCTGTAGAGGTTATTTTGTGAAATACTAAGGCAGTGCAATTTATCAACAACTTACCTTAAAAGCATTTGGAACCTGAAGTTTTGGCGATGGAATCCCAATGGCATAGTCAATTAAAACCATAGACAGAATAGTGAGAAAGACAGCAAAATCGCTGACAACAGATCGTACCTACAATTATTGAGAGAAATTACTATTTTAACTAAAACATTCTTGTATTATTTAAGATTTTTCTTCACTGTTTTAAGACATTTTGCGCTTACAGCTAAAACCACGCTGACACAAGCTTCTGACACAAGCTTCTGATAGAGAAAAGATGCAGTGTCCACTTCAGCAGTTTACTGAATGTGCAGTGCAGATGGAATTCATACTTACACATGACTAATGACAACCTTTGAATTAAAATAATGGCACACACCTTTGTTGGGAAGTATCGGCTAGTTTTGAACTGCTTCAGTGTGGATGACAGCGTTACTGTGGAAAAGAATAAGATGACAGACCAGAAGAGGACATCTGGAACATAAGGGCCATGATGACCACAGGCTCGTCCAACAAACTCCCCGTGAAATTTTTTACATTCCTATTAGGAAGAGAAAAATAGTATTGCTCTAAAAAGTATCCATGCTTATACTAATATTTTCTGTCCAATTTCTTTCCAAAATTGCAAGCAGATTGTATTACTAGAAATAGTACAAGAATTCTTATTTTTTTTTTTTTTTTTAAACTTTAAACTCATTATGTTTGCATTTAGTCTGCATGGAAAACTGTGCAACTCTCAAAAATAATCTCTTTTTTAATCAGTATTAAATGATGAAGTCACTAAGACATACCATAAATAAAGAGATTAATATAAAACCAGATTTATTTCAAACTAAGTTCACTTATTTATTTTCTGTTTACAAATACAGATTTAATACACTTACTAATTCTTTCCAAGAGTGGAAAGTAAAGTTCAAAAGCCACCAAGAGAACGGCTGCTCCTGGTGCATTGTCAAGAACTGGGTTTCTTTTATTTTAACTTCACAGGCCAAGCAATTGAAGAAAAAGATATTTAGAATGTGCAGTATTAGACTAAATAGAACCTAAAAGGAGACCAATACATTTATTACCACATGGGGGCAGCACATTCCACAAATTGTCTTTCTCTTAAAAAAAAAAAAATCTCAAAATGCCGGAAAACCCCAAATCTGTAACATTAATTCTATTCAATATAATTTATGAAGAGTTATGCAGATACAGTAGAAAACATATCCCTCAATTCTCCACTACCATGCTTAGTTGTCTAAAATCATAGAAAGTAGCTCTAAAAAAGTGAGCTACCACCTCTGGACTCACAATTCTTTCCGCCTCCTTCCCAATGCCTCCACACTTATTAAGAAAAATGAAATGTAGCACCCAGAATCAGAATCAGAGATTCCTGGCAGCAATATTCTGCCAGATCCTTTAGTATTAGATTAAGTGGGTCATTGGCTCATCAGGCTGGCATCACAATACTGTGGGCTTGACATGTTATGAGAAACTTTGGCTTTGAACAAAGATTGGCTTGGAAAAAAAAACAGTTGCTATTTGATGACTGTGAGACAAAGGAGTGCAAAACTTTTTATATTGGTATAGGAGTAAACTTGGGACAAATATGATGCACTTTCAACTGATGAAATAAAGGTTGGGGGGGGGAATAATCAGGAAATCAGGAAGAAATTCTCAAGATTCTGGGACATCAAATAGAAAACTTTTCCTGGCCTGAGCTGGACCTTGATTATCTACTGAAAATTATTTTGTCACCATCAGAACAAGCATTTTGCTCACACTTGTTTTGTCTTGATAGCAAAAGAATTGTTAGTCCTACTGTTGTTTTTTTAGAGAGAATGAAAAGCCACATCTTCAGAAACTTGGAACATTTCAACCAGACACAAGAAACTACATGAAGATATGAGACGTAAAACAGACAGTGGGGTGAGTCTGACCAAATATTTACAGACAGCAAGCTCTAATCTCTTACTGCAGTACTCTTGAACAGAAGTTTCTTGATGATGCTTGCAGGAAATAAAGACACAAAAGTATGAAAAAATTCAGTTATTTCTTTGGCAACTAGAGGAACTAATGAGATGGTCAGATACACTGCTACCTATGTAAACTCAAGTTTTGGTAATAAACTTTCACAGAAGTTTTAAAGGGTTTTATATAATGCAGCCAGCCTTTTACATTTATAGTTAAAACAAAATCTGTTATTTTAAATCTCCTCAGCTGCAAATGTACTCTGAAAAACACTGTCAGAGATCTGAGAAAGTGAGAGGAGGAGTCTGCCCCTGCACAGATGCTCTTAGAGTGTGCTGCAATTTTGAGAATATTCATTTTGGACTGCTGGAATCCCTCAGGCCAGCAGTTCTCAATTTTCTGTCTGCTGTGTCCACACCAACAGAGTTAAGGAGAAGTTCTTGCTCAGAGCAAGCCATGGAAGAAAGCTCTTGATTAATTCACAATAGGAGAACACGAGCTCTTCTGCATTCCTGCCTTTGAAAGAAAAAACAGGATTTGCTGGAGACAGTCCACTAGGTTGGTTTTTAAGTGTTCAATTTGATTATGCCCTGTGATTGCTTAATTCAGTTACATTTTTTGAGAGAACTGTTCAGTTTGGTGTCTTTTGGACTCAATTCCCTTTGACTGTGTAATGAAATGACCCATTTTTGAAAAAAAAGTGGTGGCCCAATCTCAACATGACACTTATCAAGTTGTAAATGTTACTTTGAAGAAGGCAAACTTGAAGTAATAAATCCTTTAAACTAAGAAAGGTATACCATTTAGAAGCTAGTTACACATCCATGCAAGCCCCACAAACTGTAGCTTCTTCCCCTACCTCCCTGGACAAAAAAAAAAAATGACAGAATTTCAGGCATATGTAAGAAAAAATTGGTCACTGAACAGCAAATATTACATAAATTTCTCCCGTTCCTCTCTTTTATAGCCCAAACAGTTGCAAGAATGCTGTACAATGTTTTAGGGGAAATAAATAATCCATTGTCATCTGACATGTTTAGACTTAATTTCAGCCAAGCTCTTGCTAGTGTGTCAAGAAGGTTCCAAAGGAGGGCACAAAATGCACACACTTTCTTTAACATGTACTATCAAAGGCTGAAAAATGCTTGCAAAAGGAGATGATGCTATAAAGTTCATGTAAATTTGTATTAAGTATATTTTATGCTTTATTTGAACAAATATGATCAGAAAAAAAATTGTATTTTTTTTTCAATATATTTGCTGCAGTAGGAGAGACAAAATTATTTATACTTATGCCTTTATTTATTAAGTTCCAATATTTTACTTACTGACACAGTTAGGTTCCCCCATGGCACATCAGATGCGGATATATTGTAGTCCTGCCAGTATTTTAAGGTTTTATTGCTAGGATGTTCTGGTTCCACACAATTGCATCTGAAAAGACAAAATATTTTTTTCATTAACAATAAAAGATATATCAGATATTAATCCAAATTATCAACTTCATGACATATTGAAATTATGCTCTACTTCGACAGAAAATTTTAGTTCAAATGAATTCTGTAAATGCATGCTTTGAAGCAGTTTGTAGTTCAGTAGCTAGTGTATTACTAGAGTATAATTTGCCGTGAGGTGCATATGCATATATAGTACGTAACGTGACATATTTAAACCACTGTTCAGATTAAGTTTTACCACCCATTTCCTCCGGTTCTATTGATACTTCTGAGTGCAGTTTGTAATACTGAGTATGTGCCAGTTCTGTTCCACCCTCTTATACCTAACATTTCCCTACATGGCCATTACATGCTACGTACAGTTCCAGGCTGATCCATTTCCCAAATAACAAACTGTCTGTACCCTCTTTATTTCTCTTTACCAGAGAAATGCCTTTGCCTGCAAAACTGTCAAACTACCCAGTCAATTGCCAGGGCTCTAAGAGTGTTGGCATCACCGGCACCAAAAGCTCTATGAACTCTGTGTCCATTGATTTTCCTTTTCCCACAGCTGCTGTAGAAGTGTGCTCTTCATTTTAAATTGTGTGTTTTAACATACAAAAGGTGGCAAGGCAGTGTGGGAGGACAATACTGCAAATAGGTAATTTAAAATCAAAATTAAGTCTTTAAAGCCTCTGAAGCAACTGTGGGAGACGTTTTCTTTGACAAAGCCTTCAAAATACGCAGGATACTTTGTAAGTTCCTAGATGTCAAGTGTGCTTTTCAGTTCTCTTTAAATTAATCCTACTTTAATAATCTATGGTACCATCTAGCCTGCTAGTACTTTAATGTGCTTATGATGGCTTTAAATCAATTGTGTACTCTCTGATAAAGTTTTCAGGAGTAGCTGGGGACAGGATAACATCTAACTATAAAGAGCGACTGAGCATGCATTTGCATTAGCTGTACCAGAATATCAGTTTATTCACTTACCTACACCATCTATTTTCCTGTGGCTGTTTAACTTTCCACAAAATTACAATACTCATCCAGATTTGTACAATTTTCTGTATAAGAACTTCTACCATCTACATCGTGAGTACACAGCACTGCCATTCTATTTCAATTACAATACTATACATGTGACAACAGCTGCATTTAATATATAGATAGGTAAAGATGCAGGTTGTCTTTGAGCAATTCCTCGCTTTTATTTTAAATGCAGCTATTTATGAAAGAAAGAGAAAACCCTCACAGCCCATGAACAAAAAGCAAAATAAAAAAGCAACTGCATTCAGAGAAATAGAGGGCCTGAGCCAAAAGTCCTTGACTGGATCTTTCGAATATATTTAATATGCTTTGGATCAGGCCCTAAGTGCAAAATGAATGCGTGTTCAATGCGTAGTTCAAATATTACAAAATGGGTTAAATGAAGCACATCTCTACTAGTGAGCTACAGTAGCATCATAAAGCCAACAAAGGGTACAGCTACATAATCGCAAGGGAGTATTGGATGTTCATGCAACGATACAGTGGTGGCTATGTCGGGTTACTGCTGTTCTCTGTGAGCACAGGAGCTCCTTGGCCCCTGATGTCCATCGCCGATCGCAGACTGGGCAGACGCTGGGCCGTGGCCCAGTGGGGTTTGATTACAGTAGGCCAGGGTGACATGGGCTGCTCAATCACTCACTTCCTCACTAGAAGGGAAGACTGTGCCTGTCGCCAGCACTACATGGTACAGCTACACTTGCTGCAAACTGCAAAATTACATTTAAAAGTTAGAGGAGCCAAAATTTCTATTTCCTTAGAAACACGACAAATGAAGCTACAGTTTAACACAGCTCAAGTAATTCATCTTCAGATGAAATCACCTGTTTATTTCTATAGTAGTATCACTTTCCTCCTTCACAGCATTCCAGTTTGGTCTTTACCAAGTTTCACAGGCATTAGGTGATGGCAGACTGATCATCATAGCCTAATTAGTCACCATCAGCAAATAAGTGACTTGTGCAAACTCCACCCACACAGACCAAAGTGACCCTGCACACTGCTTTTGTCACTGAACAAGTGTAGAACTGGGCCCTAATTGTAGAGATCAGATCCTTCTTTCTACTAAGAAGACAATTCAAACAATGATTTCAGTCTTTTGAAATATATATACAACATTATATTGCTTTCAGTGTTGTATGTGTTTTGGCAACACTGACATTTTGATGTGATATTGTACCATGGTATTACTGTCTTCCAGCATCACACTAATTGCTTAACATTACAGAAATGTGAGATAGTAAGACACTCCCTGTCCAACCCAGAAAACACAAATGAAGGTACCATTCAATGCCAGAACATGAAAACATTATCTATTAAAATGTGTCATTTCATAACACATGTAATTGCTTCAATAATATTTCCCAACACAACTGACCTGCAAGGAGAAACTCATATTAGTGAAATGAGGCTTTCTAGTCTAATCATTTGAATATTTTAGTCTCTTTCATTGCCATTTTTTACTTGAGGGTTGTTGGAAGAAAAAGTAAAATACACTTAACTGATAATACTAATACAACCTTCTACTTTCTTGATAAAAAATACATTTCTTCTTGGAGGTTCAAAATGTTCTTAAGTTCTTGTAAAGTTGTTTAAAGCACTGAGCACTTGCCTACTATGTGGAGTTTATGCTATTATCAAATGAGTAAGAGACTATACATACACCTATATTTTCTAAGCAATATATTCTAAGCTCTAAATACAGTACCAACTTAGCAATGTACTCTCACGCCTTGTAAGACAGCAATCATCCTTCTTAGGCTAAAAGATACTGAAGGATTCATCTGATTCTCTTTCATCATGGCTAGGAAGAAACTGGTTTCTTTCGTGGCTAGAATGTAGGCAGGGAAGAATCTGACATTGGCTGTGGTAGCAAAAGCATAGTTGTCACTACAGAGGGGAAAAAAAGTCTTTGCTGCCAATCTCAACACATCCGTTTCATCACACTGATGACAGCACAATTCTTTCTTCATCTTTACATTTTTGGCTACTGCAAGACATTCTGATCTCCTGGTAGCAATTTAGACATTTAACATGGCTGCCTGTATACTTCATGGTATCTGTGACATCCATGATGAGTTGGCACATATGAGAGGGTCTGTGGTGACTCAAGTCTTTGTTTTCAAGGCAGCTGGAGGCTAAGATCTAAAATGGCACTAGGTACTCAGTCAGAGGTCACTCACTGTCTTCTGTATTTAAAATGTCCATCATTTGCAGCTAGCAGAAATCAGCGGAGCTTGCTTTCTTCTAGGGTATTTAAAAATGTAATACAGTCAGAAAGTGGCTTGTAAGTCTGAGGTAGATTAATAAACCATTTCAGACAAGACAGTGTTCAGAAAACTGCAGAACTGTTGTAAGATAGAACTGACAAAAGAAGAAAGAGTAACAGCCTGAACCTGCTAACTGGAAAAATACCCAGAGCAAGGAGTCTTTATTGTCTTTGCACCTTCCAAAGTGCTCAAGAAATCTCTTGCAAATCTCTGGCAAATCAGGATGGCTGACAAACTGGTATCCTCTGGAGCCTTCTCCTCTCTCCCTTTTGCAGGTGGATCAAAATTTCAGCTAAATCTTCAGCACCGATCTAACTCTAACAGTATAGGCAGTATAGGTCACTGGTGGCATCCCGCTTCCCTTCTTTGTTTTGCCAAACTCCCCATGATTTCTTAGCTCTTACAGCTTTTGTTTCCTAAGTCTCAGTTTTGTTAATTTCATTACCTTGAGGCAGCCATCAGATGTTGCACTGCATGCAACATCTCCTACACCTTGTACTGTTTTCAGAGAACTGAGCTAGGATCTGACAACAGCAACTTCAGGACATCTCGAACAACTAGCAGTCTTCTTTGTTCCACAAAGGGTATATATATATAGTTATATATATATCTATACTTAATAGCTATATACTACTATACTTAATAGTACCAAAAAGACTGTATGATTGCTCTTTCTTTGGACAGTGGGAAAGGGAGTATCAGTTAGTAAATTAGAAACCTGTTATTTTATAAGTAAAGTTGGGGAATACTTCTTTGTAGATCAGTAATAAAAGATAAATATTGTGGCTACTCAACAACAAGTCAGCTGAAAGGTTCTGTACTAAATTCACTTTCATCCTGACTGTAACTTTCTGTTTACTGCAAAACAAGAAATGCATTACTACTTATGTCTATTTGTTCAATTGAAATTAACATCAGTCTGGTTCTTCCAATCCTTCCAAGATCAGCCTCTAACTCCTGATTCTTCAGGTTGCTTCTTCACCATTTTCTTCTGTCTACCTTGTCACACACATTCTGCTCCTCACACAGATTTTAAACATGCAGCATGGTGCCAGTCCAGCTTTGAACAAGAGCTTCAGTGTTTTTGTGAGTAAATAAAACACACTTAAATGGTGCAGCTCCTTTGAAAGCCCCATGGCCATTCATCCCTAAGGAGTTGCCATTTTTCAGTATGCTGTTTTCAAGACTGGCAGGCACTTACTACTGATGATTTTATCCAACTCACAAGGCACTGGTTTGGATCTCCTATTTTTCTCGGCATTTACATATTGCAAGCTATTCCTATTTATACTTACTAAGGATCTGATCTATAAAAGATGCAACTGCAGCTTCTTCATGATTAGTCAATATACCATTTCCCCTCCCTAGAAGGGCAAAATGTCTTTCTGGCTCACTTAAGGTATCTTGAGAATGAGATTTTCTCAATATGAATATTTATAATATTTTAAAAACTACAGGCAAGTATGACAAATAAGTTGCAAAATGTGCTTGTTTAAACAATATGTCTCACTGAATATCAGAGCACATATTTGGTAATATGAGTAGGAAGTTTTTCCCCTAACACAGAGGATGCTCTACGAGTGTGCTGTGCACAAAACAGAAAGAATAAGATGACAGTATGAAAGGGAAGATAATATAACTAAGTTTGTTTTAAAGTAAGATATATTAGAATATATGTGCAAGTATTCTTTACATTGCATTTACAAGGTGGAAGGAAATATATCAATAGCAGAATGCTATGCATGTTTACATCGTGTCCAAATACACCACTTTCAAGTGAATTATGGGCATTCACAGAGTCCTTTTGTTTGTCTAACAATTGCTATGGGAAGGGGACAACAACAACATCATAAATGATGTCTTCTCTGCTATCTTGTACCTACAACACCTGTATATCCCTGGCATTATATTTACCATATTCCTTCTCATGCCAACATTTGTAACTAAATCAAAGTCTCAGTGGAGAAGAGACTGGAAACAAAATAATTAATAGTGATGGAAAATGAAATTGTCAGTTAAGTTCTATTCTCAGTATCACGAAATCCTTTCACAGCACAGCTGCCATGGCAAGACAAGATTTTTTTCTTCATTTATTCATGAGATCTGCCATCCTGAATTACAACCATGAAGTTAAGTAACCTATCTCTAACAGTCATGAACATCAGTAGGCATCCACATATATTCTCCAAGGTTGGAAGTCTATATAGTTTAGGTGGTGCAGATGAGGAGGAAAAGACAAAAGCCTATAAAAAGTACCAAAACAATACCTTCAGAAACACAATAATTTCAGAGAGAGAGAGAGAGGAAGAGAGAAATCCAAGGCAGGGAGCTGATGCTAGAGTGAAGAAATCTGAAAGAATCAGTTTCTTTGGATTATACATCAGGAAGAGAATGTTCTGTTAACAGAAAAGTCTAGAAAACAGATTTATGATCATATTGTAGCTTTTTTTGTAGCTTTGATTTGAACTCACAAAGGTTGGTCTTTATTAGCTGCCTGGTGCAGTGTGCAGTCCATGCATTCTTAGCAGTGCTATGGCATGTAACTGGGATACATAGAAGTTCATGTGCAGAAAAGCAGTGTAACTATGTGGGATATTGACAATTCATCTGAAAGCTTTCACTGAGAAATATTTCTAGGATGCCACTTCCCTCTGCTTCCAAAGCTAAGAAAACAAACATCTGAGGAGAAGAGATTCAGTATAATGCTGGTACAGAAATAATATACTGCAATACATCATAATGCTATATGGTCAGCTTAGGTTTCAATTGTTCAGGTGTGGTGCATCAATACACACAAATGTACTATAACAAAACCACACAAGAATTTTATATAAGCCTTTCTAGGTTTTGAAGGCATTGTGTAGACCAGCTATCAACAAAAAACAATGCTGTGGAGAATTGCTTAACAAGGAGATATATTTCACAAGTGGAGGGAAGGAGTAGTAGGAAAGAATAAAGCAATCCTTGCTTCATGTGAAGGAGAAAGAAACAAGTCAGTTGGGTTGGGCAGGCATAGGGAAGTCCTAGAATAAATAGAATAAAGAAAAATAATGTCTGGATTCCAAGGTTTGTCAAGAAGAAAAAGGGAACCAGCAGTTAAACTCAATGATAGCAGTTGCATGGTTCAGGGAAGAAGATGGATATCACACAGGATACAGAACAGTTACTTAACTGTAGGAAAAAACTATAATGGGGAAAAGAAAAATCTATATTCATATCTAAGTTCAAAGAAATCATTACAGGAATTGGAATTCAATTACATGCCTGGGATCATAATGAGCACTTCTGTGCTTATCACCACTGACTCTTCTCATTCCACCTGCAGCTTAAGGGATACAGGGTATAAAATCAACATAATTTGCATCCAATAATTATGTATTTAGATTAAGTTATATAGATAATGAAAGATGTAAAACTTCCTTGTGCAAACAGTGGTATGCACAAAAATAATCTTCAGAATGCCTTCTAGAAGCAATGGTTTCTATAGCCTGCAAATGATACTGAGATTGACATGATCTTGGCTCTCTAATTACATCAGAGTGGGATTTTCTACTCCTAATGCTTAAGTGCATGTCAATACCAAGACAGATTGCAATATGCATATTACTATGCCAAGAAATCACTTTAAAATTATTCAATGTAATCTGTTAATAATTGAGTAACTTCTGGTAAAGAATTATTAAAAACAACATGAATTCATTACTTTGAAAAAAGAATTAATAAAAAATGAAAAGGTATATAAAGTCCCAAGATCTAAGCATGTCACACTGAGAAATAACTCATCTTCTGTATTCTAAGATAACTATCTTAAAATGCTTGTGTTTGAAAAAGTACTGGGTTGCTTTCTAAATCACATTCCTTTCATCCACAATGCTTATTCTGTTTTCCTTTTGAGAATGTGTTTTTTATTCGCTCCAGTGTGGGGTTCTCCTTTCCTAGCAAAAATGACATTCTAATATTTAATAGATACATTAAAACTGATGGCCATCAGTGTTCCAGACAGGATTCACTAACTCGAGATATATTTGCTACAGGGGTAGGAAAAAACAGGAGGAAAAGAGTGCAGAAATAAGAGAGTTGCTATGCCAACCTACAAATGCTAATGGCATGACAAATACAAAAAGGTCACATTAAAAGAAAAATAGAAAGAAAAGCCCTGATCAGAAAGTATGTGCATTTAATTTAACAAACGATGCAGCTACTCTATTCAAATTCCTTCAAGACAATGCCGTTTAAAAATAAAAAATTGCAGCACAGTAGCACACTGAAAATGAGGTTGTCTTTGTCCTTCTTTTGATTTAGCTCTTATTCTTTATCATCCATGTCAAAAAGATGGTGGTTTAAGAAAAGGTTACATATATAAATGCTGAATGGATTTGCCTGCGAGTAGATCACCTAAAGATTAGGACCAGTACTTAAACACAGAGTAACAAATATATTTTTTTTTTTTAAAGAGTAAAAAGTGCATTAGGTCTAGTTTTACATTAATTAGATCATGCATCAAAATATAGTTTTGTCTTCTTGAGACAGAATTCTGTAACTCATATACCTATCTTCTACTTAAAATGGCAAAATGCTAAATACAATTTTTAAGACATCTTTTAGGAGAACTTTCAGCCAATTTTCAAATATTTGGTTTTGCTTGATTAAAAAATTTAAAAATAAATACAAAACCAACCCAACTGTTCTGAATGCTCTTTCTATAGTCTTCTAAGGTTTGTTATGGCAGATAGTAGTAATTACTCCTGTACTCTCAAATATAAGAGGAGATGCATGCAATACAGGCTTTTACATCAAACTCCTGCAACAGAGACTGCTCATGACAGAATTCAAACCCACCAAAAATACAGAATGGGTTTTCTTTCTCACTTGAAATATGGTTTCCATCTGGTTGAAGTAACAATCATTTCAAATTATTACTTTCTTTGTCTTTCTAGTACTCCACGGGGGAGCACTAACAGCATGCCAGTGACTTTCCCTGGGTCAAACTCATGTCTTCCAGGGCAAAGGAACAGGACTGGTATGTAGGCAGACTACCTGTGGGCGTGAGAGCATTCTTGGAAAGCCCATGGGAGAGGAGGGCTGGGTCACAGCATACACTGAAAACTTCTAATACAAACAAGTCTTTTGACCTATTTATCATCAACTTTTTGAATGGGCAACACGCAGAATACAGAACACACAGAAATTTTACAGTATAACCTGAGTTTTCTAGCATAGATTTGCAGATCCAAGATAAAGTTTTACATAAGCTTTGGCTGAGCATTCAAAGAGAAATGAATTACTCAACCTTTTGAAGTTCACCCAAGGCTAATTAAAGAACTGCCAAGGCTTTACTAACAATTAAAAACTTGTCTTTAAATCCCCAAAGAGGAAAATGCAAACAGCTGTTTTAATTAGCAAAACAGCAGATACTAATTAGCTTCTGTAACAGAGTATGCTGGTCCTTTAAGGACAGGACCAGTTTCAGCCAAAGTTTGTTACCCATTTAAACTACAAGTAGAAAGACTGGAATCAGATGCTGCAGCAAAAGCTTCTAATTCCTTCTGAAATCAATAATCCCCATCCTCAAGTACACAAAAGAGACATTCTTATTTCAAGTAAATTTTTATGCTTATCCGTCTTTTAGTTTCTTATCTTTCTGGAACTAAAACTCAGACATTTGAGCATGGACTGAGGGTTTCTTGAAATGTCTTGTGATGATCCCATGGAGATTATAATTGTGACACCTCATCTTCTGGGCAAAAGGCCACTGTATCTGGACAGTCATATGTGCGTATTTGCACAGCAAACCCATGGAGTTCAGCTGGCACGAAGTCTGCTGTGAAAGCACTGGTCATTTGGGCAGCTGAAGTAGAGTTGTTCCACCTGAGCACATCTTTCAGTTCTCCCAGTCTTTTGGGACTGGTTCTGAGTAACTAAGAAAAACTCAGATGAAGGAGAAAGGAGGGGAGGGAACAGAAGAGGCTGGAATTACCATTTTGCTGTTCAGAGCACAGATCCTTGGATACGGCAGGTATGTACTTACAAGATAATCAGTATGCATTGATTATCTATACACTGGCATTTCCAACGAGCAGTTTTAAAGTTAAAAAAATGTAAGTCACATCCCATAAGCGCTCTGATGCTTGCTCACTTCGGTCAGCAGGGTCAGTTGCTATGGACTTGATTAATAATAAACAGGGTATTGTTGCAAGTAGAAGATGCGGTATAAATGCCAAATGTGAGATGTCATGCAATACTTTAAAAGTCAATTTAATTGTACTATCTATATAGAGTGAAAGAATAACTGAGAATACAGGTATGAAATAATAAATTCATAAATAACTACAAAAATACTATATCAAATAATTTTGGTATCTATATATGTGGTTGAAACCACTAGGCAGTGGCAAATCTTTCCTCCAAACATCTGGTAGACATTTGTCCTTCAGGAATTGTGTTTGAAAAATCTAAAACTGTTGTGCTGTAGGACAGGACAGGTCAATAGGTGTAACTGGAGATGACAATAGCTGTTCTTATACCATTCTGCATGTTCTGCACATTCTACACTCCATGAAGAGAGGGAGGGCAGGCAGCAAGTAAACACCACTCCTCAAAAATCAATTTGGGATTCTGATTAATAAATGGAATTCTAAATAAAACTAAAAACATTTATTTGTGAACATAAGGACTATGATGACAAAATATTTTCATGAAATACAGATATAGCTATGGCTGTACCCCTATACAAGAAGGAATGTTAAACTTATTTCTCTGAAATCTCAAGCAGTATCATGGGATTCAGCTAACCACGAATACAGCTACCCAGGAATCCATATTTGTTTTTATGTTTTGTGCTTATGTTTTTCATTGCATATTTTAATATTTCAGCTCCACCTGCTAAATGGTTTCTGAATATTTTTTTGTCCTCGGATAGTATTTCAACATCTGATCTTCAAAATCATAGGAGGACATCATACTCTCTTTCCCTCTGACATGACTGCTTTGAAGTGATAACAGAAAAGAAATCCACAAAGACTGTGCTATATGAAGCTCTTCAGAGTAAAATACCTACTTCATAGAAGTTAAGTAAAGTTAAATAAGAGAATATAACCTCAACTGCATGCTTGGTCTATTCTTGATATTTATTGCTTTCTCTTCAAATTATTATTCCTTTGTCTACTGATTAAACTATTAGAGAGGAACAGAATTATTTTCAGCATGATGAGGAGTATGTCACAGCAGAACTACAGTTTCTCTGATTTAACCTGTTCTGTGAATTAGGATATATAATGTGCATTTAGATTCAGGATTTGCTAACTATTCTTGTAGTGATAATATACACAAAGCTCAAATGTTTTCTCTGTTGCCGTGTTCTGTTTTTCCCAGCTTAAAATGCAAATGAGACATTTGGTTGAGACACTCCTGTTTTTCCAGTGAACAGAAGATGTGGCACTGTTCAAGCATTGTTCAGTTAGGGCCCCACCCTGCTCATGCAGAGGGTTCAAATGGGTTCAGTGAAATAATAAAGACATTTCTGGAGAGGGATTTTCATTGAAAATGCTTTTTAATGACATTTTAGTTGCTGAGGTGACCAAGCTTGATTAGCCTCAGGAAAGACTAAGATTTTGTCTTTACTAGAACAACGTTTTTGTTCTCATATCACAGAAACAAGTCTATGAGGCTTTTCTTCTAAATGAAACTATATTGATAAAAGCAATTCACTTTTTTTATTTCCCAAGTATAATAGTACCTGTCTAAACTCCACAATAAACTAAAGCTGCTTAAATGGAGTTAGTTAAAAAATATTATTAAGAAAAAATTAATTATAATCAATAGGCCCTGAGAAGCACCTAACAATTCCAAATCCACTTCAGGAGCTTGTACCTTATATGCCAGAAAGTTAAAAAAAAAAGGAGGTACATCAATTTATATCCTTTATAGATAGGTGAACATTTCAATTGGAGAAAAACAAACAAAACCAGATAATATATGATATACAAACATTGCCTGAACAGCCTGTTGCCAGTAAAAGATTATAAATCATCAGTACAAGGTTACAGGAAGAGACAACTGAGCTAAACCTCATTAAATAAAAATGTGAATAGAGACATAAAACTGAGGTCCCTTCAAGTCCTATTTTTAATTTGAGGACTTCCAAATTGCACGTATGGAAGTTTTTTGAAACTCCAAGTCAAGATAATAAGTAAATGTGTCTTGCTTGTACACATACCTCCAGTAACTACCACTTCCAAATGACAGAATAATGACCAAATAGCTTCCACATCTTAAGTTCGCTACTACTGCAAACTTTTCCTGCTGTGCTCCTCACAGAGAAAACCACCCATTTACAAAACCTAACAGTTTAACAGAAAAAAAATCTTACTTACGAGTACTTGGTCAGCAGATCCAAATTATTATGCATGTTGATTGGATATGTCTCACTGAGATGAAACAGCTTCTCTAAGGCCTCATAAATGAAAATGATGCAGATAAGAGAAGCAAAAGCTTCTTCAGTAAACCGGGTAATATAGCAGACTAGGGAGCTTGCATCTGTTGCAACAAGGATGATGCACAGGATTGCTGTCCACAGCCCAATGCTAGCTCTCAGAGAAAGGTATGACAACCCATACTCTCTAAAAATAAGAAAAAAATTAAGCACAGTTTATAATTTGTCCAGCTGCAGTGAATGGGGACAAGGCAGCTACAAATTTTCCTTTCCAGGGACAGTCTTAATCAGAAACTATATACATATGTGAACTGAAGATACTGTCAAGTCACCCCTTGATCAGAGCTCTTCTCCCAGTTAACAGGGCACAAAGAGCTCTATCTGTACTAAAGCAAGTGAGAAGCGTTGAGAGTAGTCACGCACATGAAGTATATAAGGTCCACTCACTTTTTATCCCATATCCTGCTTTGTGAACAGCCAACACCTGTCAATTTCTTTTTAAGCTGTGAAAAAGTAGCTATAACAACTTTCATCAGAATTCTGTATGCTTATTGCATATGATAATAGAGCTCCAAACACACCAGGTGACATTAGCACAGTGAACTGAAAGCTCTACCTGAAGGTGCTAGAAAATTTATTGGGGTGCTAAGTGGGGTCTCTTACTCCATGTTGTTCAGGAGATCTTGATGCAGAAGCCCCATCACAGCAGTGAGGCAGAAAAGCAGAGAGGATAGCAGAGAAGGATGGCTTCCAAGATGGAGATGTAATTTTTACCCACACTGTGGCAGAGATATATCATGTACAGCACATTAACGTAAATGTGAGTATATGCTGTTCTGGCATGACACTTCACCCGGGCATGGTCTGTATTAGTGACTACTGAAAGATGGCACCACTTCCACTGCACTTACTTCCTTGGTGAGAGGTAACACCTTTTGAGTTAGGGATGAGATAAACCAGTGACTTAAATGTATTGTCTCAGAGTAGAAAATGATAAAATAAAAAAACAAACAAAAACCAAAAAACAAATAAACAAAAAACCAAGCAAAAAAAAACAACAAAGAAACCCAAACATCCTGAAGCTGACATTCCCTTAAAAAAAAACCAAAATCCAAAAATTTTTAAAAAATCAACCTTTCTGTGTTACCACCAATTCACTTGTCGTAGTCACTGCATAATTTTCAGGCTCTGAAAGCCTAAGCAGTGCACTCCAATACAAATTGTTGACTTTATTATGTTGGAACTTTGGGATCAGTACCTCTACTATTACCTAACAACATGTGAAGGATGACGCATATCTTCACTTACTTGCAAAATTTGAATAAGATCTTTTCAAACACTAAAACTGGTCCTGTGCTGCCAAGTATAGTGAGAGGCTGTCCACCAAAAAGGGAGTAGGCAATTCCAGTCATGGATGCTCCAAACAGCGATTCTATTGCACTCTGAATATGATACAAAGAGAAGTGTCCATAAATTTTCAAACAGGTTCTTTTTGCAATGTTTTAGTCTGTAGCCTTCCAAACATTGAAACACCAATATTTAAAGGTGATTCATGCAACAGTAAGAAAATACTAACCACAAACCTAGGAATGCAAGTTTGTTTTAAAAGTTCAGATTTAACACATACTATACGACCTTCAGTTGCTTCTCCCAGCAGACCACCAAATGTGATGACAGGAGACATGCAAGCACAGTAGAGAAACAAAAATGATGCCAGACACTGCAGACTGAGAGCATCCCTGAAGTCACTCCAGAAGAAGGGAGCTTTTCTTTTGATATCTAAAATCAATCCTCCAAAAAACCTAAAAGAAACCGCAGAAGAGCTCAAATTAATTAAGGAGGCATACCAAACTTTCTTCTACACTATTGCTTCAAACATAATGCAGAGAAGCTACTGTTCCTTGATCAAATGATACATACCCTTATACCTCCTTCCCAGAAAAAAAAGGTTTCTGAGAAGCCTGTCTTGGTAACTTCAATCAGGAAATTTTGGTTTTTTAAAAAAACTTATTTGCATGTTTCTTTTATAAAATCATCTAATCATCCAGACCTAAAAGTTCCGAACAAGTGCTTGCTCCCATGCATTAAACCCTATTGTTTATTATGTGAAATAATTCCTTACATTTGTATATTCACAGAGCTATCACAGTGCCCATTTGCCCACACGTCTATATATAGAGCTTCACATTCTTTACTTGAGAACCTGTTCCTAAATACACTGGATTATAGAATTGAATGTACCCTACCATTTTTCAAGGACAAGAAGTGTCATCTTTTGTCATATACACTATGCCAAATATAATAAAATATTTAGGAACAGACGCTCCCTTACAGTATACCATACAGTTTAAGTAAATATCCCCACAATGCTCTTTTTCTCACAGGCACACCATATATCACATACTGCTGAGGTAGATGCAGCGCCACTATCTCCTAAATATTAAAACAATCCTTCAAGCTGTCAATTAGCAGGTTTTACTGGTGAGTGAACAGCTTACAGCCAGACTGGCCATCACCTCCTCTGCCCCTCTGCGAACAGCAGCACTGCAGCTGAATCTTTAGTTTCATGCAAGTAGGAAAAATATTTAAATATCAAGAGGCAGCAAGGTAAAAGAAAAGTCCATTGCCCAACTGCACTGCACTAAGGCAATTGCTAACAGCTGATACACTTACACCACACCATATTGCATGAGAGAAAATAAGTATTTGTGTCAAATTCTTCATTCTGATGTGTGTATATTGCAGCCACCATGATAAGCAAGCCTCACGTACCAGGGCGTATCATGACTTACTGAGGTAAGAAAGAAACGCTAGAGCTGCACAACCCAGAAACTTCAACTACAAAAATAGCTGTAAAAGCATTCATAATATATGGCACATGACTATTTCCAACTTCTCCCTCATGCTGTACAGAAACAAGAAACATTAATAAAGTTTAACAGAGGTCTGACCTTTGTAACTAATAGAGAAAAGGGCTTACAATAAATAAATTGTGAGAACTCAAATCCCTCTTGCCCTATCCTCCTCTCTACAAACTAGCATGTATCACCCTTTTCAACTGTGTGGTAAGCAAATCAGGAAAAATGACTGAAAGAAATCATGTGCCAAAACAGTCATTTGAGAGAGAGCCAAACCACTGTGATTCCTTTGGAAGTGCATCACTTAGAAAGCTTAAGATTTTGCATATGTTTTCACTAACTTTCCAGTGCGTTGCAGTTCTGGTCCAGAGTGTCCCCCAGGATGTTCTGCTTCCCCATGGGCTGCAGTTCCATTTGGCACTCCCGGGATCTTACGCTTCTCCTGCCAGAAAAAAAAAGATACTTCTCATGGGTCTTAGCACCAAAATATAATTATAGTCCAAAAAAAAAAAAAAAGCGGCTTTGAGAGTTAAAAGCTTAAACATATACATTTTATTTTAAGATTCATCAACATAAGATGTGGAGGAGCTTTATTAACAGACAGTTAATAGCAGAAGGAATTGTGATTCTGTGAAATTTCAAGAATTGGTGACAAAAAATCTTGCATCAGAAAACATTTTAAAGAATAGCAAGCTTTGATCAATTCTTGCAATAAGCAAGAACAAAAGCAAACCATGACTATTTGGAATAATCAAAGATGCTTATGGCCAATTATGCCTAAATTTAAGATCTTTAGATACAGCCATCTGTCTTTATTCAGGACAGAACTAGTATTGAACTACAGCACATGGCATCACTATCCTGTATGCTACAAGTCAAGGTTCTCTTAAAGCAAATTAACCTAAACCAAAAAGAAGATACGAAATTTTTACATAGTGGCTCTGATAAATGCTAAATTAATGAGACTTAAATCTACATAGCAAAAATTCATCGTAACATTTAACAGTGTCTGAATTTTGCACTGTACAAACCTGGGAGGGAACATTTTTAGGTGGCTCTATTCGAATTGTTGGGTCCCACTCTCCAGGAGGGAGAACAGTAACCTGATCAAGAAACTCATCAATTCCAGACACCAAGTCATTCCGGTCCTTTGCTTTGTAAGCAACATCATGGAATACCTGTGAAAAATTGAGAAGGATGTGGGAGGAAAAAAAGGTGGAAAAAGAAGCTATCTCTAACATTTTTCACAATGGCCCCTTTTCTCTGAAATAGAATGCACTTCATAGAGTTCCCACTAAACAAACAATCCCAGCTTCAACCAACTAAAGTTTCTGGTACATAGTTCTCATGGAAGTTCCAGCTGCTATAGAAAAACATCCTTAAGGTTGATAAATATTCTAGAGATTTTACAGCTTAAACATGATTAAATCCACCGGAAGGTAACTGTGTAAAATGCAATCTTCGGAGTGAAGATATCTTCTCTTGTGAATATTGTTTCTCCTTTTGCTGTCTCCTCATGGCAGCGTAATCTGGGCTGTTACAGGATCGTGAAATGAACTTGAATGCTCTTTGTGTATCAGCAGAATGATTGGCCACATTTCATCTGGATCATTGGAAATTACCTATTACACCTTTTCACTTAGCACAAAAAGACTAAAACCAAACCATGAATAAAATTACCTCATCTGTCATTAGTGTTGCAATTGATCTTCCAATTTCATGGTATTGTTGCCCTTTACCCAGTGGTCCAAGAAGAATAAACAAAAATCTGCAAATAAAAGTTAAATTTTAAGAAGTCTAAAGGATAGATGGTTCGAAGTAACTATAAATACTACAGAAATACTTATCTAAAAAGTGGACTAGAAGAATCTCTAAGACAAACATGATATATAATTTCCCTCAAGATCCTCACACATGCATTTAAACATGAAGCTCTGCTTAGAAAAAAAATGTGAAAATAACTTCCAAAAATATATCATAAGCTTCACAGTCAGCCTTGATTGAGACTACCAAAACCTCCTTACATAACAAACCTTATCTTACATAATAAATGCAACTATAATCTACGTACAGAGCACATTAACATCAATTTATTTAATTCTGTTAATTCAACAGAATTAACTATTTTATGGTTGCATGAATTATTGCAATATTAGAGAAGTTAAATTACCCCAATAAAAATAATTTTTAAATTGTTTTTACTCCCATTAAGGCTCTAGACAGCCTGTACTTGAGGCTGTAGGCAAGTAAGGTTGTATAAAATGCAGAATATTGGTTCAAATGAAATAACTGAAATATTCAGTTTTGTTAAAATGCACAAGGCAATATTTTGACTTCCATTACTAAAATTTTTTTAAATACACAGTTTTGCAGGAATTCTTAAGTGTCTTAATTAGTAATTTTTTTTTTTTCTTTTGGCAAAAAAAAAAAAATAAAATCAAGAAATCTGTTCTTTTCCTTTTGGTGTGTGTGTTTTTTTTTTCTGCGGGAATTTAGGGGAGATTACCAGGAAGGGCTTCAGAGGTTTTTTTTCAAGGCCAGCTCAGTCCCTCAAGGTTCATTATACACAAGCAAAAATTAGAAAATATTTAAAAAGTCATATCCAAAGTAACTACAACGTAAAGAGAATTTTATACTGTTTATCTGGCTAGGAGCAAGGATCTGAGTCTCAGCGTTGCATTTCATAGCATAATACTCCGTGAGTGTCACAAACTACTGGAATGCACTACCGCCTTCTGTCAGAATTCTGCTTTCATAGAAACTAAAAGAGGGAAGGGGGTAAAGAGACAGAATATGTGTACAAACGTACACACAAATACAACAAAAAAAAAAAGTGGGAGATTGCAATAATAGCTAAGTCAATTCAGAAATGGGAGAATCACTTCAGAGTTTCCATCGGAATTGACTTTTTTTTTTTAAATTCCTCATGATTTGTTTTCAGAATCAAAGTATTTCAGCAGAAAAAGTCTCACCTTAGAACAAATTAATCCAATCAAAACTTATGGTTACAAGTCACATTCCCTACCATGCAACTATCTACAAAGTAAGTTTTTGAAGAACATTTTTACTGCATGTTCTCTATCCATTCATTCACTATCCCTAGTCAATCAAATCACACAGTTTGCTTTTTTGCCTTTTCTCTATTCCTTTTTTATTTTTTACTTCTGGACATAATTATGCAGTATCACACAAGTAGTTTCAGTTCCAGATAAAATATTCCAAGAAGCTGAATATTTCACCTTAGTATTTCATCTGCGGTAATACCCGTTTTTGTAGGATAAACGGGGCGTTCTAATCTAACAAGCCAGCATTTCTACTTCCTCAAAGTACACACAAAACAGCATGTTTCTGAATACACCCATACATCATTTAGAGGATCTAAGGAGTGTCTTTGTTAAAGAATGAACCAAACTCATAACTCAGTAAATGACAGAGCTGAAGGTTACATCACCCTGTCTCCACAAGGTACTCAGAAAAACATGAAGTGAGATAAATCCAACTGTACCTTGTTGGAATGGGAACTTCAGCTAGTCCTGTGAGCAGCACTGCAGGAGACAACCTAACAAAAGCAACCACGGCACGGTCCAGGAACTCTAGTTCACCAACTAAGATGTTTGATGCTTCAGCTCCAGGTGGTATCTTTTTCATGAAGTGTAGGTCAACCTGGGAAAAGTATATTAAATTACAACCTGAAAGCTATTCACAGGGGTTGGGTTTTTTTCCCTGATTTGTTGACAGAGACTTTGTGGTCACTGCAACATTAACCATAGTTATTTCATTTACACAGTGTCCCCTGTCATTGTCATTTGAATAATGTCTTTTTAAATAAAAATGTTTCTCAAACCCAAACAACTTGACTTTAATTACTGGATTATTTTTTCTTGAAAACAGAGTACTGAAGAATTAATTTATAAAGAGAACAAATCAAATTCAAAACATTGTTGGGAATATAGGATTAAGTTCCTAATAAAGCTTTTTATCAATAATCGTAACAGCATCAATAACAGAATCAATAAGCCAAAACAGCAGAAGAAATTGAGATGCCTTATTTTGTCATAACTAACAATTCTGGAAATCATTAATTCCTAGTTCACAGGTGCTGTATTACAATCTCAGTGAGAAGAACAGCATTTTCCACTACACATAATTTTCCTTTATCTACTCCGAGATGTATTTTGGTTTCAGATTTAACAGAAGACAGTTGCCCTCCTGCTGAAAATAACAGAAGATAAGCTATAATGACCATGACTGTCTCAAGAGCAAACTGAAAGAACAAAGCAGAAGAGCAACTTTGGAGTTTTAGGCAGTGATACTGAATTTGCAGGATGACAGGAAAACACAGAGACATAACTTCATCATGACACTGCTGTATCAGCTCGAGGTATTTGCCTAGGAATGTATCCATCTAGACTTTACTCTGTAACCAAGACTGACACGGAGGAATAGAGTATTTAATGTATGTTTGATTTAATTATGCACCAGTATTGTCTACATTTCAAAATGCATGAATTTTGTCATTTGCTTTCCTTTTATTAATCTAAACACAACAACAGCAACCAAATCCAATATAAACTGTTAAAGTGGACCATTTTAATGTCTATCTTACAGCCATCTGTCAGTACTAGTTTGCATAGTTTTTGGTAATATTTAGAAAATTGTTTTCTTGCAAATGGCTCTGGCACTAAATCAGAATTCAGATATAACACAGTTGCCTGTGTAATGAAATCTTAGTTTGTTGAGATCATAAAGAGATATCTAATGCTTCCCTAAGCTACAGAGATGACCAAACACCTCAAGAGTTAAACAAGCATGAAATTAACCCATAAGGCTGAAAAACAAGTACTTTTTTGAGGTAAAGTATCAGTGAGGTAAATTCTGTTCTTCACTCAGATCACAAATTAACTCTTCAGGATTAAATATGATACTAAGGTTCACTTTGTACCTAATTTTAATGTCATAGGTCATTTATAGCTGAGAGAAAGAAAGCAATCTTTCAGGCACATAGAAATGTGCATTCTGTACTGATTTTAACATGTGAATGGACAGATTTAACATTTAAATACATTTAACATTTAATGTCTTATGTAAAACATGCTACAATTGTTACCTTGATGTCACTCCAATATAAAATGTTTGTTTCTGCTTTGAATCTTGTAATTTCCATCTCCTGTCTACCAGAAAGTATTTTCAGATGTTTCTTATACTATTTATCACCTTGAGATTCTAATACTGTTTAGGTAGCGAAGAGAGCCCCAGCTGAAAGGAAAGGAGCTGGCAGAGGAGCAGCAAACCAAGCAAACACACCCAACCCTTGGGTGTTGCTTTCACTACAACAGTGGAGGTGGCCCTGGAGCGAATTTAGGGCAATAGCAGAAGCTTCATATTTTGGATGCTTCATTTAACCTGTCCATTATACATCTCTTATCCTAGGAGGTCTTTAGTTGGAGAGACCTGATGTGCATCATGATCTGCACCTTAACCTGAGCCCCATTCATGACTTGATACTAAATAATCCCAGCAAGGTCCAATTAAAGACAAAACCAAGTAACTAAAGCAACTCAAGGACTGAAAAGAGCACTGGAGGCCTGTCCTGAAACCAAACATAAACTGACATGAAGACAAACAGAAAATAGCCAACATCCTTTCTTACTAAAACTGTGACATATAGTAATCAAATTTATTTATAAGAAGGGTCAACTAGCATTCAGAACAAGTCAGTTGCTTCATGTGATATTTAAAAGACCAAACTGTCAGTATGGGATGGAGGGTTGATTCAGAAAAAGTGTTTCCATGTGGAGCACAGGAATGTTGCTATGAGAAGGGATGTGGGTGCAGGCTCTTTAAGAATTCTGTATTTCAGGACTAGGGTTCCCTTCAGTCTCTGGCATAAAGAGTATAAACAAGACAGATGCTGTTCTTAAACCATCATCCCCATTCTGCTCAGACACGGGGCAAAGTGGTGCTGTGACAGATCACCACCGAGAATACAGTCCTAGGGGTGGTAGCAGAGGAAGAGCAGTGACACATTTACAGGCTCATTACAAACTACATCTCCCTCTCCATGCTACTGAAGACAGCTTTCAGTGCCTGCCTCACATTCTTCACAGGCAGATACCAATACAATCAACAGTCTGACTGCTGTATCCAGATTAAGTCAGCTTTTTGAATCAACTCCAAATTTGGAATATTAGAAGTAGCCCAAAGGAGATGGATTAGCAGGGAGAGAATACATGAGGTAGTCAAAGGTCCTTTTTCATAGAAGATAAATGAAATTAATATGTGGAACAAAATTAGAGCAAGAAATCACAATACTCAAGAGAAAATTAGTGTACTGCTCTACTTTCCTCTCAATCTGTGCATATAATTCCAATTAGAACCATTGGGAGTTATTGTAATAGCACATTTCAAGGGGAAACTGTACTTTACTTATGCATCTTCAAAAGAATAAATGGATCTATTTAAAGGCAGTCAAAAAAAGGTATTAGATTACAATCCTTTACTTTTATTTCATTCCTGCTAACAAAAGTTGTTCCTTTCATATTCCTGACATCCTTGTTGGTATCTATCACTGCTGAGGCTAGTGAAAGATGAAATGTTGATCTCTTCTCGGGCTAGTTTAAATAGGAAGAGCAGCACTTTTGATCAGCAAAGCTGCAGCACTACAAAAATAATGAGTGAAGGATCAAATGATGCAGCCCTCATTCTTGTTTAATACAAACACCATGCAGAGTTAGATAACTGACTGGTATTTGGATCCTAAAACACTCAAAGCAACTAGGGAAATGTTCAAGAAAAGCACTACTGAAACTTATGTCATTCCCTTCACCCCCGCATAGTTTAATTTTGAATAGACAGCTTTATTTATATTTTATATCCTTTACAAAGATTTCCAACTTGATATTAGAACACTTCCCAAAACAATTAGTTTTACTTAACACTTTTAGCATAAATATCAGGAAACCAATGTCATATTTGACTTTTTCAAGCATTATAATCTTATTTTGAAATATTTTTAAAGGATTAACATTACATTTTTAACAACCTGTCACTGTTTATGGATGTCCTTGCTACCTCTGTAGAAATGTCATCCATAATACATCCCCAGCCAGCCTTCTTTCTTCTCATTGTCATTGACAAAAAGATCTGTTTCCTGTCTTTATTTCAGCCATTTACCATTTCTAGTCTGGCATGTTCAGTCAAAAATTCAAATGGTGCAAATAGTTACTGCTGCTAGGAAATAAGTCTGGCACCAGATGGAGCAATCACATAACTCTACTTTTAGCTCAGCTGCACTAACATTAAGATTCCACAGACTCGAAATGCTATTCTTCAGAATTTTGGTTTAAATCACCTTTCTTCACGTACTCAACTTTTGTTGTATTAATGAGTCAGCTGAAGTCATCTGTCCCTCTCAGGTCTATCATCTGCACCCAGTGTGAATGGTTTAGGTATGTACAGACTTCTTAGACAAACCATGATTCTCCTTTACATTAAAGCTGAGAAGCTGTTTGCTTTTCTTTGCTATCCAGCATTGATCTGTCATTGCAATCTCCCCTACTGAACAGTTAACATCTTTTGTAAAGTGTACTGAAATATCTTGGCTTGCCAGAAGAATTAAGTTACAGGTTTATAGAAACACATTCTGTTTGAGACATCTGGAATTCACGAGTTCAGGTTATAAAAGGCATGGTTTGCATTCATGTATCACTTCTACGAGGAGGAAAAATTGGAGATAAGCATGAATTATAGGCATTCTGAATCACTTTTACTACTTAGATAATTTTCTGATAATTTGTAAAAATTGCCCTTACAAATATACACCTATGATATTGTCATAATAAATTTAACTGTGTTCCCAAACTGTGATTTCCTGTTACCTATAATTTAGCAAGAAAAAGTAAAATTCTTTTTTGTCATACACAAACTGTGTTGCAGTGCACACAAAACTTCAATGCTGAAGCAAAATCTGCACTTCACAGCTTTATCCAACTCACATGGATTCATTATATTTATTTGAAAATATCTGTTTGGTAGTCATGGAACTCTCTTCACCATCAGTGAACACTTACCTTGCTAAAGTCAACAGTGCTGTTTTCTCTGCTCACATCATTTTTGTTTTCAACACAGGCTGGAGGAGCTTGTGGGGAGACAATCTGACCTGCTAAAGAAAGTATCATTATTACAGAATACTGACAATTCTATAAATAAAGTAACAATAAAGCAATGTGTATCTAATGATACAATTGTAAGAAATCTGCATAAGTTTCATATCTTATGTATATAATGCATCTAAACACAGCATTTTAATAGAAAATTTATTAAGAATAGCACTTTCTCAAAACACAGAACATTCATCATGTGCAGTTGGGAATGGGAGAACGTAATTTAGACAATGTAAAAAATACTCTTGGATGTTAGAAGATAAACTTTCTATTCTAAATAAAGCTTTTGATTCTTAAGATATTACATTTGGGGAGGCTCCTGCCTTCACATAGTTTTTGTAAGTAATTTGAGGAGCTGCCAATTTGGGGCAATATCTGTCTACAAAAGTACTCCTATTTAAATAAAACAGAATTACTAATTTTCATAAAATTACTCGTGTATAAGAATGTCCTGATTGCAACAACAACTACAAAAAACAACACAAAAAGGGGCTGGTATAAAAATAAATATATTGGAAATTAAGCTAATTTATAAACTCATTGAACAACGCGATTATGGACATGTGTAAAACAAATGTTTCAGCAATTACATTTTTAAAAATTCCAGTGCAGATTTAGTAAAATATGTTAAGATTTTGTATCTTAAATTTTTTAAAATTTTAAAGTTAATATTTTAAAAGTTAAAATATCCCCCCAGTGAGAAGAGTTTAAATGCACCTTGGTCTTGTGTAAGCAAGGAATAAGCCTTGTGACCAGCAAAATTTTGCTAACAGAAGCTCAAAAAGAAAAAACAGGATTAAGTGACAAATATACGACATATAAAGCATATTTTTACTTGATGCCAACATTGCCCCTTTGCATGGCCAGAGGGCATGGGAGTACACAAACCCCACAGGGTGACAGGCCATGCCCTGCTTGCCTTCACCCTCTCCCTCCCTGGCATGGCAGAAGGCACACACAGCTCTGAACACCACCATGAAGTACAAGAGAAAGTACCAAATATATGAGCCAACTATCTCTTACTGCCCTAACACATACCCAGGAATAACGACAGAGTCCAACTGGCCCAGAGTCAGCATCTCGTGCCCAGCATATATTTGTTTCCATAGCAAATAAAGTCTCTCATATGACTGAGAAATTATGATGTGAAAACATTGGTTCTGGTGAAAATCAACCTAAACTTGCACAGTAACAAAGACCATATGTTCGTGATATTTGAAGACGAAGACAGTCAGAAAGTCCTGAGTCAGGCACATTGTCTGGGCAATTCAAAAAGCCACGGTGTGGCCCCTCACACCGCTGTTACACACATTTGCACGTCCTCAGCCACAGCCAGGAAACAGAGTGGTTTGCAGGATGCAGTCTGAACAGGACCAGAGACTTGCAGTATCTCAACCCCTGCCAAAATGCTGAAGTATCCAGCTTCTATCACAGCTGAGCACTACAGCATCCCTGACTAAGTCTGGTCATGAATTCCCAGGTAAAACACTTGTCCAAGGAAAATGCTGGTTTTCATGGAAACCAACATCTTATTTTCCACTAGACAAATCTCCTATGACACAAAACACTTTTCAGATGCTTGTGCTACATCCTGGCAGCATAAACAGCGATACTGTACTTTGTTTAGGAAGTGGAGGAACGGAATGTCTTAAAATGAAGAACTAGAAATCTTATTATTAAATACATCCATCTTTAAAATGCGAATGTTTTCATTTTCTCTCTGATTCAGGGCAAGGACAGATCAAAATAAGAACAGAAATCAGGGCCTTTGTTCAGCACTACAGTAAAATAAACAGAGAATGGCAAAAAAAAACCAGACATGACAACATGTTAACTTAAACAAGTAGATAAAAATAAAGTCACAATTAGAATTTATATATTACAAGAATAAAGGATTTATTTTAGAAAGCCACGTATTAATGTAACCTAAAGGAATTCACATAAAAAGAGACTATTAATTCCTAAATGTCACAAGAGACAACTTTTGCAAAACGCAAGCCAGAAATTATTACACATGCAAGATATTTATCAATAGTCATTCAATTTGTCTGCTTTGATTAGAACTTAAAGAAAAACAGAGTTCCATCACTGTTACACCATCATCTTTACACTATGTATTCCAATGCACGACTTCACATGGGAATTTTTTAGTTTATTCAGCAGTCTTCAAATTATTTTTACAGGAATCATCCTGTGGTATTATAGCTATTAAAAATAAATAATATATACATTATATAAATTTTGCTTCTCCACTATATTAGGGATCTTAATAATGTCACCAAAAAATCCTGTTATTCTCTTAAAATAGAGAAGCCATAAAACGTTCTGAGAAAGCTTCTCTCTTAACTTACCCCCAGAAAACTTTAAATCTAGTAATAGAAGACCTTTTAATTCTTAATTTTTTCCTTTCAGACATTCCTCTATATTCTGGGATCTATATAAAGGAAAATAGTTCTAATAATTTAATAATTACTTATAGTAATATACATTCTACATTATAAAGATGTTACAGGAAAGCAACAGAAATAGTAGTTCGTTATCTTTCCATTGCTAATTAGGCACTTACACTTTTTTTTTTTTCCTGGACCCAAAAATTCAAGAAAATGAAAACAGGGATATCTGCCAGAGAAAGAAAAATATTGACCAACAAAGGAGTCAAAGCATGGACCACCTGTTATAAATACTGAAGTTTTAACATCAGAATTGGAGGTGTCAAAAGCAATTAGCATAAGAGTCCAAAGGACTTTTAAATGTTGTGTCCACGTTTCTTTTAGGAGAAAAATATGTAAAAATATACGTAGAAGGAAATAAAAGACACAACCAGTAAGTATGTGAAGTTTATAAGAATAGCATATGTTCTTTTTCTGTGCCAACAGAAGACCTCAAACTTTGATTTACCCATATGCTGGAGTAATCTGAAAGAACACAAGTTTTACCTTGAGGCAGTAAGATGTGTTTAAATAGCTCTACAACTTAAGACAGCTTTCTGGATCACAGAACAACAAGTTTGGGTTTTTTACTGTACTAAGTAACAAAGATACAAGGTAGAGACAACAGGTAATCTCTTTTCACCAAAAAAACCGACACAACTAACCCCAAACTGTAGCCCAATTTTAAACATCTGCTCTGAGAAAAACATTTGTGATGGTTTATTACTTCTTTTCTTTGAATTGAAAATATGGGGTTTAGGCTGGTGAGAATGCTGAGGGCATAAATCATCGACTCCCTAAAGGGGGGAATAAAAGCAGGAATGGCCTTGCCATTCAGCTCTTTTATGCCCTGTCCTCACCAGTTCCATTTCAGCACTCCCAAGCAAAATGATAATTTACACACTGTACGGGATAAATACAGTGTTTTATTTTTCAAGAGTGCAATGTAGTACTTTGAGTTGTTATAAATCTGAAGTTTAAAAGATTTGATTTATCCTGCAGTCCACCTACATAAAGCACATGAAGAGCTGGATTCTTTGAGAATTCATCAGAGAGCCGTTCAGATATTTTTATGTATCAAATTCACAGGGTGGTAAAACTGAAATATCCAGGCTACATACAGAGGAACTTATTACATACCAGATAAAACCATGCTAAAATGGGTGTTAAGGCTTATCTATGCATTACAAAGCCAATAACAACATGGTTTTAAAAATTATATTAAAAAAAATTCAGCATATATTAAAAAGTGTCTTTTTCAGATAACGTGAAACTCCCAGAGCTTTGAATAAAGCAAGAATTCACACAAAAAATGTTCTGTCATGCAAAGTCAAGCCACTTGAAAATCAAAATCCATCAAAGTAAGGTCCACATTTGTTACAGTAATAGAAGTTTGCATTTGCAGATAGTTTGGCATTTTGAGACAGTTAGTCCTGCCAAATTAAAAGAAAAAATTAATCCCAGTAAATTAATGCCACGTGCAACATACTCTTCCTCCCTGAAATATAAAACTCAAAACATTTAACTATGTGCATTTTCTTTATTAATCAAAATCCAAGATGTGCCTAGAAGAATGTATTCAGATATAAATCACAGTTAATGGAGACAAACTGGATGCAACTGACACATGAAAGGAAACAGAACCAGAAAAGAAGTTGCTTATTTTTCTAGACCATACAGATTTCTGCCCATTCAGAAAAAAAAAAAAAAAAAAAAAATCTGATTTGCAATCGAGCTATAGCACTCTTCAGACTTTTCACTGCAACTAGTCACTAGTTTTCAAAATCTAAATTGACAATGTTGTCCAGATCAAAAATCAAGGATCGAAAAGCAGTAAGTGTTCTTAAGTATACGGTAAAATTCTAATATAACAGAGCATTGACAGCATCTTTGTAGGCTGAATTGTGTATGTACCTTTAGGCCTCTTGATGAATAACACTTTTAACTGGTGGAGAACCACATAATTCCCATTGTACCTAAGTAACTGCAGGGAGATTTGGTGCTCACTAATGATACACAATTTAAGAGGATAAGATAAGGAAGAAGTAACTTCAGCTGTTTTTCTAATGCAAGGCCTGAATCTCAAGCATAATTCTGATGAAGTCATGCAGTTTAAACTAAAATGCTATGATTTGCAGTTTCACAAATTGATGTAAGAAAATTAACTTATAAAGAAATAGCACTTTCTTCCCCCCCAAAAAACATCATTCCACACAAGCTTCTCTTAAGTGTGCCACAGCCGCTGACAAAGGTCTGAAGTATTTTTTAATCACTATAGCAAGAAGTTGCATGCTGACAAGAAATTTAGATGAAGACATGGGTGTACATTTGAAATGATCTGAAGCCCAAGCAAGAATAGGTATTTATACTACCTCTGAACCTTCAGGGAGTTTACAGAACCCAAAGGATAGGAGATGAGGAAGATACAGAGATGAGATGAGCCTGTTAGAGACAGACACAACAAAGACAGAGCAAAATAAAGAAATACAGAGATGAATGATACAGTTTATACAATACAATTACACATTTTATCATGGATACAAGGAAACGTGGAGGAAGAAAGAATACACATCAGATGAAAATGTTCATAAATACAAGTTATGTTTTAGGAGTATAAAAACCTGTGGATAATACAAGCTGAATAAAACATATACATTTGAGAAGAATCTAAAACAAGAAAGCAAGCATTAGCTCATTTAAGCTAGAATTAACTATCTTTGAGTATGCCCTCTCCTCAAAGAAACCTGAAGCTATCCACCTTGTCCAGATCCAACACTGCCAGAAAGCTTGGATGTCTGTATATGTCATTCATTGTGACTTCTTCCCAAAATGAAGGAACACAGTCATGTACTTAGGAATACCTCCCTACCCTTTTCATATGGCTCCAAGTAATGTCCATCTTTCTCCACGCGGTACAACTGACATTGGAGTTTTCATGCTGTAATCTAGTGCTGAGTTATGGCATAAATCTTTGAACTGATGTTTAGGAGAGACTGGGAAACTGAAGAAAGTAATAACACCATCACGTAACTGGTAATTCTGACTGTCTGGGATACTAAAAAATGCTTTCCTAAATTAGACACATAAACATAGGCTCCAACACCTCCACTTGTGCTCATAGTGACACAAAACAAAGAAGTCCAAACCAGCCCATCATACTAATTGAAATAACTGGAAAAAGGCTTGAAAAAGGAACCTGTCAAAACAAACTGCTCCAGCAACTCATGCTGTTAATTCTGAAGATCCCAAATGGAGTATGCCACTGCTTCCTTTAAGCTCTTTGGCGTATCAACAAACCTCTCCTTGGAATTTCAGAATTTCTCAGAATCAGACACGATGTGTGGTGTAACGCAATTTTTACGCTAATAATGCGTCTGCTCGGACGTCCAGGGAGAAGAAGCCGTTATAAATGGCATATGTATGGAAAACAAAACATGCTCAAGATCATGTTATTGTGGGTAAAGAACACTCCAGCAAAGTGTATGGAAATACAAGTAACTTATCCTGCCATGCTCCTCTCCCTGAGTTGCTTCCTCTTGGACTTTAATCAGTATAAAGCCTATTACATCACATTACATATATATATATATATATAAAGCACACACACACCCCTGACCAAAAATGGAATAGCCAGTCACATCACACAAGATGAAAACTTCTTTCCCTAAGTACATTTCCACAGAATCAGCTACTTTTTCATGCCAAACAATGCTTAAATTCTGAATTTCAGAACCCCTTCTATGAAAGGGGAGAGGTTTGTAAAATTATTTTAGCATTCCTTTAACAATAGAAAGGTGTTATATATTCCCAATTGTCTTTCACTTTTTATATCACGTCACGGGAATTTATTAACACAGCTCTGAGATATATGAGTGACAAACCTACTGATCTCTATAAAAATAGGTTAAATTGCTTTATAAAACAAACTTTCTACAGATGATTTACTATGGGGAAATATCCTTGTTTTTACCTATCTTTTACAGTATTTATGCTAAAATTACTTGCCACCCTCTATTTTGGGTATTTGGTGTCAAATTAGCCTATAAGAAAAAAAACAATTTTTCCTGCTCTTATGCCAAATTTGACTGTCGTTTTTTATTGGAACATCAAAAGCAGGCTTTTAATTCTCACAGTTTTGATGCTTAATGAAAAGTGAAAGTTAAACACAGCATGGCAGCATTAAAAATGCATGGTAAATCCATAGCACCCTGACATCTTAGCCCTGCAGAGGATGTGAAGAAAAGCCATTGTAAACAAAAGATAATACTACTAAATACAAAGCAAATTAATTAGATGGTCTGACAGACTCTTAAACAAAGGAAAATGGAGGGAGAACATATGTACAACTATCTTCCAACAAAGATATCACAATAGTCTATCAATGGTACTGCCTTATATTGAATTAAAGTTTATGTCTTCATTTTCAGATTTTGTTGTTGAATATCTGAAAAGTGACACATTGATAAGCTACCATTGCCAAGAACTCAGATAAAGAAGGGGGTTGACATCCTCAGATGCACCATGTTACCCAGATGTCGGGGACTTATGGCTCTGAATCACCTATTTTACAATCAACAGACTGCTAAGTATTGTTATCAGTTCAACTGCCTACACTAACCCCAAATTTAACCAAACTGAGAATTTCCTTCCGTGCAGAGAATGTGTCTAAGTTCCCCTGTCTCATTTCAACAGGAACAAATAAGTGGCCCTTCTGAATCTCCTGGCACCTGCTCTTTATGAAAACTCTCATCTTTAACAGGGGTGAACTGGGCTGGAAGCTCACTAGTAGCACTAGAGATGATCTATTTCTCTCCCTGCAGTCTTCTAGGAATTAAGCTTATCAACCAGAAAGTAAAAGCAGCAATATTTTGATTCCTGGTTTTTTATTAAAAGGAGAGAACAATACTGCTACTGATGGCAATATATGGATCATTTTACGTTCATAAATTCTACACAATGTTTGTGCACAAATAATACGCAGACTAAAATGATGCCTTGAATGCATTTTACCAGTTTGACCTCAGGAAACAAGATGTGTCTTGACAATAATATAAGTTGTTTATATCCCTTGATTTTCCTTTTTTTTTACACATACTTAGTTGTTTTCTTTTGCTTTCATGTGATTCAAAGTCATATTTTAAACACTCATTTTTGTATTATTATGAGAAGCTTGTACAGACACTCCATAGTAATCCAAAAAGAAATACACAGCTGCAGTGAGCATAAAACTGTAGCTGAACTCCAGCATTTGGGTCATGAGGCAATGGCAGAAGAAAATTATCAGAAACTGCGCTGCTACCCCTGGTCAAGCAGAGTTCCTGAAAGCTGAGCATTTCAGTGTAGATTCCTGCATAATTTACTGCTTCTTTGCTGTAGTCTTGAAAAGGGAAAAAACTGTTTTCTTTTAAAACAAAAAACTTAAACTAAATTTTCCTCTTCTAAAGCTAATACTAGTTTCAGTACAGTTCAGGCAATAAGCTTCCAACTTTTTAAGGTAACAGAGTAATGGATGGTAAGAGAGAAACTTAAATAAATCCTCCTTGTTTTATCAGAGGGTCATCATAGATTTTGAAGAGGTCAATGCAGGAGACTGCCAAATGTGCACTAGCACTTAAAGGACGCAAGTAGAAGAGCGATGCTTCAAACTGATTAAGAGACACCTGTGTCCAAAAAGATCACATTTGGAATTTTTCACTGTAATTTAGATAAAAAGCTGATTTACTCTCAAAGAAATATTCCTAAAAGCATTTAATTTCTATTGTTCGTGGTACGTTTAACTTAATTAACACAGTCAAAGTGACCAAATTCTTATTTTTAACAGGAATCAGAGTAGTTTGAGACATTTCTACACAAACACATGAACTGGAATTCAGCAATTTTTCATCTTGTCATACAAGGTCAGACAAATAAAAACCTGTAAGAATCTGTCTTCCTAGTTGGAGAATCACTTAAGCACTGAGTATATAAAATGAGGGTGTTTAATACAGACTTAGATGCTGTCCTGATGAGAACTGAATTTTTGGGAACTTAGGTAGGAAAGTTCCCAGAAGAAACTTGGGCAAAAGTAAGATGTTTCTGGAGTGAATTACTGCAGGCTAAATCCACTAACAGGCACAGAAAGTTACTGAAATTGAACTCATGATACTTACATAGCTTGTCCTGAGGGGTCTTTTTAAGAAGACCTAATGCTTATTTGTTATACAAGATCTAGTGCAAAAAGCTTATGGAATGCAAGGTGCCATCTTACATCCTGGGGAAACTGAGGAATAGGAATGTCATATTAGCTTTCTGTAGTGTCTCCTGAATAATTCTTTAAACTCATTAGCAAATCAACAAGAAAGCTACCTCAAAAAGGATGGACAATCATCCTACTTACTTTTACTCTTGTGCATCCATATGCACAATCACACACCTTAGTAAATATTATTTTTTTCCTTACTCTTAAAATGACATTTTGGAATAATCAATGTATCTATTTCATACCCTCATCAGTGAAATTATATTGTCTTTTAGGTCTGAGAATCTTCCCCAGGGAAGCAAATAGAACTAATAAAATTTTATATGGCAATGACTGAAACAAAGGTTCTTCCTTGAAACCACAGGTCATCTTTATGCCAATAGCCCCATCTTTCCAGATCAGCCACACTACTCCTCTGTGCCCTTCTGTCCTATGCCCCACAGCACACAGCCTCCTCTTGCAACCTGCACCTTCCCTGTGCTACAGCTGTTTCCTCATTCCCCACTTCCCAGGGTAACGGGGGATCTCGGTAGGGCTCTGAAACAGAGTGACAGCAGCAGGGACTGAGATTTAGCTGAAGTTAAGGTGATTTCTGGAATAAGAGTCACTATAGTCCAACGGTATTCAGGTAACAATGTCATGACACTGGACACAGCAGGTCAGTAATTCTGCAATGTATAAATCTAGTGAATTAATTGTAAATATTTGAAAAATATGGCTGCAAGTTTTGTAACACCTATCTGTGTTTATGTAAATAAGCAAGGGGCAATAGGAAACAATCTTTCATTATGATAACCTATAACAACAGTACAGCTTATAAAGTTTTCTGTAAAAGCAAGAAGAACAAAAACAGTTATGCCAATACTTTACTGTAGAACCACTGAGTAAACATTTTTCATTTGCATTAACCTGATCTTCCCAAAAGAGATTTTCTGAAAGAACAAGGTACAGTTCATCTGACATCTCTGATAGTGTCATCTTGAGAATGTCTTCCTCATTTTTCAACCCTTCAAACTCACCTATGAAATCTGAAGCAGCAGTTCAACTCTAACAAATACACTTACTGTTGTAGACTTAAAAACTATTTCAACAATCCACTACATTTTAAATAAATAGGTCCTGGATAAACAACAGAAGTCAAAAATAATCCTGTCACATTCCTGGCACTAACGGAGCGTGCCCACAGTTCAGAGTAACCCTGTGCAAAGATGCTCAATCTCAGTCTGAAGGATTGCACAGAGTACCTAAAGCACCACAAGTGTCCTTAAACTGAGTTGCACTGGAAATCATGTGCCACTCCAGTTCCTCAGGACACAATGGCACAGTAACACAGTTAGCTTCCAACACCTGAGCTAGTTCCCTTGAATATTTCTGCCCAGCCCTGAACTGTGCAGGATACTTGAATTTCGAATTTAAGCAGGTATATTACTGAATGAAAAAGAGGAGCCACTCTTATGTAAAATGTGCCACTTTTTCAGGGTAGCTATTCAGAGCAGAATCACACTGTCAAGCTGTGGGTACAAACCACAATGCAATACTGAACATGTGGTTGTTATTGAAAGCTCAAAATGCAAAATAAAGCAATGCATTACCATTTTTATCCATGGAATGGGGCTCAGACTGCTTCTTTCCGATATCAGCAAAGGATCTTACAATTGGGATCCTGTTGCTCAGCTTCTTCTGGTTCTGATGGTGATGCTGTTTCAGTAACGCCTCATGCACCCTGTGACGAACGTCCTCACTGAGCTGCCCAGAACTCACCTGCTGGTCCAGAATCATATCTGAAAATATATGCATAAACACAATAAAAGAGGAGAAAGAGGAAATATTTCATCTTTTAAATTCCACTAATAATAAGAAGTATCCTACAGTATTATAAATAATAGGTATCCATTCCTTTAATGCAACAATTAAATGGTAAGTGTTATCTAGAAGTCTTTCACTCAGGGGGGGAAAAATACAATGCTATTAATTAATTTAAAAAAATCAAACCCTCCAAAAATGATGCAGTTCACAACTTAAGGTCACCTATGTAACTTTGAAGTCGGTCCTTAAGCACACTCATACATACACACATTGTAATCCTACGTTTAAATGTGTTAAGGTGGACTTTTTTCCCAAATAACCCCTATTCTATTTCCTACAAAGGACTGGCGTGCTGTGAGAATATAACTTTTTTATTCCCTGAGAGTATAACTTTTTTATTCCCTTTGTACTTACCACAGGAGATCACAGTTTAACTCTCTTTATTTTTCATAACTATAATTACAATACTTTCAGTGCAGTATAAAGGAATTTCAGGTAAGACAACACAGAAAAATTCGCTGCATTATTTGTCAGTACCTAATAGGATCTGTTTCTGCTGCCAGATGTATCTGTTGCTGCTAAAGAATCACTTCGAGGAGGTGTCAGTGAAACTGATCCCCATGTTAAGAAATTACAACTGGATTTGCAGTCCACTAGCAGAAAGTATTTTTTACTATATTCATATTCAACACTATTTGTATAGACACGCGTCTAGGAAGACACCTAGAGGTGTCTATAGACACCTCTAGGAAGGTGTCAAGGCCAACAGCCCGGCTGAGATGCCTTTACACCAATGCACACGGCATGGGCAACAACCAGAAGCTGGAAACAACCATGCTGCTCGCAAGTTATGACCTTGTTGCCGTTATTGAAACTCAGTGGGATGAGTCCCATGATGGGGGTGTGGCTATCAGTGGTTATGGGCTGCTCATAATGACAGGGGGGGAAGGAGATGAGGAGGGGTTGCCCTCCACATCAACATGGGGATTAAGTGTGAAGACTCGCCTCTGAAGAACAGCCATGAGCAGGTAGAAAGCCTGCAGGTAAAAAGCAGAGACCAAGGCAACAAAGGGAACTTCATAGTTGGGGTCTACTCCAGGTCGCCTGATCAAGGGAAACCTGTGGATGAAGCCATCCTGCTCCAGCTACAGGAGGCATCGTGCTTGTGGGCTCTTGTCCTGCTGGGGAACTTCAACCACCCTGACATCTGCTGGAAAAGTAATATGGCAAGCTGTAGGCAATCCAGAAGACTCCTGAAATGCATAGGGGATAACTTCTTCAGCCAGATGATAGACAGCCCTAGCAGAGGGAAGGTGATACTAGATCAAGAGCAGCCCTGCCAAGACAGACTTGGGGGTGCTGGTGGAGGAAAGATTGGACATGAGTTGGCAATGCACACTTGCAGCCCAGAAAGCCAAACTGTATCCTGGGCTGTATCCAAAGCAGCCTGGCCAGCAGGTCAAGGGAGGTGATTCTGCCCCTCTGCTCCGCCCTGGTGAGATCCCATCTGGAGCACTGCATCCAGCTCTTGGGTTCCCAGCACAAGAAGGACATTTACCTGTTGGAGCAAGTCCATAGGACATCAAATTGATCAGAACACCTCTCCTATGGGGAAAGGCTGACAGGATTGGGATTGTTCAGCCTGGAAAAGAGAAAGCTTAGGGGTGACCTAATTGCAGCCCTCCATTACTTGAAGGGAACTTACAGGAAAGCTGAGGCAAGACTATTTACACGGGCATGTAGTGACAGGACAAGGGAGAATGGGTTTAAATTGAAACAGAGTAGGTTTAGATTAGATACTAGGAAAAAATCCTTTACTGTAAAGGTGGTGAGACACTGGAACAGGTTGCCCAGGGAAATTGTGGATGCCCCATCCCTGGAGACGTTCAAGGCCAGGTTAGATGGAGCTCTGAGAAACCTCGTCTAGTTGAAGGAGTCCCTGTCCACAGGAGGGGAGTTGAAACTAGATGATCTTTAAGATCTCCTTCCAACACAAACAATTCTAAGAACCTATGATTTTATGACATGCATTATGTGATTCAAATGGGAAAGAATTGTAGAGAATTTTGTGGGTTTGTTTTGGTTTTTTTTTTAATTATTATTTGGGGAAATACTGCTACCAACAGTAATGATGATTAACAGAAAAATAAAGGAAAAAAATTCTGTATCAAAGCACATATAACAGCATTTAAGTACACATTGCCCTTGTATATCAATTGGAAGAAACTGTACTGCACAAAAATAGTGATATAATAAGCTGAGTCAAAAACCCCTTGTACTAAAAATCCAGACAGCTCATGATTCTGTGCTGGAGTCAGATTTATATCTACCAGTAAACTCAGTGGAAAAGCAAGCAGAGCAGGAAAAATAAAAAGTAGATGCATCATCATAGAGACATAATTTGTCATGCCTTTGACAACTGCCAAGAGCAAGAGATACAATAAAAGGCATTAAATAACTATGGTGGTTAAAAGCAGAGTTTAATTGCTAGCAGTCACCTATGCACTGTATATACATTTAAAAAATACAAGTTTTTCTAAAGTTCTCAATATTGACATAACAAACCAATGTACCAGATACCTGCTTTGAGAACCGAACAACAAATAACCTGCATGTTTCACTCACTATGAAGAGGCTGCCAACAAATTTACATCTCTATGATGACACGCATACAAAAAGACTAGGACAGGTCCACAGACAAACGCAGCTGCCAACAGATGTGAACATGAGCGACCTTACAGTGAAGAATCAAGCAGCAGTTTTCAACCTTGTGTTAGACTCCCTCCAGCAGTTCCATTCTGTGCAGTATTGACAACAGTTTTGACCAAATGCTCATACTAAAGAGTAATGTTGCCCAGTGGGGTGCCCACACTAATAAAACCTGAGTCTGAAGGGAACTTTTATCTCCAGGGTTAACTGAAACACTTTCAGGTCAGTTATCTCTGCACTCCCAGTGTAGACAGAGTTTTTTTATCACTCTAGACTATAATGGAAGTGAGAGAGGGGCAAAGCATAAAGATAACTGACAGAAAGGCAAAAGAGAAGGTAACACAAGTTTGAGAGAAAATCTTCAGCAGAATATTTTCAGGAGGAGATGAGAATTTGCAACACATGAGAAAATGGAAAGAAAGCTCCAGCTCCAAGAAAAATATGCATTTTTCCCCTCAACTCTACTGCCTTTTGAGGAACTGCCTCTGCCCTAAGGATAAGACTATCTTCCCTTTAGACACCCTTAGTACATGAATTTGCATGTTGCAGTTCCCAAAACAGGCCCGTACTTTATGCAATATGACAGGGGATCTTTACAGAAAAAAAATAAATAATAAATTTATAACTAAAGCACAGTCCTCTCCTCTCTCCTTTTTAATTCTGCTGATCAAAATACAAACTGCAGATGTAAAACCCAAGACTGCCTTCTTTGAATTGGTATAAAACAGAAATCAAATGAAAGAGCTGAAAAAAAAGGACTGCTAGAACATGCAAATTTATGGCTGTGGTCATCAGCTTGCTTAGACACATACTCTACTTGTATGGTGTCATTCCTGGAATTACAGTATTTTACACATTAAATATTAAAATATATTAACTGCCAAGGACAATATTTAAGATTATCCATTTGAGGAGAGAAAATGACAAGAAAAAGATAATCACATCCCTATCCTCTTCCTTGCCTAGATGCTCTGCTAAACTCGTTAACAGCCATACAAACTACAAAGGTGATGCCAGTGTGGTGACCAACAATTTTTATTTCCTTCCAGAAAGAAGAAAATGGCTTGAGTTTTCTGGTTTTTTACAACTTCCCCTTTACTGTAGCCCCTCTACAACATGTAAAAAGAAAAGAATGCCTTCAGTTTTGGAAAGAGTAAAGATGTGTTTTCTTGCCTTGGTATTTCCCTCCAGCTGTCCCTCCTTTAATATAGACCCAATTGCAGTAGCAGCTGTAGGAGTTTAAATGCAGTCAAATTACTGCCAGATTGCTGTATTTTGGCCCCTTTTTCATGCCCTGAACAGGAGTAAGAAGGACTATGTCCATCAGCCCCTATTGTTATAGGATTCCATTTCAGCTTCTTCCAAAGTTTTTCAGCATATCTTTAAATGTCCAGACACTATCAGTAACAACACCCTTGACTGCAAAGATAAGCTTGAAAACAAGAGCACTATGGTTAAAGTCCAAGAGTAAATGGCAAATAGAAGATTTTAAACATGTATTTTTCAAAACAGACTGTAATTCCTTAATCCTGTGAGAAGATCCTACACACTCACATCAGTTGAAGCTGTACATACTTTTCAAAGCCCTGGTCTTCACTTCTGTATCTAGAACAGAGGGCCATTTCTCCACTCTGCATGACAAAACGGAGTAAAGAATAAAGACATCAAAAAACTTAACAGCACTCTATCTCAGCTACAGTCCTGTGTAACAACAGAGACTCTTCAAGGTTTCTATGCTTAGCAACAAAGTTTGAGGGATTTCTTTGTTTGCTTTAAAGAATTTTCCTCTTGAATGACCTTTTAAACTCTGCGCAGCCCCCTTCTAGCCAGAGACATGTTACATTTTTCAAGGATGCTTCATGACCATCTTCCTTTTCAGAAGGATGTAACATGTGGAATACCCAGCAGCATAGTGTTGTGCATTCTATTAATTGTTTACATCATGACATTTCTTCTGCCATCAAGTACACTGAAGTAGGATGTTTCTTCAGTAAGGAATCTTGATTCATGCTGGAACCATGAAATCATTTTTTCAAGCTGTTGAAGACAGACATTCTTCCTGCCTTGGTCATTTAAAAGAATTCAAAGAAACTTGGGCTTTCATTTAATTTCAAGAATGCTTTCTCCATTCAGACTCAGTTACAATACATCGTCTACACAAAATTAATTCTGTGAGTAAATGTGAGCGATGTGAGTACTTACACAAGCTATTATAGTAACTCAAATACAACTCATGACCACCTGTGAGCAATTTACTCAGCCTATGAATTAGAGCATCCAGGTGCAGACAATTCATATCAGTTCAAATGCAGCAAGGGTCATGTGTGGCCCAGAAAAGAAAATTACATCTGTCCTACCTCTAGGGTCAGCAACGATGCAAAAGCAGGCTGGCTGCTTCCACTCACTCTGGAGATGTCTGTTATACACTGCAGCTTTGTACAGACACATGTGGCCAGATCCTTGGGGAGCCATCACAGGTCCAAGCAAACAAACAACAATGAGGCACTCAACTGTGGCCACAGCTTATTTGCCACTACACCAGGTTCACAGTGTGCTCATCACCTCACATACAATACTACAGAGAATGTTCAGGTGAAACATAGACTAAATTTATAGAAGACGTACTGCATTTGCACAGAAATACTTGTGAAGTCCAAAAAGAAATAGCTGGGCTCATATTCTCCTGATATAGGTTGGCACTGACAGTTTACAGCAGAAGAAACTGAATTCAGTACATACCAGCAGTCGCTAGTATTCACACCTCTCAATCCTCCAAATTTTATAACTGTGCCATTGCAGGACAAAATGAGAGATTAATGACAAAAAATTAAAGACATAGGCTTTTGTGTGCATCACAATTGCAGTCATAGCTGACTATAATTTAAAAGCCAAGGTTTGTCTGGTTTGTGGTCATTTCCCTTACAGACAGGAAAAAAGAAAACACAAGCAACCCTAAAGGATTGCTTTATGCAAGACAATCAGTTGAAATACAGTCCTATATCTTAATCCATCTCTAATAGGAACCCAAATATATACTTCCCTAGTGAGTCAGACGCTAGGAGCAATAAAAACCCAACAATTAGGATTCCTGGGCTGCACTTCTGAACCAAGACCCATTTACTGGAATGTGCTGGTTTCAACTCGTATTGAGTTAATTTTCTTCACTGTAGCCAGTATGGGGCTATGTTTTGGATTCGTGCTGGCAGCCACCTCCAGGAAAGCAGGGCCCCATCACATGTAACAGTTACTTGGGAAGACAAACACCATCACTTCAAACACCTCCCTCCTTCCTTCCCCCAACTTTATACTGAGCATGATGTCATATCAGTCACCTGTCTTGGCTGTGTCTCTTCCCAACCTCCCAAGCACTCCCAGCCCCCTCACCAGCGTGGCAGCACGAAAAGCAGAAAAATGCTGCGTGAGCACTGCTCAGCATCTCTATATTATCAACCCTGTGTTCAGCACAAATCCAAAACACAGCCCTGTACTAGCCACCAGGAAGAAAATTAACTCTGTCCCAGCTGAAGCCAGTAAATGCATTTATAATGGTGATTATAAACAAGCTACCTAAGCCAGCACATGTAGCTGCTCACCCAAGAGGCCACAGCATTCCAGTGCACCGAGAGACAGATGCAATTTCCAGCTCTACCTGAAATTATTGTGTTCAACTCTCCAGTTGAAATACTTCAAAAGCAAAGACAGAGAGTGAAAAGTGTCTGCTTTCTAAAATAGCAGTATGTAATTTCACTGAGGAAGAAGAGCAAGTATTTCACAAAACTGTAGATAGTAGAGACGAGGCCAAAATTTCCAGCTTGAAGTTCAGAACTGCAGCCACAGGGATGCTACCCAAACAATATATTTTGGAAGCTGAGGATGACTTGTGCAATCTGAAAAAATTCCTAGATTTGTGGTTAACATGAAAAAACATAAAACAACCCCCCAAAAACCCCATACTACTCAGAAGCTGGTATGAGATTTACAATTTACCAACAGACAAACGAACAAAACCTGACAGAGGTTTCTCCATAGAGGTTATTACCACATGGTAAGCTGAAAACAAAGCAAACAAATACAAAAATATGGGTCAGAGAGAAGGGGAAAGCTGAACAAAAGACAGGTGTAGGGTCAAACAGAGAAGCAAACTGCTCCCAGGCAATCCTACGCTTTATTACAGCGTTTGTAATAGAAGTTAAATTTACCATAAAAGCACTGACAGAAACATAACACAATGTGTTGCAGATGAAACAAAAGGCTCCAGTGAAATAAAGTCTTTACTCGAGCCAGTTAAAATATGTCATTATTATGGAGTAATATAGCTTAAAGCAAACAAAGGCAAAAGAAGACTTGTTCAGATTGAAAGCTTAACATGATATTAATGAAATCAATGAAATTGCACACTTGAGATGTAATGCCCTGAGTTGCTGAGCACAGAGTCCAGTGACCTCAATCACAAGATTAAGCTGTTACACAGATTGAAAATTCGATCGTGAGGAACACAGAAAAAAATAGGAAAAAAACAGTCAGATCTTGGGATTGGAAAGCAAGAGAAGATTTAAAATTTAATTTTAAAAAGAAACCATTATTAAAATTAAGCTATTTAAAATAAATGGGACTATTTAATATTTCAAACATGTGCAAGTCGCCAAAGCCCCACTGTGCAACACTGAGGCCGCAGTTTGTACTTGACAAGGTTTGACATTTGTTCACAGAACACTCTGCACAACTAAAAAAAAATGCAAGATCTGTGGCTCATGCTGTAAAGAAAGTATTGCCATTAAAGGCTGGACTGAATAGTTTTTGATCCAAACAACAGAAAATGGCATCATATGTTAAATAGAAGAACCTTTTGGGTTCATTCAGTGGTTATAATCAAAAAACCAGATGGTAATCTGAGAATCTACATGGTTTCAAAGGAACTAAATGAAAATATCAAAAGAGAACATTTTCATCTGCCAACTTGAACAACACATTGAAGCTGCTCTCTAATGGTGCAGCCAGATTCTGGCAAATACCTCGTCAAGAGCTAAGTTCCAAAATAAATTGTTTTGATTACATAGATTTTTCAGACTTCCTTTTAGCATATGTTCTATACAGAAGTGATCGATAAAATATTACTACATCAAATGTTCAAAGGAATTCCTCGTGCATGGAGTGCTAACTTAGTGATATAGGAGTCACCGCAAAGACATATGAAAAAATAACGTCACATATTAAAAATAGTCACAAGCCCCCCTAAAATATGTGTCATAAAAACGCGTTTTTAAACAGGATAAAGTTCAGCAGAGGAATTGAGCTCTTTTCAAGAGAAAAGTAAAATCCATCTTACAAAACTTAACAACTATTTGAGAAACTTCAGGAACAAACATGCTGTTCTAATGCATGATAACTGTGTTAGAAATTCATCTCAGAAGTCTGTTATAATAAGATACTGCCTGCGAATTGAGCATCATAGATGTGAATAAGCTCTTTTGCAATAAAGAAAATTGGGTATCTGTCCTAAGAAATATACAGTCTTGTAGGTCAAATCATTTTTAAGTAAGACAGTTGGAATGAAAAAGAGCCTAATAGAAAATGGACATGCTGGAACACAGGATGATTTAAAAATTCTCACCACATCACTGGTATCAAAATATTTTATGCAGAACTATCAAAGTTTCCAGGGATAAAATACAAAGTGTTCTGAAAGCCTTGCAAACATTATAAATGGTGGTTTTCATCTGTAGATTTTACCACAAACCCATTAAGGTTTTAAAACACAGATTTTAATAATCAACATTTTCAAGGGCAAAGTGCTCAGAGTTTAGTGCCTTAGTGAAAAATTGTTTATAGATTAAAAGCCTTGACTAAAACAAATAGAAATTCTCGCCTCAATTTAGCAATGAAGATTAAGTGTATCTCTTTCAAGGATACAAAGAATGGCAGTATATTAACAGAAATATAAATCAATATTGGAATATAGCCCAGATAGCAAGATATTACCAACAAATACACAGCACGCGTTTCTAACTAACAAAGCATTAAGGCAAGTAAAAAGAAAGTAGACATGCACAAATAATGTATTTGTTCTCAAAAGATGATGCATTAGAGCAATACAGTAAAATTATCAAAACATTGCACTAAAATAGAATTAAAACTAAAAAAACTACACAAACCCTGAACTATTAATCAGAAGGGCAAAAGAATCGAAGTTAATTTAGGAGTACCGCTTAAAGCCATAGGATATAATCTGTTTTCACAAATTCTCCTGCAGGTGGTATACACAGTAACATTGAAACGAAACCAAAAGCGACCATCAAGATTGCTGGACAAGCCCAGAGTGAGGCTGGCTCACAAGCAAAATACGAAGAGTGCTAAATATCAAAAACAACTGAAACCAACAGGTGAGGGCAACCACTTCTTTAAATTCTAAAGTGTCAGGACTATTAGATAAAATCAGTATTCATACCAACTTCAGGGCAAAAACAGCATTGGCATCGTACAGCACGAGATAAGTAGGATTATAACTACTGACAGTGAATAGCAACTGACTGGAACACAATAAAAGATTTCCTGAGAGATACCAGTTCTGTCTAATCTTCAGGTCCAGCAGTCACTTCTACGTAAAAAGAACTGCTGTCCCATTATTTGGATTACCACCTTTCTAAGATACCTAGCACACTTATCTTGGTAGCGTGCTTGTTAGCACTACTATTACTCTTTCTTCCTTGCAGTGCTTGCCTAATGTGTGGCACTCTTTGCAATTTTTCGTAAGCAGTGGAGAGCAGGAATTACCTACATACATAGTATTAGAGTAACAAATTACAAAGGAACTTGATTGAGAAAAAATGAAAAACAGCATTGCTACAGCACCAATAATATTAACAGAGAAAAGCAACTGGAATAGCAACTTCATTTCTGGGGAAAATAAAAAAAATAAATAAATCTCTTCAAAGCAACCTGACAGAACGTGGGTAATTTACAGAATGATTCACTAGCCAGAAGCACCTGCTGCAAAGCTGTTTAAAAAAAAAACAAAAACAAAAAACCTACCTCATTGCTTATTGAATCAGCAGGAGGAAAAATAAAATCCTGTCTCAAAGACAAAGCATGACCCATAAAAATCTTGTCATGTGTCAGATCACTTTATCAGAAAGGGATGCCTCCAGCTCAAATAATACAACAAACAAAATGCACCCAAATCTGCCACAACAACATTTTCACTTCTAAAGTGAAAATGGTACAAACCAATTAATGAAAGTCATCCTAAAGTCTCTTCTCAGAAGAAAGAAGTTTCCCTAATCAACAAACCAAGATAATTCACAAGTAGGACTGATTCAAAATAGCATGACAGTAACTCCCCAAATTCTCTGCTGAAGGACAGCTTACATCTGTGATGAGTTTCCAAACAACATCAGTATTATGAATGCTCATATTAACTAAACAAACAAAAAAACTACAACCAATAATTGAGAGATTATAAACATTAATTAATTGTGGTCTCACTATACTGGGAGATATACAATATCTTCCAAAAACAGGGAAAAAAAGGTGTTCACTGAAGTTATTTTTATTGCTTTAATTTTTACTTTTTTACCTACTTAAAAACAATTCTGGAAGGGATCTCTTAGGTTACTACGGACGAAGTTGAGTGATTTCTGGATTAAGAACATAAAGCTCAAGCTTGAAAATCCTAGGGTACTGTTTAAGCAAAAAAGTAATACAAGAACATCAAGCTGATCTAAGAAAGTCTTATTTATTTATAAATATATAATAAAGCAGCATACTGATAGACATCTTTGTTCTTTCAAATCAGCTGCTTTTTATTCTTCATGTTTATCTTTTATCATTATCAAGACAAATTTTGAAGCTCTGATTCAGACCATGAGTCATAGGAGAATCAGATCTCAGCACAGAGTAGAAACCCACACAAGCTTCTGCAGATTGGTATTAATAATATCTTGCGTCAGTTTGACATAAACAATTTGGGAAAAGTAAATAGAAAAAGCAGCCACTATTATCTGAGCCAGTTTTAATTCCACTGTTAAATATAGCCCGCCAAACAATATCTCCCTTACCTGGTACATTAAATAAGCAAAATAAATTTTATCTGGCCCTTACATAGATTTATGTATCATCCATAAAGCAGTTTTCCCGATAACCCTGAGTATTAGAAAACTTCATTGCTTTGTCTTTTGTATCTCTAACTAAACTAGTTACAGTCTTTCTGCTTCTGCTGCTCTCAAAAGCTCTAGAATCACAACTGCCAAATACACCTTTATTGGAAAAAATGCACTCAACTTTAGCTTAAGAAGTTAATGTACCTACAAATTAAATCTAAAAATTTACACTACATATTATTACTTGATCCCTTTCTTAACTCAGAGGCATGCCTGTCTTCATGTAACTTAATTATAATAAATAATTCCCTATATTTTTGTGGCTTTTTAAGCTAGATTGCCTGCAATTAGCATAGCAGGAGATGAAGTTTGTGAAAATTAGCACACTCATCATTCATAACATGAGGCAGCATGGCAGGAGCAGAGAACATGCCAGCTCTAATTAAATATAACCAAACTGTCCTCTCTCCTCCATTTTAACTTTTCTCCTTTATAAAAAAAAATAATTCTTAAAATAGCAAAGTCCATATAAAAAACAGAAATAAAATATTTACCAAGTAAAATATTTCCCAAGAGTTTCTAAACTGGACTGATTATTACACAATAGCTTCCTTGTAAGCATTTAATTTTTATTATTAATTTTCATAACCAACACATGAAACATCAATACATACCTGCAATTTCTTCTATGGAGTTAGCTCTCATGTCCAAAAGAACCGTGCCATTCAGGATACAACTTCTCAGCTCAAACAAGCTATGAAGTGACAGTGTGGCAACATATGGTTTGCTCCACCTCTCTCCACCATCCTCTACATCTTCTTCAAACTTCAACCACCTATACAAACAACCAATTTTATAACTCCATTATGCATAAGAAATAAAAAATAAATTACTTCTATGGATGTTGACATTGTTATTTGGATTTCACTTTATTCTTCCTTTGTAGGTAGTATATAGAAACTTCCCTTGCTTGCTTCTTTGCATATAATGCTGTATTATACCATTTTTGAAGATAAGTTCTGACCACAGAGATGAAAAGAGAAAAGTATTAAGCATCATTTTACTTTACAAGCACTTAGACTAATTCTTTGGCAGGCAATGGTATTTCTGTGATAGAATAACTAATATGAAAAGGAATCTGGAAAGACTTCAGTAAAGTAGAAAGACATATGAAACTGGCATGGAAGGATCAATTCTTATGTTACTGGCCAGCCAGATGAACTTTCTTGTGTGACTGAATTTTTACCGATAAATATTACACTTAAAATGTTAAAAGAATATTAAACAAACAAGAAAAATCTGACAAGTCTGTTGGCATATACAGAAGTCATCCAATCACACACAGATGTTGCTGCGTGGAGCCATGCAGCCCTTCCAGCTTGGCAAGGCTTGAACAGCTGCAGCCACAGCACATCTCTGTATCACTTGACTCAGCAGCACTCAGCTATTTTATATGGGCACAGCACCAGAGAAGTCAAGCAGAGCCTCACACCTTGACAGCATCTTCACACTTATTTCCAGACAGCAGGGAAGTGTAAAGCCTTAAGAACTTTAAAGTTGAAGAATTTCCAGTTTTACCAGGGCCTCACAGCCCAGCAACACAGCAAGCACAGCTGTCCTCTTCTGTTCCTGGGCCACCTGTCTAGCTCTGCTCCTAGTTGTAAAATATGCATGTGTACCCATATTTTAGATACTGTCCCCCTTTCAGTCCATGTGTACTCAATTCTTCAATTTCTACTGCCATCCTGTGAGCAGCCACCACTTCAGGGACCCACTCATAATCAGCATATCTGCTCCCCTCCTGATGTATTCCACTTCTTCCAACTGTCCCAGCTACCTTCTAATCATTCTCTCATTATTGTCTATATAAATAGACAATTTGCCCCAACTCCTTGGGTCCTTCAAAATCTCTGATCTCCTGTGTCTAGCCCACTCTTTGTATTTAGACATTTTCCCTTCATTTCCTCAGAAACTGGCTAGTTTTTGTATCTCTCCTCTGCCCATGAGAACTCATTCCTCTTCAGACTTCTGGTCTCCACTTTCTTCACTGCAATCTCTCTTCTCTTTCCAGCCTAGCCAGAATATCTCCTTTACCTTTTCATTCTTCCAGAGAAGCAACAAGGACACAGCACACACTAAAATTTGCTTCCACAGAGCTGAGCCATGAAACTGAGTTTGTGTATGCAAATGAGGTTTTCCAAATAGATATTAAAAAAACATGTCCAAATGGACATCAAACACAAACTAACACACTCCTCCCCCACCAAATTCAAAGTTCTTAATTTTTTTTTTTTTCATTTTGCAGTTGCATTTGAAATCCCTAAGAAGAGGCTGTTCCTGGTTTACTCACCACACTCATGTTTCCAAGATAAAAAATATGGTAGACCTATTTGGGGTCATAACATCACCAATGCATTTATTGTCCTGTTTAAACTATTGTCTCCTAAGACTCTGCAAAATATCTACATTTTTCTCTTCTCATACCTCTGATTTTGTGCATGTTTCTAATCTCTTTAGGAGATTTATAAGACTACCATCTTTATGCTTGGGTATTCCAAATTATTTTGAATAATTATTTCTGATGTACCATCATCTTGTTTTATGCTGATTCAGAAAAAAAAAAAATCATCCTACCTATATTCTAAAAATAATGATCCAAGCACAGATTCTTACAGGATATCATCAGAAACCTCACATTGTCATTACTTTCTGTTCATGTAAGGAAGTCTTCAACATTGCTTATCTGATTACACTGCTGCAGTCTGTCCTTGATACTACCTATTTGAAATATACCGACCATCTGTAAACAGATTTTAAATGAGCTGTAAAAGACAAACAAGTTCTTAAAAGTTTAAGAAGGGTGACTGGACAGAGGCAGGCTCATTATCAGAGCCTGTAACTTACTAGGGACACATGGACAAGAGAAGTCTAAATTATGAAAACAGCTTTAATTAGAGTTTATGGTGTCAGACATCAAAGCTTACACACAATATAAAAATCCATAGGAAACTATTTCTACTGCTCAAATAATTTCACATGCCATTTTGATCATCTCCATCTGGGTTTCAATGAATTGGAATAGTATAGTTCCACCGGTTGCATAATTCTATGGGTTGCATCCCATTTCCTACTGTTACTGAAACTTACAAGTTTAAGCACATTATCATACATTGCTACTTAATGAGCCAACAGGCTAGGACATGAAACTAAATCAGACCCAGCTGAGAGGATGTTACACTTGGAATAAACTTCCATTTTGATTTTAATAAGCAGAACATGAGTTTACACATCTCATCAAGGGAACACCAGGATTATCACCTTTTATCATCTCAGAAACACTCCTGTTATGTCAGATAATCCTTATTTAACATATCAAATGAGAAACAGTAGCAGAAAACATAAACAAATCTAATCTTATAGGTAGTTTTTCAATTCTAAGTGTTCAAGTGGTTTTAAAAATCATAATACCATTTTATCAAAACTCTGAATTCATGTACAAAATTAAAAGACAGAAATGGCTCTAAAATCCAAATTCAGGCATAGAATCCAGGTTTGGCAATCTTCTATGCCTTTTAGTTTCTCAAAGACAAATTTCAATACATTTAGTTTTGCAGTTTAAGGCCTTAAATTGGTATGACTGATACATAAAAGCCTTCCATAATTTCCTGGGAAACACCACCAACCATTTGTACATTGAGCTTGTGTCACACGTACCCCACGTGCTTGGAATATATTTAGTACTATCTTAGTTATGTCTGATTGCATAGAAGAGCACCTTCATTCTTTGGCTTTCTTATGCTGGTGAAGACTAGCATAGGTCTATCCATCATAGTGTTTAGTTCCTCTGACAGAATACGTGCTGGAAGAAAACTTGCCAACAAGAGCTTCAGCAAGGTGAGTTCCTGTAGGAAAAATATTGCTCAGGCATGTGTGTGTACATACACCACATGCGGATGTTCCATCTTCTAAAGTCATCTTCATCAGTTTCTCGGGCATCAATAAAAGAGTGCACATGCTTCATTGTTGACTCAGTTACAATATTTTCTGCACAATATGAAGTGGCTGAGTTGAATTTCTTCTATTTTATAGTCTGGTATGTCTGCAGCAGAGAAGTGGAGTCTGTACTCACAACCCGCTCAACAGTCAATGGTATTAATGTAATCTTACAATCTGTATAAATTTCCACATGAGCTTGTGACTGCCTACACTGACTTGAAAACGAACCAAAGTAAACAACCATGTCAGCAAAAAAGCACAAGTGAGAAATCGAAGTGTTTTGTGACTTAGTTTCTTCAGAAGAAAATTTTGATACAGGGAAAATGCATTTCATTTCATAAGTTTCCATAGCACATACATTTTCTAGTCACTGTTGATGAATTACTTTCTAAATTATGGAAAGAGGTTTATTTTCCTAACTGTGCTGTTTTCATTAAAATTCAAGCCTAAATACTTTCCTGGTGGTCCCAAAGTGTCTTTTTTCTCCTGACTACAGTTTTTTTTCTGTTCCATAAACATTTTGATGTTCTCCAGATATTTTCAGTTGATATTAGCAGATAAATGAGTCCCAACAGTTTGGGTAAAACTTGCCACAAATCAGGCACTACTTTCCAGTCATGACATGTTAATTGCTTTCCCAAGAAAAAGCTGTAATTTTCAGCTGTACTACTCGGTATATAACACCAATTGTTATGCTTCAGTGTGTTTCTCCACAAACTTACAGGAAATATTTTTTTTTCCAGAATAGAAACTATACATCATGCATTCTCCACAGAGAATGCATGATGGTACAGCTGGGCCACAGACAAAAACTTCTGTGAGACTGACTGTTGATTTCAAAAAGTATCTGTTTCTTTTGACTTGAAACCAATTAATGGGGGGGGGGGAATTAATTTTAACACTATATCAACAAAACCAAGCTATTCATTTCAATCTGCTAATTCTATGGCCAGTGCACTTTTTTTGTTCATACTAATGAACCTGCAGGAATGCTTTTACTTGAGCGAAATGTTATGGGAACTGAGAAATGGCAAGCTTTGGAGTCTTACTCTTCCAAACAAATGAAATAGAAACAGAAGAGATTGACCTGAAGAATACCACAATTCAGCCAAACCTTATCTATGGTTCACTTTGATCAAGCAAGAACAAATGTCTCAAATAGTTTCAGGCAGTTTGCTCAAGGTATTTTTTAAAACTTCTAAGGCTCAAAAGCGTGTATAATTTCAGGCAAACTGAAATTACAAAGATACAGATGTACTTCATCAGTCAACCCAACACTCCAATCCATGCAGAGCTTGGTGAAATGAACACAAAACCACTTAGTGCTATCACTCTCATTAAATGCAATTAATCTACCTGGAACTACATCCAAAGCCAGATAATAAGATTTACAAATACTTCCAAGTGGAATTCCACACAGATGGAAAACATAATAAACCTGGAACAGCAACAAATTGAGGGTGTATATTCCCCTTACCACGCTTTTAATCAAATCCATAATTTTGAAGTCCTGAATCAAGCACAGGTTGATCTACTGTATTAGTTTGTAAGCACATGATCTTTCACATTAAACACCATCCTATTTCTATTACTCTACTCAAAGCCACCTTGTTCTTTGTGTATGGTATCTTTATTTCTGGAGAAATAATACCTCCTAATTTCTTATCATCAGCAAGTTTCATTAGTGTAATCCTATTTTTTCATTCAATAGTAAAGCTATTTACTAAGACTAATTCTTCAGAAATTAGTTGTCACTACCTTTCACACTAATGGTATAATCTTTCAGCATGACCCGCTGCACCTCTTCAGTTCCTGACCCGCTAATAGAATTTTTACACTAGAATGCAGTTTAAGCAATAAATTTCCACTGCTGTATCACATCAAATGCTTTACTTTTAGAAAAAAAAAATAGATCCAGTTTTTTCTTTGTCTGAAAACCAAAAATCAATTAGATAATTAAAAAGCATTATCAACTTAGTCTGACATGATATACCAGGATATTGCATTTTATCCAGTTTTCCACTTAGTTTCAAGTCCACAATTTTTCTTTCCTTCAAGTATTGTTCTAAGTCTTGTATGGCTCTGAAATTGGACTATAAGGTCTCTGTTTGTCCCAATCATTTTTATCCTTTCTTGAATAATATTGATGTATTTGCTATAATACAATAACACACCTGATAGACTCACAGAATGAAAGGAATTACCCTACCTTAAAATGCATGTTCTTTCAGCTTTCTAAGATGGAAATTATTGCACCCTCTTATTTGCACAGATAAAGCACTTTGATTCTTGTCTTCATTTTGAATTTGGTTATTTCCCTGCCATCTCCTCCTTTTTGAACAACCAGCAACTCCACGACAAATGCAGTCTGAAATTTTCAGATCCAAACTGAAAAAGATCATTTATCTTGACCAATTCTTTCTGCATGGCAGACCCAATCTTTCTTTGTTTCCATCTTGCTTCTAAAGCTAAAGAAATTTTTACTATTAGCTACTATGCTTCACTCTTGTATTTTCTGAGGTCCAAACATATAGTCTTCTTGGTTGTTTTTTTTCCTGTCCTTTTTGAATATTTCATCTTGCTTCTATTAAATATTTTTGATTCTTTATTTCCTAAACAACAATTGGGAAGTACATATAGACAGATCAACCTAAACAGAAATATAATTCACCTATTCCTTTCTAATTCTTTCTTAATCAGAACCACTTGTTAATAAAAATTGTTCTGAATTTTCAGCAACACAATTCTTTGATGATTTGCAAAGGATTGGGTTTGCTTCAACTGAACTAAAGAAGTTGCTATTTCCCTGCTTAAAAATAATGTAAGCCAGGGATTTTTAATTTTTAATCACAAAAGAAGCTGATACCCCTCCTAGGGGGGTATGTTCTATGTATTCCTAATCAGCATGAGAACACTGCAGATGATTACCTTGATTAGATTTTCTCTCTGTGAGTAATAATAGATTATTAAGGAACACTACTACATTCCGCTTGCAGCACAATCCCCATATGAGAATTTTCTACACATAAAGATCTATAGTTAGCAGCTTTCTATGCCTCACATGGACAAATAAGGGAAGGGAAAGAAAATTCATTGGCCCTCTGGGAAAGCGGGAATTTGCAGTAAAATTAAAGGGAAAACTAACAGCCATATCCATGTCAGACAGCCCACATACATGGTTCCCCACAAAATCCTTCCAGAAATTCTGCAATTTTTATCCTGCTGACACCAAAGAGGCAGTCCGCAGACTTCTGGGTGCCATTCAAGAACACTGTCAACAACTGGCAGAGAGAGAAAGAATTAAGGTTCTAAGAAGAAAAATTAACCAAAGATTGCTGGGAAATGTAAACTCTTAATGAAACTAAGCAAATCATCTCCCATTTCAGTGCTCAAGGAAAAAAGCACACACACACACACAAAAGAAAAAAAAGTTCTGTTCCAGTATTATTTTTTAAGCAGAAATGAAATTTAAACAGGCTTTCACACTAATTTTGCACAAATAAAATAATCCAACATCAAATACTCATTCTCAAAGTAAACTGTTCGTTGATACTTAGAATATGTAGAAGTTCTATTGCTCCAAAAGTAATCTCATTCCTTGCCTTAATCTTTTTATGATGGTAGCTTTATCAGTTTCTTGAGGATTCAAACAAAATATGAAGTTTTAAAATTTATTAAAATGATAAGCTAAAATATTAATAAAACCAATGATTTTTAACTCCTATAAATGGCATGTTTAATTTTTTCCCTTGATATTCACTCTGACCTATATTTCATAAATCCAGATGAAAACATTTGGCTCTGGAAAATGACGAATACTGTTGTAATACTTGCAGTCTAAGGATTAAAATTATGGTTTTATTAAGCTTTATATCCAAAATCTGTTCCTGAGCTTGCTACAGCTTTGAAATCATTCTTCAATACACCAGCAACCAGTACCTAAAATAATTTGTAAGAATTCATGAAAACACTCACCTTGCTGTCTCCCTCCACTCTGCATCCTCTCCTTCACGCCAACAAATTTCATCAAGCTCAGTGAAGAGATCATGAGGAATGTGTTCCTCATCATCATCTTCTGTTCCAAGAATAAACTGCACCCTTTGTGATGGGGTGTCTGGAGAAAAATAAAAATATCAAGTCTAAAACACCAATTTTTTTGCCCTGAGCAAACAAATACTTAACATTGCATGAGATTATCCAAATTCTTTCATCCATAACACTTGTTCCACACAAAAAGAATTATATTTATGCTGTAAGAACATTCATTTATACACGAACACATTCAGATTGAGATCTCTTCATTTACAGTAATTGTCTACTCTGCTATTTCAAAATTTCATCCAATGATAGAATGTGACGTCCAGAAATAGGGTCTATTGGAAGCTGGAATAGTATCTCCCCCAAAAAAATAAAAAAGGGTTGCAGAGAGAGCAGCACAGATATAACTGATAAAAGTTTTTTACTCCAGTGTTAAAAAACTATTTTGCAACTTCATAGGAGTAAATCTACAGATCTATCTCACAAAGCTAATATATTAAATATGAAATCTTTGCTGTACCTACTAGGAGAAAAAAAGACAAACAAAATCTGTCTAATGCAAGTATACAACTGCAAACATGAAAAGGAATACAACACTATACCTACCATCCCATGCCCCTTTGTTAAGTGTTTCTCCATGGTTAAGCTGCTTGAGATGAACAAGTTGTTAATCTGTCCCAACTTCCGCATTTTATCCTTCCTGTCTCTGTTTTCACTTACAATACTGTTTGCTGGTTATTCTTCTTCATAAGCTTTCAGCACAGACCACTAAATAGATTTTGGAGACATACTATTCTTTTTTCATATCACTCAAAAAATTTCCAAAGCTCATCTTAAACACATTCAATGTTCATAGCTCAAATGTTGTCTTAACAAACAGAAATCCTATTGGCTTATTTAAATGCAAATCTCAAATGAATGAACTCCAATGAAACCCAGTCTCTCTAGAAATACATAGTTGCTTTTTCAGTTAATGTATTTTAGATTTCTGAAGGGAACCAAAAGTCCTTTTTGAGAGTGACAGGGGCCAGGCTGCCAGTGAACTGAAAAACTGATTATCCAGCAGAACAGCTCAGCAATTCCTTGAACACTGTCTAAATGAAGTTCTGTTCTATAACCATATTTGTAAGACAACCTAGAGTATTCCATCTAACAGTGAAGAGTATCCCTGCATAGGATCCTCAAGCTCTTTGAATTTTGGAAAAGCTGAGATGATAGCACCCACTGAATGCCAATTAAAGAGCAAATACAGCACTGATCAAAACAAATTAAACAGGCCACTGACACAGAAAATTAAATTCAGCAATAAAGACACCTTTTTTGGTTGTAGTACTAAACTCGCTATAGCAATGAAACACAAATAATACACGACAGTTTTCACCTGAGGTCTATTTGCTTAAACAGAGTGTCAAGATAGAGTACAGTCAAGCCTGTTTACTCCTTCACAAAGCAAGGAAATTGAACCCAAGAAGAAAAAAGGCAGAGGAGAGACACATACATGGGCTCCGGCACTAATAAGCTCTAGAGAATGGGACTGCAGGGGCACAGCTAAGGAGACAAATTACTTTTGGTGAATCATTAAAGAACAGCAACAAACTCCTCCACTTGTCCCCTTCTTTGCTTTCTCTTCTCTCCCACTGTTCAGTCCTCTTTTTTCTTTAAAACCATTCTACCTTTTTTTTTTTAATCTGAGATTAGAAAGTACATTCTAGCCAAGAAGTGTGCAACTTTTTAGGACTATTTTCCAAAAGGACAAAATTCAATGAGACATGAACTTACAAAGGACAAGTGCATATGACTAGTAACAGAACATGGAAAACAAGCTACTTTGGTAGAGAGCTGGAGTGCAGTGATAATCTGAGAATAAGCATTGCCAGGAACATCCTGTACTCTTGATAAAATCAGCACTAGAACTGATTTACAGCAACTGCTACTGTTAAGTAATAAATGAGCAGCGTTGTACAGCAGAGCTGAAGTTTCATGACAGTTATGATACTCATGCAAATACATGCTTAAAGCATGGGAAAGAAAGCACAGGGTCAGAAATCTCTCAAAGTCAGGTGAATAGTAACAAGGAACCATCTTACTGCAGCACTTTGCTTTTACTGGGTTTTCTGTGTAACAAGCTTCATGACAGACAGCAGTGAATCACAGAAGCCTTTAGGTTGAAAAGATATCTAAAATCATCAAGTCCAACCACTAAAGAAGCATGGCCAAGTCCACCACTAAACCATGCCCCTAAATGCCACATCTATAGAAATGACACAATATGCACTAAATTATCTTCTTCCTTGTTAACAAACCAGTAAAAAAAGCTACTAGCTATCTGGCTACATTTCTTTACTGCTGTAATTTCTATCGGTGTTTGAAACCTGCAAGTCACAGCTTCATTTTGAGACACCAAGCTGGAAACAAACAAAAAAAAGGTTATCACTTGCTTTATAGTACAATAAATTTATTTCAAGGACAAAATCCTAAGAGAATTAAACAATATGAAAATAATAACAAAAAGAACAGATCTGTTGGTTCTACTTATAAAACTGAGTCAACAGGACTACTCTTGAGCAATGCCAGATGGATTTGGCTCCTATTCATAAGAGTAATAAATACCAAATATGTCATTAATATGTTATATAGAAAATTAGTAATATGTGATTCAAAAATAGCATGAAAGTATACTTCAATTGCTGACTGTCAAACTGTGATATGCTTCTAGACTGAGGATTAAGTTAATATTTGCAAACTAGGACACTCAATGTATTCTGCAGTCTGTGAAAACAGAAATTGGCTTGAATATTATTTTTGTCTATCCCTACTTCAACTAGTACAGCCAGCATAAAAAAAAAATCCTTCATATATTATTGCTCTTCCTAAGAAGTAATGAAAACAATTTAGAGTAATCTTTAAAAAATTAAATGAGTGGGACTAATTTGTTACATTAGTATTTTTATCATACAGTTGTTTTATATCAGATTTATCAGAAGCAGCATGAATTTAAAGTTCCACAATAAGCAGCTGATGAGTCTCCCAAGTAACGAGTTCATCATCAGTTCAGGAAACCTTCCAGGACCAGCTGGGACTGGGCAGAAAGTCTGGTACACAACAGGAGCAGGAGTACTATAAACAACCACTCCTGCTTGGCTAATGAGCCATGCCAGTCAGGAAAAGTTGAAGCACTTTTCTGTTTGCTGTGGCTCCACCAGCCCAGGGAAGCCTCCAGCCAAAGTCCGTGTTATACCTGGGTTTCTCTGGGCTTGTGCTCACACTATCTGTGCAGCACTCACACAGACTTCCAAACTACCTCTGATATCTCAAATTCACTGTATGTACAGAAATCGTAAGTACACCAGCTTTAAAAATGTGGCTAACTCCACTGCACTGTTAAAAGGGTAAAAATTACGACCTGGTGGATAAGTTATTGCTGAAAGCACAAACTCACAGTGGGACTCAGTGCTGCAGAAAGGGAGTGATCCTGCAGAAACCTTACATAACTGATCATTACTATAACTCTTTGTAAAGTCATCAACATCCCTAAAACAAATGAAAGATGTGGGTATAGACATGACAAAACATCAGATCTGAAAGCCAGAACTGCTAATAACCCAATTCCCAGAGCACAATATAAAGAGCTGCTCCCTGGAATAGCACTGAGCGCAGGTAGTAACAAACAGCGGCCTACATCACCATCCCACCTTGCAAAACACATGTAGAAAAGAATCATAACTGGCATTTCCCGCATTTAAAACACCCCCAAATGCAACAACTATTCTGGGTCAGGACTGCTCCCTCTTGCCTAAGGGAACAAGGTAAAATAAAGAACTTGGCTGGGGTCACAAAGGAGGACCACTCAGTCCCTCCACATAACTTCAGCCCAGCAAACATTCTGCTCTGCTACACAAGTCAGAATAATACACATCTCCTCCTCAGAGAGTGCCAGGATTTCTTTTGGGACAAGTTGCCCTGCCATCGGTCAGAAATGCACACAATTCACCCAGGTGATATCACATGCAGAAATACAGCTTTGGGTACATATAAAATGTATCTAAATTCTGTCCTCTGCTCTCAATAAACTTAGAAAGGGTGCAAAAATGTATTTCTGGTAACACTCTCTTAGCTCACTTGTCAGAACAAGTTTCAGTATTTCCAAGCCTGTAGAACCTGCATTTAAGGGCAGTATTAGCAGGCCAATACGTCTTACTGGGGTCAGTAGATATAGGAGTGAAAGATTACTTCTTCAACATTAGAAAACATGTCAAATGTTAAAATAAAACCTTCATTGTAGATGTTCATGTAAGATAGTGGACATCACATACAAGATTTAATCCATGCCTCATGTTCTTGTACATTCACATTAAACTAATATTAAATATACAAACTTTTTTTTTTAATTACTCACTGCATAAGGACAGACTGCAGACAGGGAGTCAACAGGTGTAACACAGTTTGTCATCCATAAGAATCTCTTACAAGCCAAAGTGAAATGATGTGAAAAAGTCACAGGATCAGATAAAAGAAAGGATCATTCAAATACATTCATCATCCTTCTGCTTGCGCTCACCACAGAAGTGGTAGATGGGGGCTCTCTCCCCACCTCCTTCCTCTGCAGATTGGACCCTTAGCTCAGCAATCAGTAAAGGTAGGGATCACAAATTCTTTTTTTACATTAGAAAATATGGTAAAAATTAGAACAAAATTGACATTACTGAAGTCCACATAAAATAGGAAACAAGATACTACTGAAAATCTCTTCACAGACCTTAGAAATCATGTGTTAGGTTGAGAGACAGTATTTCCTTGCATGCTCTTCTGGCACTGTATCTTGCTTCAGGAAGCTATCCCTGCATTGCCTTTACAGGAATTGTTTCCATCAACCCAGAGGTATGACAAATAATTACATCTTTTGGATCTGACATGTAGACAATTTCCAAGCTTCAATTCTCTTATTTTTGCTAGACTCTTAAAACTGCAGTTATGATACATTATTTTAATCCAGATTTGCAGCAATCTGTTCCACAGCTATCCAGAGATTTAAATTTCCAAGTTCATCCTTTGGCAGACAAAGCCTATAGTTAAGAGTAGGTGAATTCTCTTAACAACCATACTCCCTACAAATAATTAAATTTACCCCACTAATAGCCCTTCGGCATTTGAGATTAAGTACCAAATATAAACATCTGAGTCCTTTCATTATACTTTCTTCAAGCTCTTCTACTAACCAAGAGAAGTTCCCCTTCGCAATCCTCTTTTTTGCTTGCATTACCTTCAGGGAGTCTTTCCTGAACCGTGCGTGCAGTCCTCTGTCAGGCTCACCTCCAGGGCTGCTCTTGTGGCCTCTCCACATCCAATATCATGAATTACAAATTTAAGCCTCTTTAAAACCAGGGATTACTAAAGCCAGATTTCTTAAAAGAACAAACCAAACCTTTCACAAGCCCCAATACTGTCCAGTTCTACAAGACACGTGAGGCTGCAATCAAACTCCAGTCCTCACAGCTATGTTCCCTTTAACCCTCAACAAAACCTGTCCTTAAAGATACCCTTTTCAGAGCTAAAATCTTCATATTCCACCACGTTTTAAAACAGCAACATAAATATCTTTAACTCAAGAGTACGAAAGATCTGTTTTTCTGGTTACAGGCAAATATCAGATATCAAAAAAGCCCCTGGAAACTGCCACTAAAATCCATATGCACTCCAAGCAAGCACAAGTCTACCAGCCAAAGGGAAATCTGCACCAGGTTTCAGTGCCACCACAACCCACAGAGCTGATGGAACTCGTGGCCCTGCAGCTCGCAGGTGCCAGCACCCATCACCCTCCCAGCAAGCAGCACCAAGGAGGTGCTCCAAGCACAAGCAGCTCTCTTTGACAAATTAGTTTCAATTTGCATCAATTCCCTTATTTAATTCACAGAGCAGCCACAATACTTGCCCCACACGGAAAGCTGTGGAGGAGGGGAGCTTAAAGCTGGCATGAAAGTAGGGCCTTAATTGCAACAGCAGTATTTCAGCTGGGAACACTGAACCTCTTCAATAAAGCAAATAGCACTGCTGCATTTTTAACTAGAGTGGATAATTTCACTGAATTTCTCCTTCAAAAAACTTAAGAAGCAAGATGGTGAAAATCCAGACCTTGCAATCACTTAGCTTACCATTTTTACTACCCAAAAAAGCCTCTACATGAGCAAGCCATGTAATCTGCAAATTGTGCAATTCACAGGCACCTCATTATGGCAAAACAGAAACACCTTTTAGATCATCATGCCACCAAGAGACAACAGATAAACAGTGAGAATCAGGTGTAGGGAAAACAAAGCCCATACCTGAGTAACTGATCTGTGCCCCCAAATGACAGGACTCTTTTTTTATTCCACTAACTACATATTCTACATATTATTTGTCTACTCTGGAGTTATCTCTGCATCTGCACACTGAGAACACTTGGGTTATTTTTGAAAAGTAACAGTAGGAGATTTAAAAAAAAAAAGCTTATGAGCTTTTTATGATAGAATGTTGTAAAAACTCTATTCTACAGAAACCTTCCCTCAAAAAGTAGCTGGTATGGACTTCCCAGCCAGGATTCAAAGGAATTACGAGAAAGCTTCCAGCTATTGGCATTACACTGACTACAGGTGTTTTCTAGATGTGTTGATACGAAGAAAACTGTTTAAGAAATTGTTTTTTACTGGATATGACCCGGTGACACCTGTCCACTCTGCATGGGGCCTGCACAGCCCCACAGCACACCATGCACTGTGCAGCTCCCTGAAGCAGTGACAGCAGAGCAAGATCTGCACCTGATGGTACTAAACAGATTAAGTTATACATTATACAGTTAAAAATTTTGAAGAAAAGTAATGCTTTATCCTATGCTTGGTTAATGGAGCAGTCTGGAGCACTTCATGTCTGAATATTTCAGGTTTTCACTTGTTCCAGAACCTCTGTTATTCAGTTGTTGCATCTTTTGCTTTTATTATACTCCTTTCATACTTCAATGCTTCAAAACACCGCTAATTTATTCTCTTGTATCATAAAAATCCTTATGTATTTTTCTGACTTACTTCAAAGCACTGTTTTCTATCAGTTGGTCTCACAGTGCTTATTTTCTCTATCTTTCTTCTTGCACCTGCTCATCAAAACCTTTTTTTCTTTCCCCTCCTCCCTTCCAGTTCCCCAGCATACAGCCTTCTCCTATTCAGCAGAAATGCACTAAAAGGTGTCTACAGAGAGATGGAGCTAAGCATTTCTGTGTGCTCAATTAAATCCAAATGCTTCATAAATTAAGGGACTAGTTTGGATCTACTCTCTCAGGTAATACAGTCCCTCATACAGAGTTATGCATCAGGAGAAGGAAGTGCATCTGTCTTCCTTCCAACTTCCTTCAGCCTCTGGTTACTGTTGTAACCTTGTGGTCATGGGGAACAAGAGCTGAGAGCATTACTGAGGTTTGGTGGATTCAGACTTAGTGTGGTAAGTATCTATTGTTCCTTCTGTACAAATACAGGATAAAAAACCCCCTATGTTTACATTCTCTCTAAAGGCAAAGCTTCTCCCCAGGCAGCACAACAACCTGTCTGAAACTCCTGTAAGGAAAAATCACAGCAAAAGCAAGGACGTGAATATAGACTAAGATTAATCTCTGTGTTATTTTGTCTGCCAGCTCTGTATATAACCCCACCATCACTGCAGAATTTTAGGATTTGCCTTCATTATGCAAATCCCTTTCACTCTTGTCTATAGAATGCCTCATTTCTGCCTGGATGGACAGACGCCAAGGCTCAGTCAAACTCTGGTTCACTGGCCAAACTTCCAGGAGTCAGATAGACTAGGGGAAAACCCCTCAAATTTTACTACTTAGATATTGATTCAGGGTGAAAAGATTGGATAATTCCAGACTTGTAGTTCTGTCTTTTGATACTTTCAATTGTTATCAACCAAGCACTTCGAAGAGTATCTTCAGCATTCTGAATCCAGAAAAGACTTGCATGTTTCTAGCCTGTAACTCGTCTGTCAGGTGACATAACTTACACACACCACTTAATTGGTAATTATAATACCTTTACAGGTGAAAATGTGACTTAAAAAACCACAGACCTGTAGTTGCTTCATGAAGTTCACCTTAGGACAAGTGCACTGAACATCAAGTTACAAATGAGTTTCAAAACTGTCTTTTTTCATATTACTGATACTCCACTTCAGAGATCCTTTGAACATGGGCTGATTTATACTTATCACAGAATAGTGTTGAACACTGCATTTCATTGCATGCACAATTCCCAAAGACTATTAAGGACAGATTCAGACAGTTAATTTCTTTTTCTTTTTTTTTTCTTTTTTTTTTTTTCTTTTTTTCTTTTGACATTAAGAAGGACACAAGCCTAGGTCTCCAGAAGTTGAAAGAACAGAGCTAAGTTCTCAGCCAAAATGTGTCACAAACTGGCACTTAAATAAAACCAGATGACTCAACAGAAGACACTGCTTCATAGTTCAAGATATCTCACTTCTTGGCTAACGTAATTTTCAATTGTTTCTTTTTAATCTGACTTTATATGTATATATGCATATTCTTTTTGCAAACTATTTTAATAATTTATGAACTTCGTTGTTTTCCAAGAAACTGATTTCAATATAGTATTGGGTCTCTGTACATTTGAAATCAATTCCAGACAGAACCACCACAGCCAATTTTTTCTTCACTGTTTAGTCTTCAAAACATAACTCATATCTGTTAAGTTTGAAAAAGTCATGACTTTTATTCTCAGTATAATAAACCATTGTGCAAGATTTGAGTATTTCATGCTCTAACCATCAGCACTTATACTTGTTTGAAATCTTTCTACATATGTAATACAAACTTCTGGTTAGAAGAAACTCTTTGAATTACTATTTTGTAAACTGAACTTACATTGGCACATTTCCCTAATGATTTAAAAACACACTAGCAAACTGTTTTCTATACATGCTTCCATTATATTGTCAACACTTACTATAGCCCTGGACATTTCAGCACAGGCACTTTTTATTTTTGAGCAGCATATAATATTCTCATGTGTTTCGAGACAAAGCTTTGACTCATTTATTCATGACCTTTTTCTGTTCTCTATAATGTTTTTTGATTTAAAATTTTGAGAATTTTAGGAGTTTAATATTAAGTTTGTTTATTGAAAGGTATTTTTTCCTGTTTGCTCCCAAGTGCTCAGTTAGAAGACAGATCTCACAATGGTTTACAGTGTCATGTACAGAAAAAGGCAAACACAATCTAGATCACAGTTTGAATCTGATAAAACACTGATAAAATGCAGGCTCAGTGACATTAACTTTATTACAAAACTAATTGTAAAGAACCACAATTCCTCTATGTTATGTTTTAGGGCAAATACTCCAGAGCCTTAACTGAGGGCAGCTGGTGCCATGAAGTGCTTACGCCTTTCAGTGGTGGTGGCCGTCTACCTTTCTGAGGACACTTACAGACAGTCTCCTATAGTGCTCCTTTAGTGCTAGAAATTACTGATATTTCTCACCTATTGACAGCCACCAGCTGCTGCCCTTCAGGGAATTTGTTCAAAGGAATGAATCGCCAGCAGAGCCTGAGAGGCTCCGGTGGATTCCCCAAAACCCCGCTGCTAATCATGTCCAACTGGTAACAGGACATATGCATAATCATAATGATGTTTATCATTAAAAGACCTATCCAAAGATAAAATTTGTCTTACCAAAAGAAGGAGATTCTCTCCCATCTTCTAATCCTGAATCTCGCTCTCTGTCTCTCTTTCTGTGTTTGTGTCCACGGTGCCTATGGCGTCGGTGACTTTTTCTTCCACCCAGTGGCACATGAACTCCAATGAACAATGTTCGATGGCCTGTAAGTAAAAGAGAGGTACCTTTTAAAAAGGGGCCATGGCAACATAACAACAATATTAATAACTGTAAGAGCATTAATGGTATAATAATTATTATAATTCTGTAATTATTTCATATGGGTTATTCTAATACTAATAGTCATAACAATATTGATTACAATAATGACGATTGAGCATCTCAGATAAACAACCCTCTGACACAGAACAAAACCTCAGTACCAAAGTTCTTATGATGCAATGCCAGATTTATATATTTTTCCTTCAAATTTGCATCTCTGTGTGTGAGCTTTCATTAAAACCAGACAGGTGTTCTGTAAAATGTCTTCCAAAACAGCAATGTGAAGAGACACATGGATCTCTTTGGATTGAACATTTGGTAAAGTTGCTGTTTGCTTTGTGTGTACAAGAACTTTACCAAACTCATTCCTATTTATGAGCCAAAACCTTGACAGAATTCTTGTGGGAAATTCACTGAATGGAAAATGAAAAGGGGAAAAAAAAAAAAAAAGAGAGACTAAAAAAACCAACAAAACACTATGTAAGCTCGACTGCACTTATATAGGCAGCTAGACCACACCTATGTAATTTTATGTCCTCACATCATAAATACATTGCAGGTAGCTTAGGGTGATTTCATTTCTTCTATTTTTATTTTTTTTTATATAAGAAGGTACACATTGTGTGCCTGCTGCCTTCAAGCCTGAGAAATTTTATGTTGCTATCAAGCCCAAAAGATTTAGCTCTCTTAGCTATGTGGGCTAGCAGGATCAGAGCACAGTAAAGCATTTAGAAGGGGGAGAGCACAGCACAAATCTGCAGGAAGAACCACAAAATGGAACAAATGGGAAACAAATCATGACTCACTACAGGCAGGTCTCCTATGTTTACTCAGCAGAAAGACATAGTCCAGATTACTCATCTCAAATAACATTCATGTTCCCCTTGAAATGAACATAACAGAGCTCATGGATAATTGCGGCTTTGCTGCAATCATTCAGCAATGTCAATCATCTGAAAAAGCTCAAGAACATTAAGCTAACGTAGCATGTGATCTTTGATCCTATGGAGACTCCAGTGGGGACAGAAAACACAGCAAGGCAGCAAGTGTCACAAAACATCAAAGAAATTCAAGGCTGACAGAAACTCTCTGCAGCAGCAGAGCTAAAGGATCTGGAGAAAAGACTGGACACCACACTAGTTACTTTCTCAACTTTAATCCATCTAGAGAAGACTAGAAAGTAGAGGCATCAATTTTTCAGAGACTATTCTTATAGTCAGGAGATTTTTCTAAAGCAATGGCCACAAGTTGAAAATTATGTACTTATTTATTTATTAAATACGGCCACAAGTTGAAAAATATGTATTTATTTATTCATTAAATACGTCTTTATTGTTGCTTATTACATATAACCCAAGAAATTACTTAAAGAGAACTGCTGCCTTTGGTGTATTTCAAATGCCTTGCAATCAGTGGGGCATGAAACAAGGAAAAATGCATTAAGTAAAAAGAATTCCTTAAAAAGATACTGAAGGAAAGCAGCAATGTAGTACTTAACACTTCCTTGTCCCATTCCTTCAGGAGAAAAAACCCAAAAAAAAACATTTTTAAAGGAATGGGGTTACCTTTCCTAAGACTTCAGTAACTTCCAGAGGTACAAATAGATTGCTTTTTTAATTTAGTGACTTAATAATTTCCTGCTGCTTTGTGATAGAAGTGGGCATGCTTATCCTAGCTTTGTGCCACTTCAATGATCAGATTGTACCTGCATCAGGAAATGCACAGTGAGACTCACATTTCAATTAATTTCCAGGGCTGAAACTAGGACTTGAGTCCAGACTGTTCTTTATTCAGTAAACTGGGAAATAGTGCCAGAACATTTGTGAGTGTTTGTCTGAGTGACACAACTATTTTCACAATCGGTGTGCACTGAAAAGAAAACAGGAACCTGGAAACTGAAATGGATAACCAGGAAAAATCAAAATGGATTTTACTCCGTCTGGGTGAAACTTCTGCGATCAACATCCTACCAAGGCATAGTTTCAAAAAATGCAGGGAGGAACCTCAGTCCTTGTAACAAGGTTCAGTAAAATAAGAGGAAAAGAAACTGACAGGGGAAAAGCAATAGTTTCCTACAAAAAAATGATAGAGCAAAAAGCAAAAAATCCGAGAGATAAGAAGTTCTGGTTTACTAAAAGAGTACAACTGTGGAGCAAAAAAAAGACCTGCTGGGAACAAAATAAACAGTAATGAATTCTGAATTGCTGACAAAATGACAATGAATGATGGGGGGGGAGGGGGGACGAAAGAGGAAACATAAAAGAAATACAATTATTGCATTACCTTACTCCAAGTAACCTTTTGATGATAGATGTTATGAACTAGAGCCCAGAATGTAACATACACTATTCTCGTACAAGTTGTCCATGCCATCATTAAATAAGAGTTTCCAGGGAGCTCTGTAAATTTCCTAATACCAGAATGCCAACCACAAGGCTGACGTGCAGTCTCCAAATCAGAGCAGGGCAAATCTCAGTTAAACTGTCTAAATTTTCCCCAAAAAAGAGCATCTATAATTGGGTGAAGTCAATATCCACCAGGATATCCACTATCCAGGATATCCTTATCGTTTATAACTAATTGCACACGGGCATTTATTTCATTTATCTTCAAGAACTTTTACGTGTGTTTTATTATTTACTTCCTCAGGATGCCAACTAAAAATTACTGAATATTGCTTAAATATTGTAAAATAATTCTGCTCTGCCATACGTTTCCACAGTGCCCAGCTCAATTAGATCATAATTTCTCATTCTTTTGGCAAGGCTACAAAGACACTAAAGTATGGGAAATACTAACAACTGTAAGTTACATCAGGGTACATACCATTGACATCAGGTACAATCTAAGAACCTTTCTCATACAGAATTTAGACATGAATTAAGAGGTGAGCACAACAGGGTGTCCTTCCTACCAAAGGGGTGTATTTACTGTGTTAAAATTGTGTTCAGAAGAATGGGAGGCACTGGGGAAAAAATATCTGTACTCCTAACATTCCATTAAAAATATCTTAATTCCACTAAATTAAGGGAAATATTTACAAATACTTTCTCTTCCTTTCCATTTTCCCTTGAAATGTCACATCCACTCAAATAATTGTAACAGGATTTCCAGAAATACTTAAGTCATCAAACACCATCAGTATAACGGGGTATGTGTTTTCAGAGCTTCAGAGATCCCACTACATTTCTTTTTCTTTCCATTTACTTAATGCATAAGATAGGTAACAAGGATAAGTTTCTATTTATAAAGACCCAGAATGTCAGGTTTTAAAAAACATTTTTAAATGCTACCTCTGTCATTTTCAAGGGATATGCAGAAAATGCTTGTTATTCTGAGCCTGCCTTTTTAAATGGTTAATTTCCTACTGGGTTCCTAAAATAAATTTAGGTGTAACGAATATTTTCTGCTTTGGAACACAGCAACCCCCAACAACCCTTCTACTTAGATTTTATTCTGAGAAATGTCTCTGCAAGACGTATTCATATTAATAATGTATATTTCAAATCTGTCTTTTCTAGGGCAATGAATTCATACCTCCGCAAACTGAAGATATTTACAGCACAATACACTTTCTCTTCAAAAGTTTAGGGGAGATCCTGATTTCTACATATGATTATATGTACTGTCATCTGTCTCAAAATTAATTATAATTAACAGGATCCCTTTTATATATTTTATAATATAATTTGAATTTAATCCTGTAAAAATTAAAAAGAATGTTTATAACAAGGGTTATTATTTCTTTAATCCTGAAAATACTTTAATTCAAGGAGTGTTTTAATGTTTTGAAGGTAAACCACAAGCTTCTTATGCTACAATAAAAATGCACAGATTTGAACTAACTTTATATTGTTACCCAGCTATGTGCAATGTGATTCAGAATAGCCTTTTTTAAAAAACAATCTTTATACAATTTAACAGTAGATGTGTAGCATTGTATAATGGTGACATTGCAGAGCAGATCAATTCAGTTCATTGCATTTCTTTAATAAGCTTTCAGACTGTAAATAATCTTTGTGTATTACTGTATTTTCTCAGAGGTTCTGTTTTAAAAAATTATTTGTTCCTAAATCCTAATGCTGAAAATATTTATGCATGTGTTCATGTTTAGCTTTCCAAGCTACACATCTGGACTGAATCAACATTTTAGTTCAGAGTGTGTTTTTGCAAGAACAAAGTTATAGTATTTCTATGATAAAACACTATTGATGCTAATGTAAGGTTTTCCTTTATCAGGAAGACCAGATAAATCCTACAGCTCGAGTATCTAAATTAATTCTGATTTTTAAAACAGTAACATAAATTAAACATAACATAAACCACAGAGAGGAGTAAACCTCTCTCAGCATGGAAATTCTTTCAGGCCTCCATGTTACACCAGGCATGTGGGACTCAAGTGGGTCCTTTAGGAGCTCCTTAGTGAACCAGTCAAGTTGGTAGCTATTGTACAAAAAATGACTCAGTGCCTTTAAGCATCTCTTATGTATTACCAGCTAGAACTGAACCAAATGCAATTTTCCATCCTCTCAAAAATGAACAGTGAGGTAGACACAGAAAACCAGCAGTGCATGTAGAGTTAAAAAAATTGCCTTCTTCCTTATAGGAGAAAAAGTGATTATGGTGAATTGTGTAGGAGTAGAGAGTACATGACTCATGATTCATTATTGTAGTGCAGCAGGGAGGCAGAGCTGAAGAGAAAGCAGAAAGGACAAAAGCAATCCTTCCTAAATCAACAGTTTACATTGCTGTTTGCAGTTATGCTTTGCCCAATACACATTTTTCAGCTTTTTGCCATGCTAAAATTTGGAGGAACTGACAAGAAAACCTTCACAATTTTGTTGTAGGGTAGATTACAACAGAAATTATATAGAAAAAAAACTAAAACAATATCCCTGGCCCAAGATGGCATTAAGGACATATTGAATATGGAGGATAAGAGTATTTCACTGAATTAATTTAAGTTAAGGATCTTTTAAAGAGCCACAATCAATCACTGCTCTCCCAGCAAATATTGCCTTTTAACAAAAAGATTTTTCCAGGTTGTCTCTGGGCTAAACAGTCTTTATAACAGCACTTATGTTCACTACCATTTTTCCTACATTTCCCCAGAGGAGTACAGAGGTGGTGTGTGCATGGTCCTGTAAGGTCTCAGACCTTACCGGACAGAAGAAAAAAAGTCAGCAGACACAGAATGTAAAAGGACCCGTTCAGACACACAAGCTCTTTCCACTGATGGAAAGTGAAGCTGTGGTTATTGAAGGGAAGAACTTGACCTATATTTCTAAATTAGCAACAAAAAAAAAAAAAAAAAANAAAAAAAAAAAAAAGGCAAATTCCGTACTAGTACAACTGTATGTTGAAAACTGAATGTTTCTGTCTTCTGACGCTGCAATTTTTCCAGCTTTCACCAATAATGGCAAATTGGTTTATGGCAGTTTCATCTATGAGGATTTCACAAGGTGAAATATTTGGAAATATTAGTCCCTACAAATATGGAAAACATCTCCTGCCTGTGAAGCTCAGAGAAAAGTCAAACTTCACAAGCACAGCTTATGATCAACAAAAGACTGTGGTCTTCAACCAACACTATGATACCTGTTTGCTTTCATTATTTCTTTTTTTTTTCATGTGAACTTTCAAATACATTTTGTGAACATAACCTTCCAGGTGAACCACCTTCCCATAAACACAGAACCTCCTGGGAAGGGACAAGAGACCCACGCAAAGGGACCAAACCAGATGACTGCCACGACAAGAGTGCAAGAACAGCTCAGGAGAAAAGAGAGATTTCAAGGAATATTGAACTAAATGGAAAAAAGGAAACAAAACTAGATGAGAGGCACTACAGAACGATGTGTCTTAGAAATCACAAATGGCACAAGCTCGAGTATTTAATACCTGGTAGGCAACAAAATGAAAGAATGATGTATTTGTAAAGCCAACAGTACAGACACAGACTAAGCTGAATCTCTCTGCAACTCTACTTCCACAGCTTATATTGTACCACTCCAGGCCTAATGCTGCAAGGAGCATGAGCTAGGTCAGAGTGAACATGAGGATGAAGAGGATACCCAAGGGAAGCAGAGACAAGAAATCTTGGAGCAGAGGATCTTTACTGACACAGTAACAAATTGTTTGCAAAGGGCTGTAATATCCTGGGAGCCAAAGGGAGGGGAGATCTTGGTCAATGCTCCTGTCTGACTAAGCAGAACTCACATCTCACTTACTTCTGCATGGGGGCATGGGTGAATCAAGGCTAGCAGGTTAATAAAATGTATGTTCTTTCAGTCCTGTGAGCTGCTAGGTCCTACTAATTTTCAGGTAAATAATGTCAGTGGCAGACAGGTCTACTATGATATAATTTCTATAAAAAATGTCTGGTGTCTTAGAATAAAAGCCTACTTAAATATCTGCAGCCACTCCAATTTTTACTAAGTAATTTATGGAGATTAGAGTTCAATCACAATGAGTTTTTTACATAATAACCTTGACTGTATTGAATCTAAATTTCATGAAAATAATTTTCAAATTATTGTCACAAGGTAGAACAAATCTAAAAAGAAATAATTACTACAATAACAGCTTTGAAAATACAATAATTAAATACTCTGGGATTTCAATTTTTTTTGGATCAGCAGGACATCTACTATCAAAATTAATCTTCATACATGTTGTTAAATACAAAACATCTCTACTATGTTTCAAAATAACTTTCGGTTTATTAAGTTTAAAGCCTCAGCTTCTGTACCATATTCTGTGTTGTGCTAGTGATGTTTATATTCTAATTTAGCTTGCAGGTTTTTTTGACTTTCAGTAAACAATCCATGTAATCTGAATTTTGTCAGAAGTGTCAGAATGCATATTCAGATGTACAATGATTCATCTACTGGATACAGTGATTTATGTGTCCTGAGAGACATGAAAGATGGCAAACTTGATTTCCCATGAGGCAAATTTTTCTCACACCACTTAGGCAGATTAAATGTATGAAACATAAAAAGCTTAAGCAAAGTCTTGACTGAATCAATGACCATTTTGCAATTTTCTCCAACAGAGCCAGAATTCATCCCCGATTCATGCTCGGACCTCCATCTAACAATCCCCTCTCCAGCCATGTCCCTGTTGAAGCTGCTTCTCAAACCAGGCCACAGTAATACCCACAGCAGTTCTGAAATCCTGCCACAAAAATCCATGATCTGCAGTTGACCACCTCTATCAAGGACAGCCATAGAACAGTCATTTTCCCTCTCAGCTAATATTGGTGGGCATAAGGAAAACACCTTAGAGTGCATTTAGTGTCAATCCCTTTGCATATCTATATAGCCCAAAAGTCTCAGCATGTGACCTGACAGAATATGAGCTCTCCAGACACATATAGAGCAACCCAAATATTTTTTATCTATGAGAGAAAAAGTAGGTAGATCCATTTTGACCAAAAACTGCTTTTACTGAACATACATTGAAGCAATGACAGACAGCCAGAGACAACAACACAGAGTAAGCTGAGTGCAACTGTTGATACGAACATCTGTTCATGAAAACTTGCCTACCTGCTCAGAGTACAGGTACACCTACAACCTGTCCTTTTGCAAGTAAGTACTTTAGTATTCAGAATCAGTGCCCAATTCCCATTTAGGAATTTCACTACTGATAAAAATAAGAGCATATTTATTTCAGTAGGAATTTTGTCTGTATACACATTGAAAGATAACATGCAAAATATGTGATTATAACCAGGGGAGATAAGCTTCTTGTTTTGCTATTAGAAATGCTTTCCTGTCCCTCCATTAATGCAACAGTCAGACAAATGACCTATTCAATATTAGTGACTGATCCTGACCTTACAACTCAGGAAAAATTAATTACGTGGAAAAATCTTTCATGCTGAAAATCTGAATGCCAAAGCTCTGCAAACAATTTACCTCTGAAGCACTACAAAGCTTAAGTAAAAAGATACAATTCGCAGTACTTACTGCAAGGATCATTACTGGCACTAAGATAAGCACCACACCTGTTCTGATCCCATAAGTTCTCCAGTTCCTGTCTTATCTCCCCAGATTTTTTTATACTGCTCAGGGAAGGAAAACACTGATCTAGGGAGACTGAGGCAAAATTCTATTCTTGCAGACAGCATTAATCACCATGATAATCTTCATGCTTTCAGCAAGAAGTGTACTTGCAATATACTTACAAAATGGCTGCCCAAAATATGCAAATCCAAATATTTGCTGGGCCAAGAAATTTCAGTAGTAGACATTTAAATCAGTATTTCTAACATTTAAATGTTGATAGTGCAAAGATTTAATAAGAAGAAATTGAATACTGATTTTTGGATTTAAACAACCTTTAGTTCTTCATATAAATTGCAATTTTTTTAATGTTGCTGACATGCTGCTATTGAAACAAACCCTGCCAAAACTAGTCTTTTCCCAGAATATTCAGTAAATAGCTATTTACATTTTTGAAACACAGACTAAGTTAAATGTCTATCAAAAAGCTAATTACATAATACATATTAATAGTCTAATTATATGATTTTTCTAAGCTATGCAATTACCACCTGATTATTTAATTTAATATTTTATAGTAGTTATGTCATTAGGAAAAAGGTAAGTTTTTCATCAGAACCCAAAACAATGTACAGTGAATAAGGCAGATATCTGTGAGTTGCATTCACTGTTTCCAGATGGAAAAGGGCCTAATGTACTGGAAAACAAATGGACATGCTATTAACAGCAACTGAATATTAAAATTTGCAATCTCTTCAAAACTTTTTATGTCAATTGGTATTTCTGAATGTAGTGATTCAAAGACCCACCAATCTGAACTTAGAGTGGACATGAAATTTACCTGAGAAAACTAACTGCATTATGAAGGATTGATTCCACACTGAAAAATAGTTTTCTTCGAACACATGAAGCAGTGTGATTTATTTTTAATAAAAGCAGATTCACTGGCTAACTACAGAATTTTTCTATGTTCTAAACAATTTAAATTGATGGAAAGATTGTTGGGGTGTCACTGCCATGTTCCACTGTCCATGGATAACATCCTAGAAGTAGATTTTTGAAATAATATTTTCACTGATATTTCACAGGAACAATTCTACACATACAGGATGGTGGGAGAAAATAGTTCTTAGATTAGGTTCTGTGTAGTCACATGTGGAACATCATAGTAATTCTGACTGCCTTAATGCTTGAGTCTACTCATGTGACTGAGCTTAAAGATGTCATTCCCCAGAAAGTAGTCCATTTCTAAAACGCCACCTTACCATCACCAATAAAATGACTCAGCAAAAGGACATTTTTGTGGGTAGACTCAAGCTCTGTGCATCAGTTTCGTGGAAAAAAAGAAGACAGGAAACCCCCATTCTTTTATTGGGTGTTTCTCTTAGGACACCACATACAATGGCTTCACTTTGTTCAAGGATGTGATTACTCTACTGAAGACCACAGAAGATTGATTAAATGCGAAATTCAAAAACAGAGGTTGTGTGCCTAAGTCCAAAACTGTCATTGCCAGCCTGACCCACTGGTAGTCACTTATCCCTGGAGATGCCAAAATTCTAAATGCCACCCTGGAAACATCTTACCTGAGATCTATCCTTGCTCATGCTCATTTCCCCAGACTGAGTAGAGAGCTACCTACCTCATACATGCCACACTGTATGACATTTTACATCCTTCTGCGAAAGATCACCTCATACAGACACAGCCAGGCACCTTTCAAAATGTAGCTACTTTTGCTTTTTGAGGCACTGCTGAAGGAAGCAGTAACAGAGAGTTGCTGTGTAACGTTGGCATTTCCATGAAATCATCAATATGGCCATCATGCAGAAGAGAACACAAAATTCACACAGATGGAGAGAAAAGGAAAAAAAAAAGACAATGATAATGATGATGATGACGATGATGATGATGAAGTAATCAAGGGTAGGCATTTAGAAAGATCAGGTTCATGCACAGATGGAGACACCGCTCTTTAGACCTGAGGCAGGTAACTTTTCAGATGTAGCATGTTCAAATACACCACAGACCTTAGCATTTATTTTTGGCTAGTTCATGTGGATCTGTATAACAAAGACAAGAGCCTCCATGTCCCACTACAAGAAGCTAACAAAATCAGCAAGTTCCAGTCTCAGGAAAGGGATATCACATGCGCAACAGAAACTCAGTTTCATCCAATAACTATGACTTGGGGTGGGGAGTGTCATACAACTCAGTACAAGACTGTAAGTACAGTAGTAACAAGAGTAAGTTTGGGATCCACTGAACAAACCAAAATGCAACTAAATCATTAGGTCAATATTGTAAGACAGTTCTCACAGCTTCTCAATTTCTTCTACATAGTGAAGTTAGGTGGTTTGTGCAGTGTATATTATCAAGTATCTGTCTAATCTCCCACACTCCAGAATGATTTTTTTTTACCTAAAGATGTGGCTAGGTGACTACATGAGCACTGTAATGCAAATGCAGGAGCCATTGTAAGTATTAAATCAGCAGTCCTGCTTGCATCTACATACTTGGAAACTTAGAGGTAAAATGACTTATCTAAAGTCACACATACGTATTTACAGGACCTGATTAAAGATCACTGAAAACTAGCAGACACCTTCCACCATCATCTGTGTCTGAACACGACTATGAGAAGAAAGTAACATTTCTCTTTTTAAAATAAACTATGAGACTGATTAAGAGATTACTCTCATCTCTTTGCATTCCTGCTCAAATCAATAAATTTACACATTCAAATTACATTTCAGTACTTTTGGAAGAAAGAGATAGTGTAAAGCATAGAAAAATCATCTCTCACCTTCTAGATCTTCCTTTTCAAAATGTGTTTTGAGAATGGAGCGAGTTCCACCCCTATCCACAACAGCTTCTTCATCATTTCTCTGCAAAAAACAAAAAAGGACAGGTAAGCTGCTTCTCATTTGGAAACTATGGGCAAGATTGTACAGTACTACAAAACAAAGATGCTTTTAATATTTAATTGTTGCCTCTTCCAATTAAGGAACTAAAAAGTTTTTAAGAATTTTATTTTCCTTATTATATTACCTATATATATTATATATAATATATTATATTTCCTTATTATTATATTCTTATGCATAAGTTTTTACTGAGGTATGATTACAGCTAACTTTGACATGAAGAACTTCTGTTAAAACCTGCAAGATGATGAGTAAGCACTGGTTACTGGGAACTAAAAAAACCATGAGTCAATAGGACAATGAAAGAGATGAGAGAAGACATGTCTGATCTAGGCAGCTTTATTCTTGTACTCCTGAAGAAAGGGGTTGCACATATATTTTTGTCTTTAGACCAGGATTCTGAGCTACATCCAGAATTCCCAAATTATAGCACTAACACTCCTTTCACTTTGGTAAAGCCAGAACATAATACTCAGTGAAAATATGATAAGAAATAAAACTAACACCATGAAAACAACTGGCTTCACTTGCTGATGAATTGCACAGCCCTTATTTTTCTTTATAAACACTAAGCTGAACTTACTATAAAGGTAGGTAGCACACACTAACAGCAGAAAACAGAAAAGCTGTTCTTCCTCAGGGACATCTATTTCATGTTTAATTTTCTCCCATAGTCATACGTGCATTTTAACTGTATCTTCTACTGCACTTTAAAGGCACTTATGTGATCAATTAGTGTATTGTTCTCAGGCTAGAAAAGCTACAAACATTGGTGATTTTGTCACTTCTGACATGCAAAGGTAAAAAAAAAAAAAAGCAACACATTTCCCTGAATATAGAAATCTTTTGGGAGTTCAGCAACAAGACACTAGATGCTGTGCTCAAGTATTTGCTTCACTATGAGTTTGACATCACCACTTGCGAAAAAATATAGCTGCTAAATGCAGCCTGTATTTCACAACATGATTTAGAGTGGTTTCCATTAAATTATTATGAAGAAAAAAAGGATGAATTATACAAAAGTATCAATTAATACATCATGAATATATATTTACTTGTCATTAGTCGAGGGGGTTTAGTAAGTGATATTAGAACTAGAACGGCTGAATTTCAATATATAAAATTGGTATCTTAATGGAAGCGTGAAGCAAGGGGATTTGAAAACCAGTGCTTGTGATAAATATATATCTATACATAGAATGCAACAGAATATAACAAGAAATTAAACTGTTTGAGCACCTCTCCTTAAAGAGCAGATGCCCCAGGCAAAACAATTCGCATCTACAGCTGGATATGGTGCATTCTGGATGTGAGTTTTTGTTTCAGGCTCCTCTCTATTTTAAAAACAGCTGTCATGCTGTAGCTATCTTACACAGAAAAATCCTATGAATGTGTCAGCACCAAGCATCTGGGCTGTTAAAGAAAGAAAGACCAAGCGTTACAATGTCTTTATTAGAGCTTTCCACAGACAATAGTATGTAACTAAATTGTGACAATAAGAGAAGGCCGTCTATTGAAACAGTTTTGTCTTTTAATAATTTATAATTAGTTAATAACCTATTAAGATGTACCACAGCAGGGCAACTTTGCACAAACCATTTGATCATCTTAGTAAAATGAATTTTAAAGCAGTTAGACATAACTGGGCATGCTTTTCATGCTGGCACAATGCCATGCACCTGGGTAAATGATCAGGCAGGATGTCAAAGGCCAAGTATTACAGCCATATCAGAATTAGTGCTATTCTAGCATAAGACATCGACATCAGTATTTTACTGATGCTTAAAAGGACTTCTGGAAGTGATATTAGGGGAAATTTATAATGGCGGAAATACTAAATCGCTGGACAGCTTAAAGCCTTTACAGATTATCTAAGAAAACTAAATACAAATTAATTCATTAATATTTATCAAAATATGCTCATACACTTTGACTTCTCCTTTCCCATGTGTTCAGTTTTCAGCTTCTGGCAATCTTTCTCTTCCCTGCCTCCTTTTCCTGTAATGTCACAGCAAGTCTCAGCCTTGTCTCATTCTCAGAAGTGGGTTTATTCCATTAATATTACAAGGAAAAACAGCTTAATTGGGAGTATCGTGTTGTTGCCAACTCACTTGTCAAACTCTGAGCAAAGTCCAATTAAACAGGCCTTGCACTGAACACACTGACTTCCCAGGGAGCACTATCAAAGCCACCTTGCATCTACCAGAACAAGAGTTACACTGCATTTACTCTAGAGGTAATTCCTGTGATTTCTGTACTGCTCCCTTGGAGGAGGGGAGAGGTGAGGGAAAGGTTCACTTGTAGTTTAGTGCAATTAAGTCTTAACCTCATTGGAAGATAAGCACTATTGCAATACAGTAAAAACAGCAGCATATCCGCTCTACTTTCCTCTGATGATTAGAGACTGGAAACCTAATTTCAGTTGATAATGCTTTGCTTTTTATTAGAATGTCAGGAAAACTACAGACTTATTATTTTTAAGTGCTGCAATAAATGAGTTTGACACTGAAAGTATAGGCAAGACCAACCATAAAACAGTCACGGAAAACAGAATTCATGCCAACCAGACTCCATACTAACATCCTCAAAACCATGAATCCACTACTGTTTTGCCCTTCGGTTTCAGCAGGATCAGAATAAGGCATGAAAACTAAATACTTTTCACTGCAATGCCAGATTTATGTCAGAATTCTACCGCTTCTTCCTTTCACCCCATTTGAAGATGATGAAGGTAAGAAGTTTTACACAGGACACAAATCTGCAAGGACTAGAGTATTCAAACCATACTGTCATATTGCAGCAGTCTGCAAACAAATGTGTGGACACACTGACCAGGTACAAGTCCTTGGAACTGTCCATAACTGCAATGAGTTGCTTGCTGAGTCCAGTGAACACTGTGGTCTACTGCTTAAAGCATGGGAGAGGGATCCAGGAAGTCCCCGAGCGCTAATCCTGGATCTGCCACTGACTTGCTGTGAGGCCTTGGGAAAGTCACTTAATCTCTGTGCCTCAGCTTCCCCATCTGTAAAATAGGGACAATAATACTTACTCATCTACCTTCCTCACCGGGCTGCTCTGTGCCATAATTAATATTCACACAGCATTTCAGAACTGTAAAGCACTACAGAAGTGCCAAGTCATTCAGTTTAAGAAAGTATTCCCATGTGAAGAAATAATAATGGGAAACAACAAATTCATAAAAAAAATTTAGGCATAAATTTATTTTTTTTACACAAAACAAATGCATATTAATACCTTCTAATCATTTTACGCTGCACATCTTTGACAAACTTTACATTGAGAATAAATATACTGGGCTCATTTTCTGTTGACCTAATTCAAGAGCAATGCTACAGGAGCCACTGGAATTACATTTCAGTGAAGCTATAATCACAGTGGAATAAACTTGTCATAAACAATCTAACATTTTACTCTCCTTTTCATTATATTTGTTAATATTTTATGGTTCTACACTGTCATCACACAATACTTATATATAAAATTTAGGCACAAAATTATTTCCCTAAAAGAATAAAATACCAGCAAACACACAACAGAAGAACTAATGCATCTGGGATAAAAGGGCAAGAAAAAGCCAAGGCTTTTACATGGAAATCACAAGCTCCTTAGAGACCAGGCCTCAGCAAGTCTACTCAGTTCATGATTTCACCTCTTACATTTTCCAAATGAATGCTGAAATGACGTTCACCATGCAGCAGCATCAGCTGCATATATTTCACAGGAAAAATCTATTTTAATGAAAGACACTTATAAATACAGTTCTATTTTTGTCTCTTCATACTAAAGTTTAAACAGAGTGGTGAGTACAGAAAAGCAGACAGTAGAGTCATCTTCTGCATCCTTCACAGTACAATCCCATGTTTAAATATTTCAGTACTTCACACTGAAATATGTATTTGGAGTTGAACAAAACAAAAAGAAATAAACCACCTTCAAAAACATTTGGCTTCTACTTTTTACTAGGCTGTCCTAAAGGAAGAAGGTCACCATGAGTCCTGGAGTATGAATTCTCAACCCTTAGATCAACAACCTGCTTACCAGAGTATAAAGTGAGGTTATAGCTTTTGCCAGGAATTTTAAATGTATTGGTTAGAAGGAACAAAAAGGCCCACTACTTAGAAACCAAAACCAAATGCCTCAAGTGCCCTTTCCACCAATGTATTGATAAAGCTCACTACACCAGCTATCCCAAAGCTACATAAATGACCTCCTAGAAAGCTTCTCAAAGTGACCCTCTTTAGCTATGATACAGCCGTAACTGCAACTCAACATGTTGCAAAGAGGTTGATACTTTACCTGCCACCTCCCAGAACTGTGCACTGCCCTTCCATCCCTCAGATAAATTTAACTAATGTACACTTTTAGAAAAGCTGAGAAGCATTCTTTTATGACAGATGTTTTGGTGTGTTTTTAGTTACACTCTTATAAACTGTCTGTGCTTTCATCACATTGGAGATGACTGAGTGGAAAGAAAAAGGAAATTAACTGCTTTCAAAGGTGGATCTGTACAAAGGCACATGACACAGGTTTTTAAATATGTATATGCTAACGTAGAAACATATACTTGTAGAACTTCAGTACATTTCCAGACGATGGAGTTAGGACATACTCCTCATGCTCTGGATGACAAGAAGGTGGATTAAAGTCCAGGTGACAATACATAAATTAGAAGTTATTTATACAGTTTTTATATGTATATACTAAAAGAGGGAAACCAATACCTTGTCCTAATAGACACTGTTCTGTATATTATAAAAGCAACCTGAATACTGGACAAACATTTACTGAAGATCATCTGTGCTGATCAGGGCAGTAAATGAAATAACAATATAACAATAAATATACATTAGGGAACAGGAAATTGTTAGGACAACAGGAAATATTTAAATAGTTGCAATGAGTATGTCTTGCTGTCTTCCCTTGGTAGGTACTCCGCTCCACTAGTATGATATTTTTTGATATATATTTTGAATAGACAAGTCAAAATGGACAACACAGAAATTTTCATTTTACATGGAAAACTACAAATTATTTCTTCTCTTGATCCTTCTTTTTATCTAATTTTCTTCATACTTGGTTTCTTTTATTTACTGTCCTGTATATGTTCAGTGTTTTCAATAAACTGGATGATTGCTTTCCTTTGAAATACAATGCAAAAACCAGCTACAAAGAGTATTAATAAACCAGAAAATTTTTTCACAGTTTTTAAGCCTTTAAATAAAATCATTTCTGTTTTTAATTACATTCTTAGTATTCCCACAGCATAAACCATAACAACATAACCAAAAAGAATCTTTTTTCAGCATCTTCCTTTCTGTAAAATATAACAGAGCAGAAGCCATTTTGATTTTTTATGCACTAGAAATTATGCATGACACACCTGCTGACTCGTACAGCAAATAATCATGGCATTAATTACTTCTCCCTATAAGCCACTTATTGATGATTAGACAACCTACATAATTCTCAAATGCCATCTGGAACTCAGGAATGGCTGTCAGCATAAAACATTAAATACTGCCTTCCTATAAACAATAGAAAGATGTAATACTGTGCTGATCTTGGCTGGGACAGAGTTAACTTTCTTTACAATGTCTGGTATGGGGCTGTGCTTTGGATTTGGACTGAACACAGGCTTGATAATATAGAGATGTTTTTGTTATTGCTGAGCAGGGCTTACACAGAGCCAAGGCTTTTTCTGCCTTTTGTACTGCCACACTGGCCAGAAAATCGGGGTTGCATGGGAGGTGACCCCAACTATCCACAGGGATATTGCAGACCATCGTGCTTCGTATACAAAGCCTGGAGGAAGAAGGAGGAAGGGGGGAATATTTGGAGTGACAGCATTTGTCTCCCCCGGTAACTGCACCCATGATGGGGCCCTGCACTCCTGGAGATGGCTGAACACCTGCCTGCCCATGGGAAGCAGAGAATTAATTCCTTGGTTTACTTTGCTTGTATGCGCAGCTTTTGCTTTCCCTATTAAACTGTCTTCATCTCAACCCACGAGTTTTAATGCTTTTACCATTCTGACTCTCTCCCCAGTGCCAAAAATGGGGGAATGAGCAAGTGGCTACATGGGGCTTGGTTGCTGGCTGTGTTTAAACCACAACAAATATATAGTTTAGTTATTTTATATTGCCAATAATTACATATACTTAAAAGATGGAACTCCAATATATTCATTTCAATGTATATGTATTATCATAAAGTTAGGGGTAAAAACCTTGGGTATTCACCTTTCATATGGACTATAATGAAATTCTAAACATTTATCCAGACACCACACACAACTGCCTTTTCAGTCTGAAGGTATTTCAGCATTACTGCTTTGTGTTGCATTCATTTTACAAACCCATTACAGAATATTTGTATTCTTAAGGTCATTTTGGTCAAGTTCAGCTTCACAACGCATAAAGATGACATTACTAAAGACAAAGAAAAGTGAGTTATTTGAACTCAGGGGCTGCCAAGTGCATATTGGAAATATCTTGCAAAGACAATTAACCTAAATGGCTAAAAAGGTATTGTATGTGGATGGATGCCTCCCTGTCGTAGGAGGCAAATCACTGGTGACTGCCATGTTCAGCCCTGTCCTTTAAACTGTCCTTGAGCAGATATGCTCACACAAAACTGATTTAATGAAAAATGTGCATACCCACAATTTAGTTGCTGCAATTCTTTTCTCTTTTTGAAGAGAAGCACTGGGGGAAAAAAAAAAAAAAAAAAACAAAACCATAACCTTTTTGAATATTATTCTGCTTAATTGCTTATATTACATATAAACATATTTAGCAATCTTCTGAGGTGTAAAATACAGTGAATTTTATCTTTCTGATGAAATATAATTGCTTTTTCATTCCACTAGCTATATTATATCATCCTTTTCCCCTCTATCCACCTATCAAGAAAGACCCATCAAAACACATTTATAATGCAATAAGGTCTGTTCTGTAAGGTCTGAAGAATTATTTTTCAAAGTGTCCCTTTAATGATACTGTTTTTGCAGTAATCACTACTAGTTAACATAAAGCACATATTCCTTTTGGTCAGCTCTCCTCCACATAGTTCAGGCTATGCAACAAAGTAAAAAGCAATTACTTTTCATTCCAGATTTGCATCTTCCCCAGGGCTCCATGTCATATGCATAAAAGCATCCTTCTGTGTCTTCTTTCTTTCTCTTTTCTCTTTTTATAGCAGAAGCCAAGATAATGTTTAGCATGACTCAATAATGAAATACCAAGTTCTGCAATGCTGCTAAAAAATTGCATTAATCAGCACTGGCTCCAAAGAACTGCTTTGCTACTGACCTGAGACTGGACACATCTTTAATAATACAATTTCTTTAACATATAAACATAGATAATCGTTGCAGACATTAACTCTAAGCACATACTACTGTTATCAATTTAATGAGACAAAATACAAGGAGAATATATACATATGAATAAAACAAAGCAGTTTTACAGAGAATTAAATACTCACTAATACTTGTAAATTTCTATGTTTATCTGCATTGAAGCATCCTGTGCTGGTCATATATCATTATGCACAATACAGCAGCTATGAACTGATGCATAAATGAATGCATAATCACCAAAATATTTCCTTAACATTTGATAAGGAATCCTCTATCTTAGAATGCCACTTTAAGTAGAAACAATACATTTCTTACATTTGCAAGGCAAACATGATAAGCTCTTTATCTATTCTCCATACACCTATCCAACTGAAGACAACATTTCTATTTAAATAAGATAAAACAGAATATTAAGGCAAAATACTAACTTAGCTTGTTACAATGGCTAGGTGCCCCACTTTCTTTGTCTAACAGGGCCAGTGGGGTTGCAGACAACGACACAGGACAGGACACAGGCAGACCAAACAACCAACCTTCCCACTTAATAGGCTTGGTAAACCTGTTAGAGCATTGGATGAACTAATTAGAGCAATAATGAAATAATGAATTGTTATATTCTTTCTGGATTCTGGTACCTGTTTTAAGCACCTGCAATTAATTGCAGCTGAGTTTACCATATTTTGTCTGCCTTTGACTAAAATTATCAGGACTGTTAAATGATGCGACCACCATACACTTAAGTTATTGTGTTCCTTTGAACATTTTCAGTTTTGTTCAGCCTCATAACTCTCCCTTTCCTTCTATCCTATCACATCCTACAGATTTGCAAGCTAATCTTTATTCAATTGCTAGTTGCAGCCAGACCCCTGAATAAATAAAAGACAGTATTCCTTACTGCTATGCAGATGTATAAGTAAGGTCATATCTGCATGACTGAGATTTTATTGCCTTTACTTCTTAGTAAAATACTTAGAAGTTATAGAGGTGAGAACAGCAGAGATGATTTTCTCCTCTTTGGTTATTATTTAAAAGTCTTATGTCATCCTAGTGCAGTTCCATCAGCAGAAACCCTCTTTTCTCATTTTGTAGCAATGGCTATGTCAACTTCTAGAGAGAAGTCCAATAGCAAGAACATGGATGTGAAGACTTTATCCAAAGCCCAAATGAGATTTACTTTTAGCTTGTCTGGGCTGTCTCTTGGCCCAGTGCCAGGTGAGGATAGATCCAGGATAACAGCATTATTTAGGTGTAGTTAGAAGTTAAACATGCAGAGTTTAGCCCACTATGCAATAGGATATTACCTGCTGGGCAGAAAATGGAAAAAAGGATCTTAATTGATAGTTTCTTAATCAGTAGTAAGATATGTTGGGTTTTAAGTTGGATACACTTCCCATTTCAAAGGATCTGCTTTCAGCCTCAGAAAAAATGACATGTTTTCAGATTTCTTTACCTCAAAACAGGGTCAGGGAGAAGAATCATAGACAAGTCTTCTTGAAGCAGATACTCATGTGGAAATAGCAAGTGCAAAAAAGAAAAAGTGTTACAACCAACTTAGTAGAACCTGTTTTAACAGCAGATACAACACCACAGAGAGAAGTTTTTCTCATCTTTTACAACCAGCCACAGAAATGATGTAGTACGGCGACTGCATCTTTTAGATGGAAATGTATGAAAATCATAGTTCAAAACACCTTTTTTTGACATTGCAACCCAACATAACTAATAATAAATTAAATCCCTCTCTCAGAAACACTGATATAATGTTCAGCGATTCTTCTGCTTCTCAGACAATTTTGAATTGTATTTGACAAACACTTTCTACAAGCACAATACAAGGATTAATCAAGGCAGCAGGAAGGAGTCTCATGCTAAGCTTCCAGATCAGTTTGCCAACACTAGAAATATTGTTGCTCTTCTAGAAATGGAAGGTAGCCTGACTGAACCAAGTGTAACTGAAGTGTTAAAAAATAGTATTGCCTTTTAGTCATCCATTTTCAGGAAAAATTAACATTGAATTCCATACAATTTTCTGTTACAAGCCCAAAGATTAAATTGGACTCCTTGTCGTCCTTCAGAGTCGCCATCTATATGATCTATTATCCTCCATAAGAGAAAACAAGATTGTGTTTAGTTTGTTTGGGTTTTTTTAAAACTGAAACTTGTAAATAACTTCCTCGAAGACAAATGACAGGCCCTTCTTGAGGGTATAAAGCATAAATTCAAATGTAGGGTTTAGTCTGAAGAGTTCCCACACCATCTATATTTTCAGGGAGTAACTTCAGCAGAAAATCCAGAACTGATTACTCAGTATTTCTCCTCTCCAAAGATTTAGGTTGGTCTATGTGATTCTGTTGTCATGGTTGAATTTTTTATCAATGCAACTGTAACTGATGTGGCTGAAAAACACAGATTTGTATCACCCAGAAATGTTCTGCTGCATGCAAATGAACAGCTGCTGTAATGGAAATGAAGAGACCTTTTGCACTGTCTATACAGTCAGAGCATCAGAAAAGAAAAACTCTTCATCTCACAATTAGACAATGACATTCTGATTATCATTGCTCTCACTCTTCATCTGTCTCAGGTCATCAGTAAGCCATGGTGATCAGGGTGAGTAATGCTAGAGAAAACAGATAGGAGCCAATCTGTTCACAGAGAAGATAAAAAAATAATTAAATCCTCCAAGACACTTATAATATAACCTACTACCTGGAAGTTCAGGTAGTCTAGTTAGTTCACACAGGCATTAAGAAAAGCAGTAAAAAATGCAGAAGCAGCGGGGGCGGGGGGGGCGGGAAGGAAAAGCAGAAGAGAAATAAGTGAGATAAAGAAATTGATAATATAATCTGAGAAATAACAGGGCAAATAAACAGATTTCAGATGCCAAGCTTGAAGTCACTCGTGTATCACTCCTGCCCAGGCAATGAAACACTGCACTGGGAGGAAAATTTTTGTATTGAAGACTCACTCAAAATACATTGGAAAAATGATCATGACAGTGGATTAGATAACAAGGGATTTGTATAGTTTAAAACTTTACACAGCACAAACAGAAGACACATATTCAGGAGTCTGTGCTGCCAAAGAATCAAATAGTAGTTCAACTGGTAGGTAGTTCTACCTCTCAGAGATCTAAGAATTAGACTTGTACAAATTGCTGATCTGCTGTAATCTGGAAGCTTTACAATCATCATTTCCATAACCTTGTTGTTCTAGACTAGTCAAGGTACTTGAAAATAAAAACAAGTTAAAAATTAGAAACAGCTGATAAGACTTTAACAGCGTTTTTAATATTAAAATTACAGAACATAGTTTTTGGAAAGGAAAAGGGACAAGTATTACTATAGAGTAGAAAATAAATGTGAACATGACATTTCATGTTTCATAACTGGTTCTATTTGAAAGTGTTTTATTGTTAGAACATATTGCTATTATTTTCATTGACAAGTTTCTCACAATGCCCCTAAATTGCAAATGTAGAGAACAGCAAGGGAGTACATGACATATATCAGACACATCTTTCAAATATTAATCTAAATGTCTCCAGTGTTCAGTCTTTTAGGAAAATGGTAGAACTTACTAGATATCATGTTTTACTGGCACATCACAGGTAATGCCATTTTTGAATTATGTATCATTACTTGTATCTCACTATACTGCTCTAAAGTGAAAAGAATTACAAGCACAACGACAACAAACAATATCCAACAGATGCCCTTCATACCCTTCCTTGCCGAGACAATACCATCTCCTTTTATTAAAGAATGGATTGCTTTAAAGAAGAAAATGCTTATAATTAAAACGTTATGCCACAAGCTACTTGGATTAGTCTTTCATTTATTACAAGTTTGTACCAGGCTTATCATAGAATTTAGGTTTATCAAGTCCAACCTTCGACTTAATACCACCATGCCCGCTACACTATATCATGATGTTCTTGAATACCCACTCATTTTTTGAACATCCATCCCTTGAACACTTCCAAGGATGGTGACTCCACCACTTCCCTGAGGAGTTTGTTTCAATGTTTAACCTCTCTTTCAGGTTTATTGCAACAGGCTCCTCCTCTTCTGGCACAATCTCAATGCAGGTACTAAACAAATAATAATAATCTGCTGATATGTACTTATTCCTACATGCATCCTTCCTCATGCCTGCAAAGTCTGCCTACCTTTTCTTTGACTAGTAGTGCTATAAAACATGTATGTACATGTGCAGAAAGAAAAAGTATTTTGACATACATTCTGTAAATATATGCACAATGAGCTATTCAAATAAATTATTGATTTATAACTATTTCAGTAGTCACATAATTTAAAGGACACACAGTAAATAGCCTTGGGTTAAGAATACCTGGCAACCTAAGTATAATAAGATGAACACAACCAGCACATCTGCCCAGTTATTAACAGGTTATACATAACCTCATAGACTACAGAAAGAGTTTTGTGAAGGAGCTTCAAAGATTGGCCATTGTGACACAAAGTGCACTAATGACTGGAAGATGAATAGCAGTTGGAAAATCAGAGCTGATACTGCCAGTAGAACAAACACAAAATTCAACCTTGTGCTAGAATCTCTCTCTTGGAGGGAAAGAAGGCAAGCTGTAAAGCTTTTAAAAGAAACACTAGAAGTTTTTATTTGAGAAGATGAGTAAATAGACCTTAAATAGCAAGTGATTTACCAGAGTGGTAAGCAAAGATGATATTAACACCAGTAATCAAGTGAAGCAAAGCTGTAAGTATTAACGTCAGACAGGCAGATGAGATCATAATAGTCATGGTGCTGAGGTGAGCAAGACTTCAATCTGATTTATGGCTACAGGAACAAACAGGAACTGTCAGATCCCAGAGCCACACAGAGCAAGAAGAATGTATCAGAAAATAAAAAAAAACTAAAGAATTGTTTCTGACATGATTATAGTCAGGAGACCACTGAAGACTAAGCAAATCTTCTGAGCTAGGCAGAGTTTAACTGGAGTGGGGGAAGACCACTAAAAAGAAAGCGGCACCTTCATAAAGGTCATGCTTATGGCTACATTATCTGAAGAAGGGTGTGGAGGAGGATGTAAAAAGCTGAGGATGGATTCCTGAGAGATCTAAACACACACTTATATACAGAAAGAGGAGGGGGAGAGGAGACCCAACAAGTAAGAAACTGAGTCCAAAAAGAGAAACAATCAACAAGGACAAAATAACAAATGCCTAAGAACAACAAAATTTAGTGAAGATTATAACATAGCGTCACAAAGAGATGACAGATGGAGTGGAGGAGAATAGAGGACTAGCCTGGAATTTCTCCAGGAAGAAGTCAAATGGAACATTAGTGAGATAAATTTCAGTGTAAAAGACAGAAACTAGAATTGAGCAGTTCTAGAAAGGCACTAGAAGACAAGAAATTATGACAAGTGTACAAAGCATACTAAGGGAGAGAGGGGCAGGAGATGAAGGAGGTCAAGGGATAGGACATTAATCTGGTAAATACAAACTTCTGAAGTTGAGGGTAGGCTTGTGTTGTTGGGGATTTTTTAATGTGAAGAGATTCGGGCATATTCGTTGTGTATGGGAAGGAATTCAAGGAGAGAAACATCAATTAAATAAAAAAATTTAAATAACAACAAAAAAAGAAGATCAGACAGTGGATAGGGACCGAAAAATGTTGATTGGAACAGGTTCAAAGACTACAAAACAAAAAGTCTGTTTCAGTAAACAAGGAGGAAGCTTGAATTTTGACCTTGGTTACTTTTAAGTTCACATGGAGAGAGGGTGGAATAGATAAGCTGAATGGAGGCCTATATGACTAATAAAAAAACAGAACAGGCAAAACTGCAAGCAAAAATACTCATAACAGATGACAGAAATCCCAGAGATTAAGAAATACAGAGAGTCAGCAGAATCAAAAGATTTTCACCAGAGATAGCAGTATCTCCAAGGCATTGCAGATGACATTAGGAACAGAGAAAATGGATACTGGGAGTCAGCCAGGACCATGAATTGTCAGAAGGGTTTGGAACTGTATAGAGCTTAATATATAGAGCTTAAAGGGAACTGATAAGCTGATAGAGGAAAGTAGAAAGGAATAAAGGAAGTAAGAGCAGAAAAAAAGTCCCCAAGACCAACAAAATAGAAGTTTTACAAAGTCCCATTCCTGGAGAGAGAGAGAGAGAGAGAGAACAAAAATGTTTAAAAAGTTCAAATAGTTACCACAGAAAAGGAACTTGGATAACACAGCACATAGAGAGACCCATTCAATTGTGTAGCTGATTTGGCATGTGATATACAGTTCAAATTAGAAACAGCACCAGGGCAACTACAGAGTTGGATGGTTATCCATATGGAAACTGAAAGGTGAGAAGTTATGAATGGAAGAAAGTTGCAAGTCAGTCAGACAGAGAGATGGGAATACGTAGAGTTGTGTGCATGCAGACCATAACAACATTAGAAAGACAGGCAGAAGGAAATTCTTTTGTTAAATAAATAAATAAATAAATTGGAGCAGGAAGAACACAGAACATCAGCACAGAAGTACCAAATTCTGTGACCCAAATTCAAAATAGATATTGTTGGAGGTAACAGGCTCCACAGAAAGTACCAGAGATGAGGCAGCATTAATAAACATGGGAACAAAGCTCTGTGGGCTGGAGGGAAGAGCAGAAGGTAAAAAGACAACTGCTATTTGAGACCAGTAACAGTGCAGAAACATCAAGAAAATAAAAGAAAGACCAAATAACGGAGATGAGTTTTGCATCTGAAGGAAAAAAGGAAGTGAGAGGAATGACATAAGCTGAACCAGAGGCAGATGTAATTTAAGAGAAGGAAAGAATATTACACCAAAGTGTAATCCAGACATAGGCTGATATAAGAACATGGAAAGCACCAGAAAACACAGAGATAAAGAAGCACCAATAAAGCAATCAAAAATCATAAGAGATTCATATATCCTGAAACTTCTGTTATCTGAAGTTGTTAGACATATACTCTCCCTGACATATATTAGTTGTTTTAACAAACTACATTGATAAGGATGATTTGGTCTGACATAGTTATACTAGGAAAGATTTAATCCCCTGAAGCTTATACTGCATGCCAAGTCCATATAAGCTGTACTGGTCGAGGTATTTTATACTTGTACACTCTCTAACTACACTAAAGTTCACGCCAACATACACTAATAAATCTTTTGTAATGTAGAACTAGAGTAATCTGAGCCCTATTCTCCCAGGAATTTTTAATCACATTTATGGATCATTTGCCAGAATAGCATACTGATTGCTTAATTCTTCTCAAGATACAGTACACAAGGGAGTAAATAACATCAGTGGTCAAGTGTTCTTATGCGTGCTTGGATAAAGATGCCTGGGTTCTTGCAGAGGAGTGATACAGGTTTTTTTAAGGAGCCTGATTTGTTATTTTAAGCTTACTTATTCTTTTCCATGCCCAACATCACATACTAGTACGTGTGATATTTAACTTTACCAACAATTATTTTCAAGTAGATTTCTGAAGGCAAAGGACGGTAAACAGAATGAGGCCAGCTAATGTACTTTAAACCAGACATATCCCTTAACCAATTTACTTTATAGGATCCCTGCTGCCCAGCTCTGTACAGAAGCAAGTGCTAAAGTGTCCAAAGCCAAAGGGTCTGAATTTTGTTTGCTATGACTTAAATAAACACAATAAGAGATTCATCAGTTCACCTGGAAGAGAAAGGTGCTATTCTTTACATTTCTCTATTAAATTAGAGATCTACAGGTGTGTACAGTGTGGCCAAGCAAATACAGGAAAATTAAAAGGAAATTAAACTAGAAATTGATAATGACACTTTTATGAACATAAAAGGAGGCCCATGAGGGAAATAAAGTCTGAGCAATTACCAGCGAAATTTGTTTATAGCTGATGATACAGACGTTGCTTAAAACATATATTTAATCCTTGTCTCTGCAATTGCAAATGATAATAAAAAGGAAACAGTCTAGCAGTTCTAATCTGTTGAAGCAGGCAAGAAAAGGAGTCAGAGAATGTCTCACTTCTGCACCAAGGTTGCTGTTACTTTAGATGTTCAGGACACAAGGCAGAGCTAGTAACTACTTTTGACAGCACAAATTACATCTTTCACTGACTTCCACAGCAAATATGCATGTTTGCATTAGAAGTTAGATGGCTGAGAAATTTTAGCACATCTTTACTCTACAAAATAGAAAACCACTCAGGAAAGAGGAGGAGGAGAGCAGAAGGCAGACTGGGCAATAACCAAGCCCAATGAGTCACTGCAAGACTCACTAGCAGCAATGAGAAATTCACTCATGACTACATGCAGAAGGACTGGTGACAGTACACTGAGATCTAGCAGAGGATCAAGTCTGCCCAAGGCAACAAGGCGACCACATTCCCAGAGAAAGAGGTCTTCACTTCCTTCTGGAACAAAAGAATGCCAACACAGCTCTTCATTGTCATGTGGTTCACATTTCATATGTTAGGTAATCTTTACCGGCAATATCCAGCCACTGCCACTAAATCCTATGCCCTGGTAATCTAAGATGTGGTATATTTGCCATGTATTAGCACAACTACCATAATGGATATTCTAAAGACAAGATCAAGTCACAGTTATCAGTACTCACAGCTAGGCCTATACTTGTCATGTGCAATCCAAGCACCTAGGAATAATCTTCAGCAACACACACAACACAGTAAAAAATCACTGTATTACTGTCACTGTTATTAAACTATCATTTTGTATTTTTCATCGGTACTAGATGTTTCTATTGATCATTCAATGTACTCCATTAAAAATGTTATGTGGCAGGCAACATTGAGGCAACAGCAATCAACCGCAACTTTTTTATATACTAACAGTGGTCTAAACTTAAATTTCAGGTTGTGATGTGCACAATCACTGTTTAGGGCGCACATACATGCATGAAATCTAGAATTCTATATGTACCAAAATTTATTCCTGAAACAGAACTAGACAAGTTAGAGAAACAATGGGAAGGAAAAACGGGAAGGAGAAGTCTGATTGTTATTTTCCAAGTTTAAAGTATTTCAGATAACCTTAGCAGGAAGATAGGAACTAAACACTTAAATATCTTTTTAAAAATTAACTAAAGTGTGACATCAGCTGGTATAACTGACCTGCATGGCTAACTCTCAAACAGAAACCATCTTAGTTTAACTCATCCCCTCACCTTATAAGCTTGACATCAAGTCTCCACCATGCCAATTCCTGTCTCCAAACAGACTCCACACCTGAATGGATTTGCTCAACTGTAGCTCCCCTTACTAATGCAAGGACAAGGTATTTCTCAATTGTTCCACTTGGCAGGATTCAGACAAATGTGACACTGCCTTTCCTGGAAAATTTTAATCACAGGATTGGGATATAAAACTGATACTGCTTTTGTTAGAATACTTTTAATTGCGTTAAATGTGGATACAAACCATATGGGTATGATTTCTTGCACGTATTTTAATGACTCTGCGTGCCTGCATAAAATCTTTAATAAAGAGAATTTAAACAGTGAACTCATTATGCCATCAGAAGAGAAACGGATGGATTATAAATCACTGAAGGATCCTATATACATTTTTGTTTCATTTAAGCAGCCTGGGAGAAAAGAGGAAAGCTATTGTAAAAATGAGCAAATTTTTACAATACCTCAACACTCCCTTATGTTGCCTAATGCCTGTTTTACATTTTCAATTCAATGCACCAAGTTGAATATTTTTTATCACTTGATCATTGCTGCATTACTTGAGAACATTTGAGAGTTCTGAGCATGCTCTGAATTTCCACTAGAAATTAACAAATCACTTTTCACAAGTTGACTAAAAACACAACCCTTGAATCCCTGGAGTTCTTGTTCCATTTAGTTTACTCTTTTTTCAATTTATTTATATCATACCAGATGACTTCCTTTTATTCAGTTACTGTAAAATTTGCTTAGCTCAAAATATTATCTAACCTTTCCCTTTAGGATTTATGCTCTGCTTATATCAGTCGGTATTGGGGGATGTATATTCCATATAAGATATTTCAAAACAACATGAGGTTTCATCTCTAAAACAACTTCTACGAATTAAGTAAAGCTTTTTTCAAAGCTTTTCTTCTCCATAAGATTACCAACAAATATTAGTATTCATAATTTTCTGTACATGCAGTCCTCATTTTTCAAGGATTCCTGACAAAATTTTTCCATAAATAACTGAGTGGTTAACTGACAATACAAATTTCCTTACCAGATAACGTGATTCTGCCCCTCTACTCAGCCCTGTTGTAACATAACTGGAGAGCTGTGTCCAGTTCTGGATTCTCTTCTTACATGAGTGACACTGACACACCAGACTAAGCCCAATAAAGCATAACTAAGGTACCAGAAGGAGAGGCTGAGGGTGCTGGGACTGTTCTAGCCTGGAAAAGAGAAGGCTCAGAGGTGTCTTACAGAACATACAACTACTTCACTGGGGACAACGTAGAGAAGGCTTAGCCAGACTCTTCTTAGTGGTTTCCAGTCACAGGGCAAGACCAAATGGGCACAAATTAAAATATGAGAAGTATCACTTAATGTAAGAAAAAACTTAGTCCCCTTAATAAAAATGGCTGTATTTCCTCACCTTATTATCAGGCACATCTTGTAATCTCTTGCTCGTATATACATTGCTTAAATGATTCAGGAAAGTGGCTTTAGGGTCCCACGGAAATCAGTATGGCACAATGAAAAGCAGGATGTAGTTTACTCTGCGGTTTATATTGATTCTACTAATGAAGCAATCTATTGGAATTTACCTGAATTATGGTTCAGCTTCTACTTAAAGACATTATAATGACAGCAAAGCCACTGACCACAATAGTGTAACAGCACTCATGTTAATGGGTTTTTTTAATTAATAATATTTATTGAAAAGTTAAGTAAAGCAACATAAATATGGCTTGCAAAGAAACAACATGAACAAGTCATAATATTTATGAGGCTCATTACAGGCTGGTGGGGTGAAAAGAGAATGATGCAGGGAGAGAGAGAATGAATCACAGCTGAGATTGTTTCTTCTCTCAAAAAGAGTATTTTAAGTAATGCATAATCATTCTCTTTTACTGCATTAATACCATCGACTTCGCTACTACTTCCTCTTTGGTGGTTCCACCTCTACAGGAGTTGATTTGGGCTAATTATGACTCTATTCTAATTTTTTTTAACAGATTACTGTGGCATTATTGTTGTGATTTGTTCATATTTTCATACTGCATCTTGGCAAAACTCCTTTAAATAATCTTCATTCAGAATGATTGCATGGTGATATTCTTGGAACACCAAATAGAGTGGAACACTGTTGGAATTACGTATTTTGTGACCGTGCAGTTAGCTGTTACATATTTATGCTGTTACTTCATGTTTTAAACCTTTCTGGCATGCTTATACTAAGCCTTCCCTAATTCTAGTCATTAGGTCCACTGACTTGGTACACGAATTAAAGTACTAAACAGGAAGAATTTGGCCAAAGAGGCTCATCTCTTAGGAAGGAGACTAATGTAGGACAAAAAGTCTTGAATTTCTTTCACTCACTCTGAAAGTACTTTTTCTGCCAGTGTTGTTTTCCATTTGCTAATGTCTGGTCATGATCTCCCATTTGTCCTAGTGTTGCCATTTCCTTAAAAACTGGCACTATAACCTACAAAAAAAGGTCAGTAGTGTGGAGTCAGAATGGCAAACAGTAACAAGTAAAAGCACTACCCAACTATGTATGTGCATGAGTGTGAGCATTCATGATTAGAATTGGTAAATGACACAAGTATTTGGCTTCTTGCTCGACTTGTTAGTTAACACTGTTCCTAAAACAGTGTTTCTTTATAAGATCTTTATCACAGAGCTCTGTAAATAGCAATGTTTAAATATAGGGAAACACATACTCATGGATGTGTATTCGTTGCGCTCAGTCAAGGGAAAAGAATTCTTTAGTTAGAGAGATCCTTCCTTACACAGCATTCTTTAAATACTGACAGTAGCAATCAACTTGAAGAGGGATGATACAGTTTTAAAGAAGGCACAAAAAAGTCTTCCCGTTAAGTTGATACTAACACACTGCCACTGCATTCAATGGCTCCAAACTTGTACAATATGTCCAAGTATCTGTGGATACCTTTTAAACCTGTCTTTTTGGGGGGGTGAGAGGTGAGTGTTAAACAAGGAAAATAGTTTGTAGTTTTACATTTTCAGGTCACTTCGGTCCAATTCTTTGCTCTCATGTGTCTATCTTGCTGCAATTTCTTTTCTTACAAAAGAACTTCACTCCCTTAATACATTCTTTGGGGTATTACTCTCTAGTCCATCCAAATGAACATGGGCCTATAATACGACTATGTTCTTTAAAGGAAAAACACATTCAAACTCACTGGAAATAGTCAGTAATAGTGTTGTTTCAAAATGGAATGACCTAAACACAAACCTCCTCAAGCAAGCATTTTTCACCAATTCATTTTCCTCTGTAGATGCAGTTTCTATCATCAACAGGCTGCAATGGATGTCTACTACACTACTGGAGATTATTATCAATGATACATTTCAAAGCCATCCCCAGAATGCAGATTGCAGAACTGAAATAAATTATGAAACAGAGTCCAGGATAAGCACAACCTACTGCTGTAGCTTCCTAATGCAAAATTCCACAGAGATCTAATTATTTTAAATGAAGAAAGAGGGAACAACTTCAAAATACAGCTAAGTCAAGATTTTAAATTGAATAAGGAAAACAAGCTGGGGGGAGGGATGGTCCTATTAAAAGGTCCAGAAATACCCTGCAAAGCACCAAAATACCATGAAACCAATACTTTCAGGAATTTAATTCCAATGCCAAGAAATAGAATGTACTCACTGTGACTAAGACATTAAAATGCTGAAAATAAATTCTAACAGATTAAAAGGATCTTGTAGCAAGTGAAAGGTATAGTTAAATCATTCCAAACTTAATCAAGCTTAAGAGCAGGGCAGTCTTTACCCATTATTAATAAGAATGTAAGATGGATAAAGTAGACTGGGAAACCGTAAATTATGGCCAGTACAAGTAATACAACATTTTCTACAAATATGTTTTCAATTAAAATTAAAAGCTATTTTTACTGAAGAAATTTTCTGCACATTCTTGATTTTCATCTTCTGTGGTCTCCACACTCAAATGGTTCCAGCAAAATGTTATTAAATGGGGATAAAACCAGATATAGTTCTAGATGCAAAATCAAATCCATGATTACATGTTTATATTTCTAGGTGGATATATGAAAATATTTTCAAATCTTGATCTCTAATCCTGTGCTTTGGGGTTAGAAAATATCACTCACCCCTGACAATCTGCTGTCCAGTTACATGTGAAAATTGTTGTTCCATAAGGGTAAAGCAAGTGACAGAAAAATTGCACACTACTTTCAGGCTTCAGCTGAGCTTTTAAAACACATGGCCAAACATGTTGCCATGGAAATGTTCTGCAAATACATGTAGAATTTCTTAAGATGGAGCTGAATATCTTTTTTTTACAATAAATTCTCCTACAATTTCAAATAGAATTGTTCTATAATGTATTCAAGGGAATACATTAGCAACTACCTAATGTTGGTAGCACCTAAAGTGGCAACAGTATCTCCAGATCCATTTTGTGTTCTATACATGAAATTAGGCCACTACCTTCCTATGTAAAATACCCATATACGTGTTTTCTTTTATGCACTCTGACTTTCCTATCCATCACCACAATATATTAGCAGATCCACAAGTATTAGCCTTGCAATAAAGTTGGCAACAGTTAAAAACAAAAAGGATGAGACGTGCTTCAGTAAAATGAATTTGGGTTTAAACAACATTCTAAATTTTTAAGCTATTAATCTTCTCTTTTACAACCCATTAGTATTAGTATGCGTCACTGAGTGTAATAATTAAAAAGAGGAGAGCTATCTTGCCAAAGTTGCACTGTTATGTTCAGTGAGCTATTTTTAAAACTGATTTGAAATGAAGCAAAAAGAAAAAATCTACTGCTGCAAAATGAAGCAAGATCTGTGCCTGCAGAATAGCTCAGTCCTGTTACACAATGTGATACGTTGTTTTAAATAACCTGCTACTGTAGGTAAACACTTGCCTTATACTCCATTTCATACAATAAACAAACACATTCACAATAGCTTTTGTGTGTCATGTAAAGATAAAGCAAATTCAAAATGGAATACGATCTTGTCCTTTCACTTTACAGCAAAGGTATAACCTCTTAACATGAATCAGTTAAAAGAAAACATATTCAGAATAAAAACAGGTTGAAAATATATATGGTATAAATTCACATTGTTCAAATAGGAATTAACAGCACATTAGAATTCCAAGATATACATTGCTCTGCTTATGTAAACAGCCTACCCTATAAATCCTGTAGCAAATCCAACATGAAGCAATTACACAGACAAAGAGATTGCAAATGACCTAAAACTGTAAAACAAACCCTGTGTTACAAATATTAGTATAAACTATGTGGTCATACCTGATGACTTAGGGACTGTAACGTCTCACCGGTTCCAAGCTGCATGACCTTTCTATTTCCAGAGACCCCCAAAAATTGCATTTCCTGTCTTACAAAAGTACATCACAGACCCATCTATCTTTCAAAATCTTCTGGGCTAGTGAAGAAAGCATTAACAGCCATTCTGTCCATCAGTAAGTGCTGGAGTCATTACCCTCAAGATATCAGATCTTAAATATAGTTTCCTCCGTGCGATTACAGACATCCAGTAGTCAAGGAGGCTGACACAGCTATATCACTGATGCTGCTAATGCCATCTGAAAACAGTAAGCTTACTGCTTAAAGCAATCCTGCATCATCCAAACAGAACAAGCCACATCCTTCAACTCCTCACTTGCGTTTTTTATAAAACCTAGTACTGCCATTATAGATTTTGTTTTCGTCTGTGGTCAGCTAAAGGAGAAATTAGATATTATGCAACCAGCTTCGCATTAACAAAAGAAAAAACGGCAGATGAAGTGACATATCGAGGTTATCAAATTTTGCTTGCATGACCACTCCTCAGCAAGCACTGTCACCATTCAGAAGAAGCATCACAATCTGATTCAAAGGAAAATCAACAGAAACAAATTATAAACAATTCACAAGCAGCAAGGTATTTTAATACCTCTGTGGTACTGAAACAGCTATTTTATGCAGTCTTATGAGTCCTAGTCCCTATTAAATTAAAAACATTGCTTGCCTAAGTATTTTTAGTGTTTATTTTCAATAAATTGCATGATAACTGCATTGTTTCCATTACTCCCTGCTAGCAGCCAGAAAACAGCATGACTTGAAAATGTGCCAGTATGATGACAGCAAAAATGTGGTTTGATATCAAACAAAACAATCATGCATGGATTTTTTCTGATATGAGAGACCTTTCAAGCTAACAAATGCACAGTATACTCCTTAATAATATTTAAATTAAGACCAAAAAATAATTTAAAAAATAAAATTTTTTATTAAAACATATGTATGATAAAACTGAAAATTATTATTATAAATCATTACTTATATTTACTGTTGCTAGTATTATGGCAACAAACTTATGCCAACAAAACAATCACTTCACAGAACTAAGATGAAACAGTGCCACCAAACTGGTAGAAGTCATCATTTAGTAATTCCTCCAAATTCCAGACCCACAGAAAAATTACTTATGTTCACACAGCGAAAATGTTGAAATCCATATCCTTAAACACACAGGAACTTTCCCTCAACACATATTGATGTACCTTGCTACCGATCGAATTTTACTGATGGGTAAAACCTGGAGGAAAAAACTCTTCCCTAATTTAACTTCAGCTTGCTGCAAATGTTATTCAAATGAATTTGGATATCCTTCTTTACTTTGAAATATACACAGAAGCTGAAAGCAGAAGGAAATTATTCTAAATTTATTCACCCAGATCCTATCCTGTTAGTTTAACATTATTATTATTACACAGTTGTAGTAACTGCCCCTTTGTATAACTGAAGAGTTAATCAAATTTAGATTATAGTCATTCACATTATGGAACGGCAAAAGCAAACTGGTCTCATCCATGAATACCACATATTTCCCTTTAGAAGAAGAAACTACCTGCTACTAGTTTTTAACTGAGCTCACTTTATACAGTGTGCAGCTGGCTCAACATAAGGATGCTACATCTACAGGGAAAGGGAACTCTGTCAGCCACACATTGGCACAGGGTCTGCAGCGAATGTCCGGCAGCAGAGCTAGTCAGTGAAGTCTAGGAGGCTTTAAAGTGCAGCAGAGAACTAGATCAGGCCTAACCTGGTGCTGCTTTTTATATTCTCCAAGAGATTTAATCCCGATGTCCAACAACATGACAATGTCTTTTTACAGCTGCTGACAGTGGCAGTCAGGGAGCCACTTCTGAACATTTTGAATGTTTTTGAAAGCTGCCACTTTTGAACTAGCCCCTGATTAACTCATTAATTCACTTTCAACCTAGAAACTATAGCTGAATCTATGTGCACAAATATAAACACATACGCAGAAGGAGACAAAAGGCCCTTCAAAAATCAAAGTAGAGCGATGTAGCAGTAAATGAAGGACAAAATAGCATTCCCCACATCAGTATGGAATATGAGTATCTCCAAAGGTAATATTTTTATTTCCAAAGGTAATTTACAAAAGTAATAATAATACAGCAGGGCTAAATGCTTACTTACTCCTATGCAAATATTCAGTTTTGCAATACATTCTCATCAGTAGCTACTTACAAAGGAAGTAAGGGAACACAATCTCGCATCTCTAAGCTGCTGGCAACCACTTCCAAGTCCCCCAAAGCCACCAAGTTAGGATATGAAGGCCAGTAAGATGATAAGAAGTGATATCAAAAATGTATGTTGCCAAGCCACCTTTCATAAATACCATGTAGGTTCTCCCTGTGCAAATCTTATACTACATGATGATCTCAAAGAGTGAAAAACCCAAAGCTAGGAACTATAATCACAGCTGTCAGAAACATCACTGAAGAGTTTCTGCTCACAAAGAGTACTTCATCTCTCCTCCAGCTGGACATTTGAGGAATTCAAGAACTAGCAAAAGACAAGGCAGAAGACTATTGTCCTCACTAGGTTAAGATCTCGGTACAAATTGTAAATGCACTGAGAAATATACTATTGTGCATATTATCCCAGCTAGGAATACTTTCACTGAAGTTAATCCATGTTTTTCCTCATGTCAATACAATTACTATTTTGCAGAAGTGAAAACTTTAACATTTTATTAGCAATGTGAAAACAGAGAGAGGGTGTAAATACAGTACCATTTATAAAGTATAGATATTTATTCTGAGATGTTAAAGGAAAAATCTGGTAGCCCGTTCCCTTTAGAGTATCAACAATTATCACTTTATGCCATACAAAAGCTTTACTCACTACAGTTTGCTTTTATTTCATTTTTCTTCATAGGAAAAAAAATTAAGAATAAAAGAAGATAAAAGCAAATTCAGAGTTCCTGTGAATTATGCAAGGTGAAATAATGGTCACTTTGAATCTATCACAAATCAGCTTCATATCAAATAGAACTGACCCAAGCAGTGACAAAGCAAACACTTGACATTCTATCACTCAGCTTTTTAAATTACAGTCATGTTTGCTAGTACTAATGACCAGCAAAGAGAACATTTGAGATTAGTGCAAGGTATTATGGACTGTAAAAGTAAGGTGAGATTATGCAGTTTTGTACCAAAAGAGATGGAAGAATACTAATGCATATTCCTCAGCAGCATTTGGGGAGATCAGTTTTACCATATATTTGTTTATAAATGACCAGAGCATAAGTAGTATAAATTATAGCCAAAAAATCAGTCTGGGTTTGTTTAAAAATTTCTGATATTGGAAAACACTGCTAATATATGAGGAATGGAACATTACCAGGAAGACACGAATTACCTGTAGGACCACAAAAATAAAACTGAGCTAAAATATAATAATGCAAAATGCAAATATGTGAACTCATAGATTATTAAGTTTCTTTTGAAAATTGAGAGGTCAGCAGTTGAAAGTTACAGTGAATGAAACTGGAGACAAAGCTGATCACAAAGGAACTATGAGCTACCAACCTGATGTCCCTATGGAAACAAAATGAAATTTTAAAATTATCAGGTAATATATTCCTAGTACATCAACATTAATGCAATAATAAACTCCATTAAAATTGTATTGTTCTTGGTTCTGATCATCTATTGTCTAAAAAAGGAATTGAAACTGGAAGAGAAGAAATATTCTACAATGGTGAGGGAAATTTTGAGAAGAAACTGAAAACCATTACCTTTCTTAAGCTTAATAAACAAAAGACTAAGGGAGATCTTTGTAGATGTGTCAAGAAAGAAGTGTCAAGTAAAAAGAAAATACACCCAAGTACAAATTTGGAACAAGCACAAATCCATACTAAGTTATCAATAATTTGAGGGGAATTAACTATCAGGGGTTGAAACCCTGCAAGAGCAGGAAATCAAAATCAAAACCCAGAAGTGTATCTTGCACTCCTCTGTTTCTACAAGACATGAAAACAGTGACAAATGAAGAAAAATGCAAAATCTTAGGGTACAGCAGAATTGGTATCAAGAATAGGACCCAAGGAAAATCAGCAGATTGCCATGTGGCTCAACAATGATTGGAAATTAATTTAGAAACCTGAGTAAAAAAAAAGTAAACAAAAAAAAAGACTTGATAAAAGTTGTTTTTTCTTGTATTGAAGACACCCAGCTTTCATCTTGATACATAGAATGATACTGAGCATATAAAAAACTCAGCAATTTCTCTTAATCAAAATAACTCAATAATTCTAAGTTTTAGCTGATTGCTTAGATCAACACAGATTAAAAAATATCTTTGTACTTGAGTGGAGTAAGCTGAAAAGTAATTAATGGTAGCTCATTCTCCTTTAATCTTGATGACAGGACTATATCTATTACATTTCCTTAGTCAACATATGTATCTCTTATTTAATTCTCCATTATATTACTGTTTTGTTTGGGTTTTGGGTTCGGGGTTTTTTTTTTGTTGTTGTTGTTAAAAAGTGTAAATATCCTTTAGGCAAAAAGGAAAGTCATTAGGAAACTGAAGTTTACATTTATTAACTCGGTTAAAACTTGCTATATTTTATATTTTATTTTGTGTTCTCTCAGATGAGATACGGTTCTCCTGGGATTATTTCAGTAGGCATTATGTAAGTCTAATGAGTTCATCTGTGGATAACCATGACTGTGGTTAAAGGAAACTCAAAACATTTATAAAACAAAACAGGAAGTAAGCAGAGGCAGACCTGAAAGACAGATGCATAGTCTAAATTTGCAAATTAACTGCTTGGTTCCAATTCTGCCCAGCAGATAATGCAGTTGCATCAAAACCTGCCTTTCCAAACACCCCATTGGTAGTGTTGCTGTATCCCAAATTTAAAATTCAAGCCTGTATCTCAGGCCAGACCCTGATGATCCAGATCACTGCACTAAATATTACTGAGAAATTAGAATAAATTTATAATAAACACTTTGAAAACAAGATTTCTCTCCAGTATTTTGCCTTCAAAAACTATTTTAAAATGTCTGGCATCCCTTTTTCCAAAAATGTAATGTAAGAGAAGGTTGACATCTCCTTTCTCTCAGACTGCTGAGGAGCAATCCTATAGTTACAATGTATATAACAGATGGTTGCTTACACTTGTTCTTTGAAAAATACAGAAAATAAAGAGTACAAAAGCTCTTCAAAGCTTGCAATCATGCATTTACTTTCTTAGAAAAATTATATTTACATAAATCATGTATTCCAGAAAAGTATTTGTAAAATCAGATTGAAATGGTAAATTTTAAACGTACATCTATAAAGTGAATAGGTTCTATTTAAAATAACCGTGCCTTCCTTTTCTGACTTAAAAGAAAGCAAAGTTTTCCACCTTTTTAAGCATCTCAACAGTGCAGTAACTTGTGGGTGGCCTGGGAAAACCTTTCTACTTTTATTAATTGACTAAGGACATGGCTGACTAAGGGCTTAACTTGCAACCACAGGGAATGCTAGAATTGACTATAGGAAAACACTTTCCCTTCCTCAAAAAGATGATGATGGAATTTGGACTCAATTTTTTATAGCAACAGAAATTTATTTTCCTGATAACAAAGAAATAATTTAATCAAAAAGGCTGGAACCCATTAGGAAAGCAAGTTCTAACAGCCTTTCCACAGAAGGAGCAGCAGGACAAGTGATGTTGCTCTGGGTGTCTCCCGAATATTACACAATACTAAAGCTGCAGCCCAGTTATATATTGCACAGCTCATACCTTCCTTTCTTTGATCATTTTTCATCTCCCCTTTGTCCCTAAAGAGGAAGAAAAAACCCTTTTTCTGAAGAAAAATTTGTCAGCTCACTAATCCTAGCTTCTTATATGCATCAGAATAGATCTGACTTTATTCTAAATATTTTGCATTAAAAAAGTTCTCTTTCAAAAAAGAGAAATGTTAAATTTTGACATATAATTACCATTATCCTCTCTGCTAGCAGAAAATGATGGCAAAATGCCAACTTGCTTGTCTGCTACAGATAAGACATTTCCAAGCTTCCATCCTTCCCTTCAGAGAAAACAGAAGGGGAAGACCAGCCAGGAGAAAGCCTACCCTGTCAGCTGATCCTCTAAGAAATAAAATTAATATTCTCCTAGCAGAAATCATTTTCCTCTGAGCCTGAGGTAAATGATATGCCTTACCATATGTTATGATGGTCCTTTCAAGAATGACAAATTTGATGAATTTTTCCTGGATGGTCTTTCTCTCATCCAATCTCTTCTCATCACCTCCAGCTTCTGCTGCAGGCAAACTCTCAAGAGGCATAAATCAGCATAGCATCACCAAATTATATAACTTCTATCCACTGGGGATTTAGCCCCTTCTATTTCAGCCTTAGCACAAAAAATTGCCAGTGCATTCTTCAATAATCTTTTTGATCTGTGTAGAGCTTTGGAGAATTACCCCGACACACAGCTGAGCTTTGACACCAGTACACCCAATTGTGAGCAGAGCACCCAGACATTTTTCTTAAAGGAAGAACTCCATAAAGGTTTTGTCCACTTGCAACATATTCAGAACTACTCTAAATCAGAAAAAACTCTGCTTCAGTTCAAACAGGGAAAAAAGGCACAAGACAGGTTCAGGCAAGTTTCTTCACTGCATATAAAAATACTGGCATACTTTGAATACAAACTCAGCTATGTACTCCTCATTAGTTCACCTATACTTCTAGGCAATCAAAATGTCTGAATACCTTTGCAAAACCCCAGATACCAGATTATTTGTACAGCATTTGTACATCATGGTCCTATGAAAGTTTTACTTTTATCCATAAAATACAAATACAGATACTTTAAAAATCTATCTACCAACACACACACTTCAAATTTTCTCGTCTGCTGTAAAATATGCTGATTCTAAACAAGAATGACAATAGATAAAGATAACTTTAGACAATATTTGTCAGTCAAAGCTCATCCAAAAAGAAAACTGCTGGACATATCAGTTGCCCCAAAATGTTCCAGGCTGTTTTAACTGTTTATTTCAGCCATGTAAAACAAGAGAATTTGTAAGCTTAAATATTACAGCACAAACATAAAACCGCTCCTATGCAAAATACCCTTTAGAGTCTTAGAAGCCAGTAATGTGGAATGAGAATCGCAAAGGTTGGGAGGCAAAGAAACTCCTTTGAAAAGAGGCAATGGGAGAAAAGAGCTAGTACTAGAGTATAATCCAGGATTAGGTTAGTCTTGACAAAAAACGTATGACAGGAAGAACACAAGACAGCAAGAAGTGCTTTATAACTGCAATTTATGACATCAATATGTAATATATCAGACAGATTACTACTTAATTTTATCACCCCTACAGCTGCAGAAATAAATAATAAATATAGCTGTTGAGTAGTTTATTCCAAAATCAATTCCCCCAAAACGTGAGCTCTGAAACAAACATTTGCTTTCTTTCAAAGTTAACAAAACAGTGCACATGGAAAGCAAACAGGCTAAGATTAACTGCACCAGCTCTATCTTGCCATCTTTTCTTTGGGAGTGGACACAGAAAAGTTTTTCAAGCAGGACACACTTCACTAATAGCTAAACTTCTTATTTATGACTGTGCAAGCTGAGGCATCCATAGCCTAAACAAGCACTGGGTCCGGGGCAGCCCTCCTCTGGCTTATGAAGGAAGAATAAAGGGAGAAGAAAGAAAAGACCCCACAAACTAGGAGCAGGCCACAAAGCTGATGTTGGGATGTTCTGGATGAAGTTATAAAATCAGAGATATAACCTAGACAATTTCATAGATATTTATGGATAAAAGTGGGGGAAACTGTATAATTTCCTACAATAATTCAAAAAGCTTTGAAAATTTAATTGCCCGCATATTTTTTTAAATATTTAAAACAGAATTTTGCACTCAATAATGCAAGGACATAGATAAAAATGTTAAGATCTGAAGAAAGAAATAGCCCATGATTCCTTCAAAGACAGAAAACTGGGACAAAATGCTCATTGGAACATACAGAGTCTCCCACAGGAGGTTCAAAAGTCAGACACCGCCTGCTTTTCTATTTAAACAGCCTTTTACCTTCTTAGTTCAGTAGAAGACACTTGCAAAAGAGTAAAACTGTAAAGGACAATGAACGATAAAAGAACACTGAAATGAAGAAAATTTAATACTTAGACACATTCCAGTCATGGGGACTTTCCTGGTTTTGAAGTTGTTGGCGTTAATGGTTTTATACATGCTTGTCTTATAATGATAAGCAACAGTTACAACAAAACAAAAGTACTCACTCTCGTGAATACCAGTTTTATTAAACAAATTTTGCAAACACTGGAGGGAAATTACAATGTGGAGTGCAATAGCAGGTCTTCTGGAACAGCCCCATTGTAAAGACTCTTTACCCTTAAACAAAAATATTAACTGTTGTGTTGTGTAACTGTTGGGGTGGGGGAGTTGGGGTTTTTCCCCCTAAAGTGCAGAGATCTTTATTTCCAGGATTCTTCACAGGCATTTGCTCTTAGGTGTACATACATACACCACATGTATAGACGTGAGGAAAGTGTATCACTTGTCATCCTAAACTATTGCCTGAACTTGGACTGCCTAACAGATTTTTTGTGCATTACACACAAAATAGAACTATCTTCTGACAGTCTAAAACCCAGATGATCAGAACTATCATGGCTAAATATACCCAGGCTAATAAACCTCTCCATTTGTACTAAAAGTCAGCAGCAGTCAATTTCACCTTTTTCCTCTTCTTCCAACAGTGAGAAAAAGAGTGCTGGGAGCACCTCCCCAAAGAGCAACGATGGCAGCCACAAGATTTCCAAATTAGTTTCGTCCCTGCTCTCATCTCCCTCCAGTGACCATCGGTGGAACCACCACACATCCACCACCAGCACAGGCCTTTTTCAGGCCTTCCTGCTCTCTTGAAGACTTACTATTTTTGAAGTTGGTGAGAAAAAAAATGAGATGAGTCTGGAAGCAAATCCAAGGCAAGGTAAGAAAAAAGAAAAGATGTCAGTCTGACTCAGCAAGCAAGCAGTCATTACATTCCCTCATAATCTCCTCTGCCCAAAACCCTTTTTTAAAATTCCTCTTTGGTTACAGCTGTGACCTATTTCCACACAAATTTCAGAGAAAGGGGTAACTATAAAACAAGGACATTCTCATCACCAAACAGTTGTCTAGCAGTCTCATGATACTCCTCAGAGGGTACATGGCTTCAGCCTGTGCTACCTCCAATGTTTTGAAAGACATCACTATACGTTCTTGAACTAAACCCTGATCACTGGGTTCTCAGATCAAACTCAGGAACTAAATGAAGGTCTGTGGAAATTATGAAGTTTCATTGATAAAAAGAAATTACAGCAATGTCTCAGAGAAATTCATTAATAACTGAATGCTCTCACTATTCAGAAAAACATTTCCAAATTTGATAGGAAAATGTTATGTTACTTTCTCTTTGTTAGAAGAAAATATTACTATTTAATACCATAACATTTACAAAAGTACATGGTTAAAAACTGACTTTGAACTGTGTCACCAGTATAACAGTCTTTCATGAGACATGGTGCTACCTTTGCTATCTGGCTATTTCAAAACTCAGATGGATAAAATGCTGTAAATCTCTTGCACAAAGTAATCTTTTGTTATCAATGCCCTAAAAAAAATCTACTTAGTGTCACACTTCATGGCTTCTTTAGCTCTACCATGTCATACACAGAAGTCTCAAATATCAGGTAACTTAACATCTCATATGAATATGAGATCACATACTTCCAACTCAGCATATTCTGTTAACGCCACCAACCCAGATAACTTTTAGTTATTTTGGTACTTGGACTGGCTTAAGGTGAAAAGGCTTTTGGGCAAAAATAATATATGCCATTTACTAGGAAAAAACTTTTAGCAAAGTAATGCAAGTTGTAACTGTTGGCTGTTTGCAATTTTGTAATAAGAGAACTCCATGAAGACATTAGTCACGGTAGCATGGAATATTGTAATTATCAAGCTTGATTTAAGTTATTTGAATGCTAACAGATGATCTCCAAGTTTTGGGTTCTTCTACTTTTATTATGTAAAAACCAAAGGTAATGAAATGTTAAAGAACACATTCATTATTTTGAAGAATTTTCAGACAAATTACTAAAAATTAGGGTTTTCAGAAGTGAAGCAGAAGAAAAAAAAAAACAAGAAGACTTGAGCTAGTTTTAAATAACTGAAATTCTCATTAAGTCCATGTAAGGAATGTTTTTATAATATTTTTATTAGTTTCCCCAAAATCTATTTTTCAGTAAGTTTGAGTGCCTTTCAAAATGTATTACACCACAAATTCCACCTCAGATATAATCCAAGAACATCTGTATTGTTTCAATAGTCTGATTATTCTCAAATTTGTACACAGCACTTCTTTTTTATAGTACTAACATTATATATAATGATTCTTCGTTGAGTCACCAACTCAACTTTTGTCTTTAAGGATGAGTTTACATTTTAAGGTTGTGTTGTGTACAAACTCAAAGGATAATAGTATGCAAAAAGAGAAACATGGAAAGAATCATTCAGATGTGGCACCAGACACACACAACTAGTAAAAGTTTTGAGTATTTCAATTATTTATTTTCCAATTGTTGGCCAGACACACGTAAATCTCAAATACAGCCTCCCTAAAAAAAAATAAACTTACTTTGAAAACAAACATACAGCAGTCATCACCCACTTGGTAGAAAGGTGACCAGAGACTTCTATCTATTATTTCATAAATTCTTCCCACTATTAAAGTTGTTATTCATATAACTCATACAAAAGCCAGTTTACCATAATTCATTTTAAATTTCACAGCGGTAATATGAATCCCTATAAATAACTCATTCGAGAAATTAATTAGCAACAAAAGATTACGAAATTCATTCAATAGTAAGAGAAGTATTTAAAATAAATGCAGAAGGAATAATTCATACTAATGTAAAAGATAGTACTGAGCATTATAAGCCAAGAAAAGCAGTTCAGACCATATAATAAAAAGAAAATTCTGATAAATTTTTCATTTCTTTTAAATTACTTTCTTAGTCACCTAGCCTCCAGCAGTCAATAGACTGTAGGCTTATAGATAGTCTATTCTAACTTCAGAAACCACTTGCTCACTTGCCAAGGAAGACAGAAAGGTGACTAGGGAAACCAAATCAGAGCTTGAATTTAAGTACTGAATCTGGGCCTGTTGCCTCTTTCTTACCTTGAAAATCAAAAAAATGCCTTCTGCTATCAGGAAAAACAGAATTACTCTAACTCAAAGAAATGAAATCTCTATTCAAACAGACACAATGCCTAAAAACACACTGTAAGTAAAAATCTGAATCTCTAATTCCTAGCACCTTCATAATCCATTTCAAGAAAAATGCACTGCTCTCCCTCCTTCCCGCTCTCAAGCCCCTCTACCAACATGACATTCCTAAGTCTAAGCCTATTTTCCAGGTCATCAGTATGACCTTGTGCAAAGCCTTACAACCAGTGGGGTTTATAGCTAGATGGCATTATACCCACATGGAAACTTATACCTTCTATCATTTTTGTTCTAGTGAGGTAAGCAAATACTTTGGGTTTTCTAAAAAGAAGCTTTTGGCAATTTAAAACTTATCTTCATGTGTCTTAATTGTAGAGGATAGTTTGGAGCACTGGGCACTCCCAGATGGTGCACAAGGCTATGACAAAGGCTGACCACCAGCCCCTCAGATGTTCAAGAAGCTAAAAATTCTCAGATGCTACCAAAGCACAACAGGCCACACTGGTCACAGAAAACACTTTGACAGTACAAGAGGAAGACTTATTTCTACTTAGCTCAAACTCTTTATAGTTTCATAATTTTTCTGGTACATAATTTAATTTCTCATAACCCAAGACATACTGAAGTTAGGGCAGCTATCACAAGTATTAATATAGCAGGTTATTTTTTCCAGCAGCTTTAAAAATTAGTATTTAACAGTTATCTTACATTTTAATAGCTCAAGTGCAAGGTTTTTCTTAAGAAATACATGTACTGCACTTTATACTAATTATCACAATCAACATTAGTAGTAGTAGTAGTAGTAATATTAAGCACATCTGATTTGAACCAGTGCTCCCAGCAAAGCAATGATAGGAGGTGAAAGGCACAAAAAGCAGAAATCAGAGCCAAGGATTTCTTTTGCTTTATTCTAGCAGGGAATCTTGGACAGGCTCAGGGACACCTGGCATCAGCAAGGTCCTGATTTCTGTTCAGGTTCATCCTTTCTTTTATCCCCAGGCAGAGCCCTCATAGGGGGCTCCTCCTGCTCCTTTCCCAGCAGACTGCTCCTGACCCCCCCCATTCAGCACCATCCCTCTACCCAGCCTGTCAAGCTAGTCCATATAATAAAATAATAAATACAGACTGTATTAATTATTCATACAGTCCAATCTGACACGTTAGATTGAATGTCACAGTTATCCTGAAGGTAGAAAATGTTGTTTTACATAACATTCATTAAATGTAGTGAACTAATTAAAGTATGTTAATTGGGTAATAGACAAAAAGAACTTAGTATTTGGTAGAGACTGGTCACTGTTAATACAGTGTGTATTGTATTGCGTTAATACCTTGGCTGTAATTTTATGCTTAATGAGCAAAAGAAAAAGCTGATTATTCAGAAAGCAGAAAAAAAAATCACATGTGTTACGTGTTGGAAAAATAGCCTCAGGTGACAGAGGAAATACATACCAAAGGAACCTGCACTCTAACAAAGAAAGTATAATTTCAAAACCCTTAAACAACATGCTGTCACTGGAAATTTTACATATTCAGATTCTAGGAAGCAATACTTAATTGTTGATGTCAATAAAATGGCAAAAAATCTGATTTTATTTGCACAAGTTATCTCTTCTCCCCATACTATGTAAACATTTTTCCTAGTTCTTTTTATATTTCCATTTATTTTATGGCAATTCAGATTAAGGCTTCCATATAAAATAATTTAATTAGGAAAAAATAAAAGAATTTATTAATTAAACTCCTACTCACACCAGGCAAATGTGGTGGGAAATACATGTGCATATGTCTGGCACTGGAAATAAAGCCCATGCACTGCTCTACATGCAATTAAAACATACTCCAGCCTTATGTTAAAACAGTTTTTTTCTCATTCCATATCTTATCTCCCCACTTTCCACCTGATTTGAAAAGGCTTGACCAAAACTAAGAAGTATTTTGATGCACGCTATTAGAAAGAAAAACAAATCCAGTCAGCACTCTCAGTACAACAAATGCCTTTACTGTCTTCAGAGGACAACTGGAATAATGACAGTAACAAAGAGAACAGATGACAATCATAAACCACTCAGGATAAAAAAAAAATACTTAATTTCTTTCTTAAGCTCAGCAGCATGCATTTTGGGTATCATTACTCAGTCATTAAAAAGTGAATCCTAGTATAAAAGACTAAGCAAGACAAATTAAGAAAAGGAACATCGTACTCACAATGAAATTTGGATAGAATTTAGATAAATTCAAAGCAAGTCTTCAGCTTAAACAAAAAACACACCACACACAAACTTACAAACAAAAGCAAACCCTCCAGAAGGATTTGCAGCCACCTGGCCTAGAAGCTGCTCTGTTTGGGTTTTTTTAATATTAAAGTTTCATTGAGGGCTAAAACTCTGCTGTGAGACATCTCAGTCTCCACAGAGACAAGGAACTCGATGCCTCACCAGCACCTAACGTCAGGGCCTGAGCTCAGGTGCTGCTCTCACCTCACGTCTGTCCGCTCAACTTTCGCTGTTGTTCTCTGAAAAACACATGTCTAAAACAGAGATGGACACTGTTTTGTTTTCTAGCGATAGTGTAACACCATACACCCTTGTTTGTTCCACTGTAATGTGGGAGATACAGGTCTGCTCCTCCTCTCCACCTGAAAGAATTCAGGCACTTTCTTCCCACACCTCTCAAAAATGGCCCTGTTGGGAAATAGGCTAGAGTTGCTTCACAGTTGCAACACTCTTCAGGGACAACAGAAACAGGGGTTTATCCTTTTAAAAAAGCAAAAGGAGCTGAACCCGTGTCTCATGTTCAGCATAATTACATTCACCACTGAACCACTGACACACTGGGCACCATTTCACCAGAGGGGAAATCAGGGAGCAGTGGTAGCACATCAACACCCAGACATCTTGTCGAGGCACCTAACCCAGACCCTCACACTGAGCACCAGGTTCAGGAGCCTCCACTTGAAAATGAGAACAAATGAAAATAAGGCCAAACCCTTCATAAATGCCCAGGAAGCTTAGAAGCTTAAGTCCTGTCAAATGTCAGACACCTGGGTGATTTCAGGTCAGCTGGTGCAAATGGCACAGCACGGCATCAACTGCCAGCTCAGAAGCAGCACTTGTGTCCTCAACAGATGTAACCAGCAGAGGCACAGTGCCATGCTGTTGTGGCAAAGCTGCCTCCAGTTCTGGATTTATTTTATGCAAACATGGTCAAAAATAAACTAAATGAACTAAATTTGCAAAGTTTGCCATAGTGCAGAAAAGTCTTCCACATCAAGATGGCAGCCGTGCTTCAGGACAGGTTTTAAGGGAACTGCTGGAAGCAGCTCAAACCCACAGTGAGCCACAAGATTCACAAACATCATTATCCCTAAATCTCACTGATTAACTCTAAGCTCATTAATAACAACTGAGCACTCAGTTGCAAGGTCTTTCACCTCTACCTAGTTATGACCCCTGCGAGAAATCTGGTCTCAAGTGAAGTTGCTTCAGAAACAAACAATGCTACTGCCCAGCACTAACAAACACCTACTTAGAGGGGATAACACACTAAGTATGCAGGGCAGACCATATTAACAAGTTACACCCAAATTCACAAGAACCACAACCATTGCGTAAAGTTTCTTACCCTAAATATTAACTGAGGTGACTAAAGAAACAGCTTTTTTTTTATATATGGTTTGTCCTCCAGAAGAATTTGGAACCACAGAGCTTTTGTCAGGAGAAAGCTGCAACATTTCCTGCAACACATCAAATGCAATTAACTGCTCTAGCAAGAGTTCATGTATCTCTACCAGCTGAGTATTTCCCTTTGCGCATGCACCCTATCCAGTCCTTCCTCTCTGGGCTTCACGTAGTTACTGCAAAGGATTTATTATAGGTGAGTCCAATTATGCATATAGTTATTTCTAAACAAGGGTGTTGATTTAATAAATCCCTGTAGATTTACAAAAAGCACAACTTGAAGTAATTCCATGGGATAACTGCAAAAGAATTTTTGTTTTAATTTTCAAAATCACCTTTAACAAGAAGCCAGGAAATCCAAGAAGTCTCTCATCATCACGTCACATAGCATTCTTTCTGGAATAAGTTAAATGGATGAAAGAAGAATGCTGGGAGTGCTTTTGAGAGACGTAACATTACCCTTGCTAGGGTGTTAGGAGCTCAGGCACTTAGACAGTAAGCATCACAATCCATGTTAAAAAATTAAAAATGTAGCAAATAATCTTTCAGAGAAAGGACGAATCATTCCCACTTTCATTTCTGTTCATGTTTTATCAATACCTGTGGTTTGACAGCTAACTGTTTTCTAACAGTCTTAAGAGCATTTTACAAAACTGAATCATTTAGGCTGTACACCAGGATTTAATTTCTTAAAATGCATCTTTTGAGTTTGACTTGAAGAGCCTAACCAGGTAGAGAGGTGCTCCCAAAATGCTCCCAAAAGCTTCATGAAATCCATACAACAAAGTGGTCAACAAATTTGTTCAATTAAAAAAGAAGAGATGAAGAACATGAAGTTTAAATAGTTTAAAAAGATAACAAGGTACCATTTAAACTGAGGGTTGAGGAGAATGATTCAGGATGGTTTAGGCACACATAATTCAAAAGAACCTGAATAAGTTTTCCGTTGTAAAATTCAAGTTAAATTTCAGCAAGATCTTTCAAACAACAGGATTATTAAAGCCTGTAGAACTCAATAATTTGAAGGAAATTAAACCCCCAACTTTCCAAACACCCAGAAGTGCTAGACTGAAAAAAAATACAAGGTAAGGGCTGACTCTTTCCTAGCACAATTGCTAGAAACAATAAAGAAATTCTTTGCACTGTCACGACGTAAATATCCTTACTAATCTTCTCCGTTTCTCAGATAATGGCTCACAGCTGAATTAGATTTTAATTGTAAAGGGTAAGAACATTTCTGACCTAAAGGAATCAGGTACAGAGACTTAATCAAATAATCAAGCAGACAGTTCTTTGTTCGTTCCTTAGCAGGAGATTAGCACATAAGAAGAGAAAAATCTTCTTGTTGGGTGACATAACTTCGAAAACCAACCTAATCTTGTCAGCAAGACAAGAAAATGAAAATTGTAAAGAATTGCTGCAAGGATTCATGTGAGGCTTTACAACTTCAGGAAGAAAATTAAATTTGAAAATATTTTTGAAAGAACATAAATAACATTTAAAAACAAGGGGATAAAGTTACATATTCAAGAGATTTTCAGATGGTGATAAAACCCAATAAGCATCAAAATTCCTTAGGTAACATTAGAGAAACCTCCATCTTCATATTTAATCATCTAAATTTTATACTGGGGTGCTGGGAAATATGCCCAAAGCTGTTACTAGTGTATCAGAACTATTACTGCTGTGATTCTTCAACCAAAAAATTATTACAACTGTGATATTTATAACACAGAGACTAAATATAAGTAAGCCTCCAAGCGAAAATACATTATTCAGATGATAAATGACTTTCACTACATTTTTTGTCATTTATTCTAATAACAGTTGCCCTATTTTCAGAAACTTTATATCATTCAACCTTAACAAGTCTTTTCCAGAGGGAGAAAAAGACTATTAAATCCATTTTTCAATCATAACTAGTTGGAGAAAATTCTATCTCCTTAAGTGAACACAAGCATGTTCAGTATGTGCAGATTTTTTCCTTGAAAGTCTTGGTATTTCTGCTAGGAAAATGACCACATTTTCCCTATGTAAATGATAATGTTTCATTCCTATTTTGAAGCAACAGTCAATAAACTGGTATCAAATTATGAACAGCAAGAAAAGAAAAACAGTTAACAAGATAAACTTATGAACACGTTAAGCATGGAAAAAGTGTATACTGATAACTTGGAAATTCTGCTCCTTCCTTCCATTTCATATTTTGACTACGGTCAAATTATTAAATTTCCTCCGTCTAGGTAGATTACTGTAATTTAATGCAATTGGTGATGCATGGGTGCAACACCCCTTTTTTGACAGCCATCTCTGGTTATCCTCATTTAAGCCATCCTGAGCATCCCCAGCCCACGACAGAGTTCTTCAAAATACTTACAGTGCACTCTGTGTGAAGACTGTGAATCTTATCAAATCAAGCACGTGCAGAACGAAGATGGAATGGTTGTCTATGAACAGTGTGAAGGCTTCACTATGCTCTCCTAATGCAGGGTACAAAGTATTTGAGAAAGGAGTGCAAAAATAGTTGTGGCTAGAGAGAAATCTAGTGATAGAACAAAGCCTGCAGTAGATCAGCCAAATCATGCACCATTACAAAATTCTGCAGAGTGCTCCTGTTTAGCTAGACTCTCTATTCAAAAATATAGTTATAACACCACATTCCCTCGCGTAATATAAACCTGCCAACAAGAAAATCCAAAAAGCTATTAAATAATTTTGAAAGAAAAAGGAAAAAAACCACAACACGTAACAAACCTTACAGATTGGGATAGATAGATAGATAGATAGATAGATAGATAGATAGATAGATAGATAGATAGATAGATAGATAGATTAGATAGATAGATAGATTAGATAGATAGATTAGATAGATAGATTAGATAGATAGATAGATAGATAGATAGATAGATAGATAGATAGATAGATAGATAGATAGAGCACGCTATTACACTGTAAGACTTCAGCAAAAGAAGATTCCATCAAATAAATCATAGGAACTGGATGAAGTTTCATGAATTAAAAAGAAACTAATAGGTAAATTAACAAGAAAAGAATCTCAACCTTCATGTAATCTATTATGCAACTTTTTCAATACATTATGCAACAGCATGAAACCTCTGCAATGCAATAGTAATCCCCATCTTCTGCACGGTACTTGATAGGTCCACTAGGACGTCCAGCTGCAATTCACTGGGGTGGATCAGTTATTCACCTTGGAACTGGGAGATTCTTTCAGAGAATACTGTGATATACAAAATAAAAGAGTCCCCTTATTTTTTTCTTGTTTGTTTTGTAATTCCCCAAAATAAGACATTTTGGAAACCAGCACAAATTATAGCAGCAACTCAGATATTATATTTCAGCATATGACCTGAAAATTCCATACACTCTGTAAAGAATCAGAATTATGAAATACCGATGCTAATTACCTAGAATTTATAGTGTATCACATTAGTCTATTCATGCTATAGTGATCCAGAAGATGTTCTCAAGCCATAAATGGACCATTGAGAGTGCAATCCTATTTTAGTCTATGCTCATCTTTAAAATACAAAGTAAACAGGGGAACAATCTTTTTTTTTCTCCTCCAAAAGAAAACCAGAATCAGAAAGTACCCCATTAGAGGGATCACAAAGAAAATAGAGTTTGAGAACAGACTCATCATTGCTGAAGGGGATGAAATCTAAAAGGTACGTAGAGAAATAAACAACTTTAAGCATTTGACTAACCAAATGTACAGCAGACTTTGCCACTGGCATGTCGCCTGCATAGTTCTCTCTCTCCAGGTTCTGCCCTTTCGTACCATACCCTAAGCAAAGCAAATCCATTTAAAACAAAAATGATACAAACATTATTTAAATGAGCTTGTAGGTCATTTTAATTAAACAGTCTATGTTAATCTTGGTTTACAGTTAAATTTTTAAATTTGTTCAAAAAAAAGATCTATTGTCTTCCGTTAGTATAAAACTGCAAGTATACTGAAGTGGAAAACAAGATATATTACACCTGGTGACTGTATATTCACTAACATACTGATCAGTGTCAATTTTGCATTATTTTGTCAGAAAATTACAGCGTTTAATTGCTACTTGGGAGTATTTTGTTGTTCTGGTTTTGTGGGACTTTTAATAAGATAAGCTGTCCAAGAGTCTAGTTCAGTGAAAATACTACACCGAACCTAGTTACACACCTCAGTAGGAACTTCCATGTATTTCTGATGTTTAAATTTCTTTGAAATTTTGTACACATCCTTTAAATTGCAAGAGTTAGATCCCATCTTCTCCAGCACGTTCCACACACTATGTGGAAGAAAGGCTTTCTTGGTTTTTTAACTCCCAGCTGGGTTCTCAACTTTGAATGAATCCTGAATTGACCCATCCATCTGCTCTATAACACTTACACATCTGCAAGTAATACAGACTTAGTTTAGCTGGCTGAAAGTGCAGACAGCTGAAGCAGCACAAAACCCACTGATTAGGATCCCGAGTCTCTAAGTTAATTTCAGGTTGCTGCCACTGTAGCTCTCAGCTGTCAGGATTAGAAAACCAGTATTATAATCTACTCCTCATGGTGGGGCACAATGGACAAAGAAAGAACCAAAGAAATGGAGAAAAACAGAAAAAAAAAAGGAAAAGGATGAAGATGAAAACAAGATGCTAATAGATGTTTGTGTAGGCTGTAAAACCACTACAGAAATACCCTGAGAGAGAAATCCCATTTTTAGCTTTTAATATTAATCTCAAGCAACTCCACTAGTTTCAGTCAAGTTAAAATGTGTTGCACCTTTCTAAAAAAAATATTGAAGCACCAAAACTAGAGGGGACCTTCGAAACTCACAAATTTTCTAATGCCCAGAAATTCTACAATATTGGTTTCACATCTCAACAGCCACGTGCTGTCGCCACGGAGGCAATGTGCTTTCTTCACTTGCCAAAGCAAAGCATACAATGAAGATGCAAGGAAAGTGCACAGGGCAGCAGCACAGACAAACTAGACACCATCTAGGGCCCATCAGCTGAATTACACACAGCTGGTCACAGCTAAATCCAGTGTCATAGTCTGTCATTAATACAATTAAAGTGAAAGCTCTTGGCATTCATCTTCAATGAGTCTTCCTGGCTCAGTGTCAGGCTTGTGCCCTCCTTTGAAGATCAGAATTGAATCTGTAAAAGAATACACAATTATTTGCCCATTGTAAAAAGCAAGTACTTGGTATGTCCTGCCATAGCTGTAGCCTGTAAATTGCTGAGCAGCGCACTCACAATGATCATTGAACCTTCTTGAAAGCAAACTAGATTTAAAAAATTAGATCTGTGATGAAAAGCAGATCTATGACTTTAACAAAATTCCCAAAATTCAGCATGGGGAGGTGCTTTGGGGAAGGACAGCAGCTCACAAGCCTGTGAAGACATTCACATATAGATGTCTCGCTGGTATGAAAATGAGAATGTATGAGCAGAACAGTGTTCCTCTTCCTTTGTTACTGAATTCAGCAAGAACACAGTCTGACAGACCTCTCCCAGGTCACTCTTGCCCACTGCTAAAACAGCAAACATTTGACGGGTGCCGCATTCTCCTAGGTTTGGGACCTCTCAATCAGGAACATCTTTCTCCTGAAATACCCAATCCAAGAAAAAATGTAACTGATCAGAAAGAAAGTGAATTCTTCGGCACAAGATCATTTCGGATCACCTGCTATTTTTAAATTATCTCATCTACAGATGAACAGGTCCTTGGTTACACCAAAGAGCCTTCTCTTTCCACAGAGCCATCTGAGGGATAACCCATCCCTGGAAAGTTAACAACAACAAAGCCTATTTCATGGACCCTAGGAAGGAAAATAAAAGCAGAACTGCAGAAATCTGTGAAATGCAATGTCTCAAGTTGTCCCATTATTTGGTTCTGATAGAATAAGACAAAAAGGGAACTAGCAAATGGTCTTTCCTCTGGTATTTAGTCCCACTTTCTGGTGATCAGCAGTTTAAAGTTCTCCTAAGCTGCTGATTCCATCTGTTGAATTAGGATCATTGTACTTAATTACCTAATTCCTTTTTAACCTATTTACACTTATGGCCTCCACAATACCCCATATCACTGTAATTTTTGCGCTTGAACTCTATACTTTGTGGGAGAAGTAACTCAGTAATTACTATTTTTATTGAAATTCACTATTTCTGCTCTAATGAAATATTTGGGATTTATTCTATATTCATTTTTTCTTTATTTTTCACAGTATCACGTCCTCTATCTCCTGAATTGCCTCATTTCCAGAACAACTCCTAATCTACACAGCTTCGATTTGAACAGAATCTATTTCCCCACTAGTCAAGAAATCCTGAATGATGTAACACCAAGATATGATCCAAACTTTACAGTCCTGAAACTGAAAGCTCAGGGAAAGCCCAGTCTCAGGTTGCCAGCCCTCAGGTGTGCATCAATGACATTATCTGAGACCATGCCAGATGGTGACTGTCACTACCCCATGAAAGCTGTGGACAGTCAGAAAACATTCAGTATTCCCCATTTATTTTTTTCTTGAAGAAATAAAAAAATAATGTGCTGAAGGCTCCCTGAAACATATTTTTGTATTGTGTCCCCATCAGCAGCCACTTAACTCTCGCGTGCCCTTAAACACAGGCAAACACTTGTGTGAAGCACAAGAAATAGAAGTGCAGGAAAAAATGCCTGAGTAGAACACAGCACAGAAAAGGGGCACAACCTGGACAAGCACCCTAGGTAGTGGAGAGAAAACCACTGAGAGCCAGCAGCAGCACCTAAAAATCAAGATGTTGCCTGAAAAAAAATGAGATATAGGAAGAAGCACACATAGGGTGATTTTTATCTTCTGAATTATCAAGATTATGTTTTCACATTTTCCATCTCTACCATGAGAGCCAAATCTTGCCTATTTTTTTTTAACTTTTAAATAAAGATCTAGAATATAGGTGTTTTCTTGGTGTTGAAGCTACAAGATTGCAAGATTATAGCAGAAACATAAAAGTTAACAATAATGATTTTATGCTACATTTTCTTTACAATTTCTTGCTCTTGTCTTTATACTCACAATTCATATGGATTTCTTGGACTGCTCATGTTCATAACACATATGCAATTTAGCACTCCCAAATGACAGAAACTTTCCTATCACTGTTTTCATATCACTACCAATCAAGATATCTAAAATGAAACACTTGAAAATTGAGACTTTGTAAAGGAATCACATTGCTGACTATGGATTGAGAGATTTTCCCATTCCAAATAAAGGAAAAATACATCCTTTTTTTTTCCTTCTTCTTAACACTACAACCATTTCTAATACTTGTTGGAAGCTGCTTTAAGGCTTAGAATATTGTAATAAATCTCAATATGATTTTAGTGCCTTGAAGAAGTTTGGTCAATAGGAAATGCTGAGCACCTGTCAACTCAAAACAAAGCCTGGGTTTAGATAATTCCATGATTCTATGGGAGGAACTGGAACAAGTTGCCCAGAGAAGCTGTGGATGCCCCAGTTCCTGGCAGGGCCAGGTTGGATGGGGCTTTGAGCAACCTGGCCTAGTGGCAGGTGTCCCAGCACAAGGGAGGGGGGTTGGAATGAGATGATCTTTAAGGTCCCTTCCAACCCAAACCATTCTATGATTCTATGAAATGGAGTACAACTAGTACTAAAACACAGTACTAACAACAAATTTTAAGGAAAATTTACTTAGTCTTGTATTTCTTGAAAGCTGAAACCATTAAAATGAATTGCATATTTGCCACCAGGAAGAAATTTTAAAAATTATTGCCATTAGAATTAAATGTATTTTCATATTTGCATATGCAGACACAGAAAACACACCCTTTCTAAATATACAAGGAAAGCCTGCTGGAGAAATATTGAATATTAGCAGGAAAATAAACAATTTATTATGGACTGTAAAAAAAAAAGCAACCTCAAAAAAAAAAAAGAAAAAAACACATAAATCAGTAATAACAACTCTAAATTGACATTATTTTCCTATATAAAATATATCAGGAGCAAAATTAAACCCACTCTTAGGAAAGAGTTATTAAAACCTGTACTATAACTGGAAAGCATTAACAATACCACATTACAGCTTGCACAGACCATTTATCAATTCATTTGGTTTTGCTCAAGACAATCCTCCTAGACTTATTTTAATTACTTTTTTACTTTTTAATAAATATGCATAATGGAAGTGCTGTATGAACAGTTATTTCTGCAATCACTATGAAATGAAAAATTTGAGACAAAGATAAAAGTATAGCAGATAGTAGAATAAAAGTTTCTGGGTTACAGTACTTGAACAAGATAAATCATAATCCTCTAGAATTTTTTAAATTTCATATCAATAAAAAAGCACTTCCCCAATCCATAAAATTTGCTATTCCTTGTGCCATGAAAATTAGAAGTTTTCTTATTCTAAAAAAAAAAAAAAAGTACAAACTGAGAGGTATTTTTAATTCTGTCCATTCACAATTTATAACTGTTATTATTTGCACGCTTACAGCAAACACTGTGTGATTACAGTCAAAAGGGTTATGCTGCAACAGCTCAGTAATTTTCATGAGCAGTCATGAGAGTAACTTAGAGAAAATAAGTAGATTTCTGCATTCCCAGAAATCTATTTTTTTGCAATCATGCTAATAAACGCGCTTATTACTCATAGGTGTACTGTCCTAGTTCCTGAATAAGTTAGTCATGGACCAGGACCACTGTGTGACAGATCCTGCATCCACCCAGAATGAAATCACAGTTCTTGTCCCAACACATTCACACAATTTTTTCCCCAAATAAATACATAGAAAATACGACCTCCTAAACTTGGTGGCTCACTTACAGCACCTTATCCAAGCTTTAATATTCTTTATCCTTACTGTGTTTATTCCTATGTGATGCCAGGTATGAAGCTCAATTTTATCATATTTGTCATATTAGCTCAATTTTATCAAGGGTAAACCTACCCTGCATTTATGCAAGATCAGCACACACAACTAAGGTATTTGAAGAGAAGGCTCTGATTCTGCCTACCTTGACTACCTTGCAGTAGTTTTTTTTGTACAGCCATCATTTGTATGCGATCCAAGGGAGAACAGATAGACACAAAGAAAAAAACATGAATTAATTAATGACTTCTGATGAGTGTCATAGTTAGCAATTTTAGTAGCCTAAGAGTCACAAAGAACTGGTTTTGCAGAGATTTCCTATTTCTAACACTGTCATTGAAACATTACTCATAATTTTTATATGATGGGCTGCTCTAAATACCAGATCACTTTTGGAAAGTTTTCAATACCTTAAGATCAAAAAAAAAGTGGTTTCAGAGCAAGAACACTACTTTACCAGCAGACTTTCTCAGATCCTACATTGGGTGCTTCATCAAAACCTACATCCTTTGTGTTGAACTACCCAAGACATGTAAGTGACATGAATGTGCAAAAGACTGGATTGTGTAAATCTGAGTCACTCACAGAAGAATAAACAAAAAATTTTATTCAATTTTTACACACATTTGCACTATTACATGTTTTGATAATAACTTTCATTAGATGTCTTCAATATTTCCATATTTTTCTTTGAAATATTATTTGGTGAAGTTCCACTTGCTCCCTCTAGCTTAACTTTTTTCATAGACATACATACATTAACAAGTTTCATATTTATGGAGAAATTTGGGGGAAGAAAGCATGGTAAGGTAGTTTTGGGATTTGGCTGGAATGTACAGGGGTTTGCGAGCTATAATCCTATTACTATGTACAATCTCATCGTACCTGCTAATGGGAACACAGTTCCTGGGGCAGTACCCTCATCATGGGTACAGTGGTACACTGGAGATGCCCAGTTCTCCAAAACAATTCTTTTTCTCCACAATCCTGCTTCTGTCAGCAGCACGCCTTGTTACTGCGTGCTCAGTCTGCAGCGATTTGATATTTTTCAAGGCAAAAAGGTTTCTTCTGCTTCTGTTATTTTTGCCCAAATTTGGCCAATGTAGAAACATTGGACAGAAAAGTGGGAAAAAAATCATGGTTCATAAATATTCAGTGGAGAGTTACTAATTTTTTGCATATTTCTTTATTAAGTTTCTTTTCAATTGGTCTTCTCCACTCCAGAGGTAACTGAGGCAACGCTGCCTAAGGTTAGGAACCTCTCACCTACCCACAGTTATGGCTGGGCAAATAGAAAAAAATGTTCAAGTATTTGCTGGCCAAAGTAAATCAATTCAGATACAGCAGACACAGAGTCCTGAACTTTTACGCAAGACAAAGTGAAACGAACACAATCAAACTACAAAACTAAAGATCACTGAAAAACATTTAAACCTCTCTAAAACTGAATGTGGCTTTTTCTTTAAAATCTGTAACATTTTCCTCCTATGTCTTTTTTTGAGAGAAGTATCTGAATGATTCCAGATTAGGTGAACATGCAGCTACAAAAAACCCTCCTTTTTATGAAATTGGTGAGGATAAGCACAAAGGCTTCTGCACTGCTTAATGGTATTTTGGAAAACATGTTCACCTAATCTGGAATCATTCAGATACTTCTCTCAAAAAAAGACATGAAATTCACCTATTATTAGAATTTTCACATGAGAAGATTCTCGGATAAGTAAGAAACACAGCTTTATGAGTGCTTTTACAGCTCATTGCCACATTTAATTTCAAAAGCTATTATAAGGCTGCTGTAAAAACAGGTGGACACAGTTAAGTATTTCACTATAACACAATCATTAAGAAGAAAAACATAATAAAGTGGAAGCTTTCTAAAAGATAATAATATAGTCACTCAAGTCTTATGTTTGAGCATTTCTATTCTCTCTTCAAATAAGGGGAAAGGATAACAGTAATTGAAGGATGGATATGCATAATATGGCTTACAATATAAGTTATCAAATTTTCTGAAAAAAAGTAAGGTATGTTAAGATCTCAGAACACAGCAGACTTGCAGACATCGCACCAACATTTGTATTGGTGGTGATACTTTTGAAACATATATGAGTCTCAAACGAGGCAGCAGTAGTCTCAAAAGAACTGGAAACTAAGATGTTTCTGAGGAACAGCATTAAGATGCCTGGCAGCAGCTGCTGCACAGATTTGGGAGTGAGGGGGTGGAAGGGAACACTAATTTTATTCTATGAATTCTTTTAAAACACTAACATGTATAATATGCCTTCTGCTGGAATGATAATGTGGTGTTCTGGGACACTGGTTCTATTTTGATACCCCCTTAAATAGGTCACAAAAATGATTAGAAGAAACTCCTGAAGTATTTTTCTGAAAGTGGATACAGGTTATTCCCATTTTCACAAATTCAAAGGTAGACAAATGTCCACTATTGCCACAGGCAATAGGAAATTATAATTTTTATAACATTCTTCATGCTATAGAGTATACCAGGAGACTATATCCTCTTCCTTACAAATTTTCAGTTCATAAACCTGCAATCTTTTCAATTTTGCATTAATATTAATGAGATGCTGGTAGCGCAATCTCATTTCTGCCTTCTTAGTAGATGATATCAAACTTTATCCGTTATCCATTTGGGCAGAACAGGTGAGAAATTTTTATTAATAAGGACTTCAGTGGTTCAACCACTTCTGCATGGCTACTTAGCAGCCCTTGGGAACAGTGTACCTACAAGCTCAACCTTGAATCCTAAGGTAAAGGATAAATCTCCAGAGCAAATGAGTGATTAATACATGCCATTCCAATTCTCATCATTATCATCAAATCAGCTGCAGTCCAAAAGAAAAATATCAACTTCCTACATTTAGCAGAACATCTAATTTATTAATTTAGCTAAAAGCTCAAGGTTCACTTTCATTTTACAGTTGTTGTAACAGGCTTTGTCTTATGAGATAAGCAGACTAAATAACTAAACAAGACTGAGAATGATGCCTTCAAGTCTACAGAGCTGGGCCGTGAAAAAAGATTCACATTTCTAGATCTGCCGTTAGACTTTATTGACTGTCACATGGGAGTTTTGGCAACTTACTTGAGCAGATTTTAGACATCATTATGCTGCTTAATTCCAAATAGAAAACTCTCATACTCATACTTTTCTGTATGTTTTCAGTCTACATTTCCAAATTTACCAGAAAAAAAAAAAATCCACATTTTACTTTGTGAGGAAATTTGACAACACGACTAATAGGGTTGCTGTTTGGCTCCAAAGATATGGATAAATAGATGGATAGATGGATAGATGTTGAAAGCAAAATCCTCTTTTTAGAAATACACTCTAGCTCAAATTTACTAATTGCATCGTTGGTCCAATTAGATCTAGGACATCTTATTCGGGAATTACATTTTGTTTTCTGCTTCATTTTACAGCAGAAATATAGCTTTACAGAATTAAACTGTTTCACCTTACTATTCAGAAGCCTGTTGTCCACCAACAAAATTTAAAATTTACTGACTCTTACAAACACTGAGCACATCAATATAATGCAGCCTTTTCAATTCCTAATTTGCTTTCTATAACCATAAATCCAATTATTTAAATTTACCAGTGGCATTTTCCTGAACCCCGAAATTAAAATGCTTAAGAGGAGAGAACAACCCTGAAGTTTTTACTGCCCTGTGGATGCTATTATTTGATTTTATAAAGAAAAAATATGAAAATTACTTGTCAGTACCAGTGAAAAAAAAATCTAAAGCACTTAAAATTTACACACAATCTCCCTGATTGTGCCTTTATTTTCTATTCATGTTTACAACACTATGAATATCCTCAATACCACACAATCTCCACAAAGTTTTCAGTGGGAAAGACTGGACATGAAATCACTTCCTTGCTCATGGATGCTCACTTCTAAAGCAAAATCCTTATACACACTCATAGGTTGGAATAGAAGTTTCCATGTATATATCATCTTCTTCTCCAGAAAAGACATGGTATTTTGCTATTCTATTTAATGACATGGTTTGCCAGACTAATTACAGTTTAAGTATCTATTTTATATTCTTGCCAGGATCCAGTAGCACAGTTTGGTCCTTTTTCCATCCTTACAACGTTTCAGAGACCAAGAATGCCTCTAGAGAGAATCTAGTGCAATTGTTAGTGACTGATATCTGGAACTACTCTCCAGAACAGTGGCTTCAGATCAGTGTGTTTTTTTAATTTACAGCATTTTGACTACTCTCATTAAAAGTCTCCAGAAAAAAGTGCAAAATTATCCCAATCTCTCTCCAAAAAGCAACACAAATGTGCAATACTTTCTGGCACTTCTGAGTGTGACAGCTACAAAGTTATTTCTTCCAGTGAAACTTGTCCTGGACCTTCTTGCAGCCCCACTGATGCACATAGACTCCTAAAAAGTAAAGGGGATTCCACAAAGGCTTAAAAACCTATATTTAAGATTTAGCATTTTACAGATATAAATTCATAAATAATGTTGTATTTTATATTTTTGTGTGTAAATATTAGTAAATGTCAATATTTTAATTAAATTCAGGATTCAGGTGGTCTTAAATTAAGGTATCAAAATTTATAATCCAGATAAACTCTTCTTTTTCCTCAGATTGCACATAGCCTATCTCACATCTATAGCATAATTGTGCCAAAAAGACAGAAGTGAACCCTTTTCACAAAATGAGAGGATTGGAAGAGATGTCATGAGGTCTTCTAGCCCATCACTCAGCTCTAAAGCAGCAATAATTGTCTTACTTATTCTTACAGACAGTTAATAGAGATTACACAAACATATTAGACAATTTGTTCCACTGTTACATTACTCTTTGCATTAGACAGCTTTTCTTAACTTCCTTCTAATATTGTCCCATAACATTTTCCTTGTTTCCTGTTCAGTACAGATACAGGAAAGAAACTAGTCCTTTTTGCAGGAGCAGCCTTTTACATAGGAAACGTGTGTGTCTCCAGTGTCAGGAATCCCAGTTCCTTCAAATCTTCCGTCATATTTTTAGGCCCATGCTGATCTTTGTTGTTCTTCCTGAATTGCTCTACGTTTGCTACTCATTTCTCAAAACACACACATAGTACTGTACTAATGAACTAATACTTTACAAATGCCAAATATTAGCTCGTACCTTGAAGACTTCATTTCTCCTAAATACGTTACTGTGCCAGTTTTTTTGCACCAAGTTCCTGGTTTGATTAAAATTGAGAATTTGCAAATCTTGACCTTAATCCTTCGCATCTCTACTGAATTTCAATATTTATTTATTAGCAATTTCGCAATGTCTCATAAGTAGCTAATTAAACAAAGTGAAAAGGCTCTAAGTAGGTGAACAGGGAAATCAGCAAGGACACAGAAGACTCAGGATTCAAGATACTGTTTTGCCCCAACTGCACAAGGGCATAAGGTGGCTCTCCTGCTTCTGTACCCATGAAACTTAATCAGCTCCTCCTTTCCTTTCGTATCAGTCAGCCATAATGTCCTCGATTCTCCAAGTTTGCACAAATCTCCACTCTCTCATTTTTACCCTCATTTAACCCTGCAACTTTTTTTCCCCCGAGACATTTCTTCTATTTTTAGCAATAGCCTTTATCATCTATTTCACCTTGCCTATCCTAATAAACAACCCTGTAGAACCAGGGTGGATTTTAATCATCTTTAAATACACTACACTTATTTTTCATTTCATGAGAGTAACTTTTAAACGTCACCAACATTGAAAATTATGTTGAACATATTCAGTCCTCCATCAATTTGTATGACATAAAAATGGCAGTATTATTGTAAAGGGAGTCACATGGGTATGATCTTCAATAGTCTTTTTACAAAGCAGATCTGAACATATGAAAGGAACATGTAATGTCTGTGGCTTTCTCTTCTCATATCTGACACGTAACTAATTGTCCAAGATGCTTTACAGTGGATTAAGTATTCCCTCACCTGCTTAAGCTCTCTCATCCACTGAAGCTGTAAACATTACTTATTTAAGAAGCGTTACAAGATGTCAGTGGAAATATTTTGTTTTAGAATTGATTCTATATTTTTACCAAAGGAAAAAGTAGAAAGATACAATTATTAGCAGTGGAAATTGAAAGAATATATTTAACAAGTAGAATTTGTAGGAAGAACTCAAACCAGACATAGATGCATTGAAGTGGGATGATTTCCACACAGTATTCACACTTTTTCTTATTTTTGCACAAATATGTATCAGGCTGCCAATTAAACAGTAAAACCACAGCATACTATATTTTTTAATTATGACACTGATAAATATAAGGAGGGGGGAAGGGGAACTTAAATAAATATTTTGTTATTATTATTTGATTGTTGCTATTATTTTGTTATTATTTGATTGTTACTTCATTTCATTCTAGCATTTTCCTGGGGAAAATTGTCTTTTCTTTCTTTTCACTCACAACTTGGAATCAGGCAGTAAAAGAGAAAATACCCAAAGCAGCAATTCAATCCTAAATTTATACCCACAGTTAGCTTTTACAGTTTTATTTTCAACGATGCCATTGTCTTGAGAACGCAATACTGCCTCTGTACTTTTCCAAAAGAATCACAACATTCCTGTAGTCTCTATAAACTTGCCTTAACTGTTGCTATAATGCTACATTTTGGTGAAGTGAACTGGGAATTAGTAGTTACACAAACCGTGGGGTCAGGCTCTGCCATCCCTTCTCACAATGAGCAATACATTTCATCTTCAAGTCTCATCAGAGGTCCCACTCAGCATTAACAAAAGCAAAAGAATTTGGCCTGTTAGTGTGAGCAGCTTCCCACACTCACCTGCTACATTAAAAATAGTTACTACCCAAGATCTTGCTACACCATTCTCCCACATAGGGATCCCTAAGCAGCAATAACTGTGTGCCATTTGCAGTAGCAAGAGTACTCTTGATACAAACAGTATCTTACCTAGAGCATACATACCATATCATACTATAGCACAAGCATATACAATATCTATATATAGCTCAGCAATGTCAAGCTTTAAGGCCCTTTGTCTACCAGATTTGAAAAATAAATAAACAAATAAATACAATGAAACAGCTTTTGAGTTTTAAGACTGAATGAGGAGGGTGAGAGAATATGGAAAAGTCAATTACACTTTACATACATGGGGTTTATTGTTGCCTTCAGAAAACAAGGGAAAACAATGCACCAAACATAAACATAGTTAGCAAAAACATCTGCACTTTGTCTATACATCTTCCTTACACCCGAAATATCAAACCTCTGTCAGATAACAGCCCTGTTGTGAAATCCAGTTTTGACTTCCCTATCAAAGATCCAGAATGTACAGAAACAAATACGAACAACTTGTGCTATGAATAAATTGCCCATAAAGTCACAATAAAGTGACAACTTGCAAAATAATTTACATGCAATCAGGTATTTATGTACCCAGACAAACTAGCAATATCTGGTTCTTTAAAAGGAAATCAATAGAAGATCTTTATAGAGACCTGCAGATTGTTTCTCCTGTTCTGTAAACAAATGATGACTCCTCAGCAATCTTTCAATTACTCACAACTATTTTAAAGCACTCTGAATAATCACTGAAAAAGTATACTTGACTGATAAATAAATCATTAGATGATACCGAAAGCATGTACGTCTGCATTTTGTTACCAAATTAGTACATGTACTGAACAATACAAATTAAGACTCTATTTGCATTTTAAAGAACAGTTGAAAAAAATTGTATCCAGCTGAACAATTTCCTTTTCCGTTTTTTTCTACGATATTGCACTTATAGATAACTTGCAATAGATTTTTAAAAAAATTCACCAAAATTTGTCCACACTGCAAAAAAAAAAAAACCATTAGCACAACCGCTAACAAAGACCTGTTTTCAAAAGGAGTGACAGGAAACTGACAAGCAAATTATTTAACTCCCCAAAACCACCAGCAACAATGCATTTTATTACTTTGTAAATTGTAAGGGATTGGGGGTTTTAATTAAAAGCTCACATGTAACAACATGTGACTAACACTAGAATAAAAATAGATTCCACTTGGTACAGACTGTGGAATTTTGGTGGGAAATTATATTGAGGCTTCACAATCTCTGAGCACCATTAGAAGATAAAATTAATCAAGGACTACATTTGCTATCTTTTTATTGCAAATAACAATTAAAACATATCATGTATTACAGTTTTACCAAAAATAAAAATTAAATCTATTGCATACACCAAAGTCCTCAGACTAACCCTTGAATGAAACAAGCTTTGCTAGGAGCCTTTTTCCTCATACCCAGAGCCCACCGAAACGGGACAACGCTTGGGAACAGACCTGTATTCGTTTTACAGCTTTCATTTCTGTTCTGCTTGTTTCCAGTCAAGATGAAGACTGATCCCCAAAACAGAAGTTCTCTAAAGTTATGTCACAACATTACCTCCCAGACCAACAGTGCTGAAGTTAGCACTGATTCCTGCTCCTTGAACTCTGTCAGGTCTCCAGGTAAAAGACTTTCATCATGTAAAAGCCATTTTTGCCTTACCACATGCAGGGCTCTAGACATTAGATACACACACTTTATTGCGTGATGCACAGAGAAAACACCACCGGGACCAAGAAAGCTTGAAGACTGAAGGAGCTGTGCCTTTACCATCATTGTGGCAGGAAAACAATGCTGCTTTTTCGAGCTCACAGGCCCTCTCAGACACAGCAAGAGTAAGAGAAACTGAGGTAGAGAACACGCCACAATATATATATTAGATGGAGAAGTCTCCCTTCCCTACTTGAAGCAAACAAAACTGAACTAGTCAGCTCTAGTAAATGGAGGTGGGAACCAGGACACAAACTTAACAATCAACAGCACTGACCTGCAACTCTTCTGACAGGGACGTGCAGCTCTGCAGAGGGGTACTGCATCAGGGCAGTGCTCTGCCAGTCAGGGCTGGAGAGGGAACAAGGGACAGTTCTCCCCTCATCGGCACACAAGAAATACTATCTTCTTTGCTCCTCTCAACCACACCAACAGCCTTTTAGATTGGGCACAGCCCTGGAGAAACAAAACTTAAAGCCAGACAGCACAAGGCAATCCTGTATGTTGTACCTCCTGATAGCTGACTCCTCTGACTGCCAGAACAGTGGCCGTCGCACAGAGACAACACACGTTGACAAAGCGAGACCAGCACATCAACTAGCAAGGTATTAGCAAGAGTGAGACTGCTACTGACTGCATTCTGCAGTGGTGTGAAACACTGAGGACTAAGCCTTCCATGGAATCACGATCGTGAACTACAGATGGAAACTGGGTTTACACTTAATTGTCTCTCTAAGGAAAGGAACTCAGCAGCCAGTCTGTCAGTGAAAGCAACAGGACACTCCAGTGTCAGAAACTGAGAGAGCAGCAAGTAATAGGAATTATGATTCATAAAAGAGATCCAGAGAGCAATGGGAAAAACTGTCCCTGCCACAAGGAGAAAGAAGATGCCAGAGATAACCTCACACTGTGTAGCAACCTGCCACCGGATTGCAAAATGGACCATGTCAACAGATGATGGGAACAGACCCTATGAAAAATGGGCTTGCTATGAGTGCATCTCATCAACCTGCAGCAGCTGAGACTTGTCTCTTTCAAGCTTCGTCAACGTTGTGCAGCTCGTTGTGCTAACACACAGCCATTTCAGGAGCAGCAAAGCCTCTACAGACCCATGCAGTGTGTTGACAGGGATGTGTACGCACAGTCAGACACTTGTATATGTACATGAGAGACTTTTCCCTGCCCCAGACAGATTTCCTGTGCAAGGCAGGAACCACCATTCACAAACAGAATCTCAGTATGAGATCAAGATCAACACCCACATTTAAAACCTTCTGTGTGTCTGCAACCCTCTGTTTGGGAGAGGCCTGGCAGGAAAGAGGGTCCCTACTGATCTAACGGTGTAAAAAGTCCCCCATCAATTGACCCCTTTCCTACTTGCAGGGGAAAGGCTGCCCAGGCGTAGATGTGCAGGCACATCGTGCTCTGAGGTCAGGGTGCACCGCCTACCCCCCAGACGACAATAACCCCACTGATCACCAGGTCCACAACTGAGGACAAGAAACTGCGACACGGCAGCACGAAGCAGAGCCCGGGATCCGGCGGGAGGCAGACCCTGCCGTGTCAATGCCAGCCCTCAGCAGATTCCTCTGCGGTCTGCAAACGAGGAGGGCCAGGGACCTTCAGATGCAGCCCCAGCCCCGGCCCCGTAGCGAGATTTCCACGGGGCAGCCCACAGGTGCTCGCTCCCCTGCGCCGCCCCACCGCCGGGGGGGAAAGGACAACCTGAGAAAGAAGATGTCGCAGGCAGGGGGATGCGGAGAAAACGGGTACCGAGGGAAAAGAGATGCTTGAGGCGGGGGTCCGGAGGGCAGGGTGCTTGCCCCGGCGGGACACGCGCGCACAAACACACGCCGTTCCATCCCCGAGCATCCTGGCGCCCAGACGCTCCCGCCGCCGCAGCATCGCCCGGCACCGGAGCGAGCCAATCTGTTCCCCACACACCGAGAAACCGGCTGCGATGCGCAGGCAGGCGGGTAGACGGCCCCCTGCGCCCCCCTCCCCGGCTGCCTTCCCGCGGGGCGCGTCGCTCCCCCCCGGCCGGGGCCGCGCTGCGGCAGCCGTACCGTGGGCAGCAGCGGCTCCATCTGCGCCCCTTGGTCCTGTGTCTCCATGCGGCGGCGGCGCGGCCGCGCCGGCGCCCCC